>OZ012660.1:76542290-76753176 GCA_963942545.1 Oxycera nigricornis
GATGTCAATCAACGCGTCTTAGCATTTTAATGATGTTTTACCCTCCCAAAAAATCGTTGGAGCCGTTTTTAATTTAATAAAAAAAAATTCCAAAAGTAAGTTGTTTTTTTGTAAAAACAAATTTTTAACTTGTTTTGCACAACACAGTAGTAAATGATTATAAAACTCACAAAATCTTATCAGGTTTTTAAGACAAGCCAGAATAATCTGTTTCCATTATTACAAAAAAAAAATAGAAAATAGTTCAAAGTCACCGTGTAAAAGTGTTTATTACCTGGTTACTCTTACTCTAAAGACATTGTTGTTGAATCAATCAAAGCTTAATAATATTTGCATAATTTTAACAGATTTTTAATAGTTTCACAGTACAGTGTTTGAATTTAGAAAAAACTATTTACATTTTGAAAATCAAAAAAAAATTAATGAAATTTGCATTTGTGGTAATGAATGCTTTTAATGATAAAATGTTTTGTAATCCATACTTTGCAAGATCATATGCTTTCAAAAGCTTTCATCAAATAGGAAATTGTAATTTTTAGTAGTTTTGATCTTTTGTGTTCGTAAGATTAACATTTCATTGGTCATTTTATTTTTTTCATGCAATTAACTGAATGTTGACTGCACATTCAATGTTTTTCGAAACCAACTGAAAACAAGCCGTAAGGTGCGACCCTACATAAACATTAAAAATATTAAGTACACAAATATTTATGAAAATAATACTACTTTAAATATTAATAATGAGAGGTACTCATAACAGTAATTCAAATGAGTTAATATCAATCATATCATCTACTGTAGCGTCCATTGAATACGTAAGGCTCTTGGTGGATGGGAGTGGATTGGTTTGATTGAATATTCAAGCGGATCAATCGAAGGGGGTGACAGGTTACAAAGCCTTTTCTACGTTATCTGTTATTTTCATATTGATGCTTGAAGGACAAAAGAGCGCTAGCAAAAATTAGTGCAGTTTTCGTTATTACGCCCACTAAAGACATTTTCTCGCGAGGTGGCCATTTTAAATAAATTTGTTCAAAATTGCCATGACTTCGGCATAATCATTGAATTTGTATTTTTTCACGATCTTACATCAATGAGACTAACAAATATTTCTTATTTTCAGTTGATCTCGAAAAACATTGAATATGGAATGTGAATAAAATATTTAGTTGCATGAAAAAGTGACCAGTTTCTTTTCAAAAATTGATAGAAATGTATAAGTTATTTAGACATTTATAACTGAGCTGTGAAAATTAGGTTAAAAATTTATTTTTTATGAAAAAAACTCTAACTTTTCCCATTTTCATTTATTGAATTAATAAAACGCCTGAAAGGATTTTTTGATAAAGTGACAAACATCACAAAAATGTTAATACACGTCGATTGACACTTTAATGATGCAAATATCATTTATGGTTCGTGAGATATAGTGAATGATAAAAATGATTTTGAAGGTCATGATAATTTTTAATGATTTTTTTTAATTTTTTTTTACGTAATCATTAGAAAAAGTTTTGCTAGTTTTTGCACTGAAATATTTTGGAGTATATAAATTTTATAAACATTGCTTACTGTGTTTTGCATATCAGGGTAAAAAAATCGTGTTTATGAAAAAAAACCTAGCTTTTTGCGTTTTTTTTAATAAATTAAAAAACGGCTGCAACGGATTTTTTAAAAATTTTATAGATTCACAAAACTGTTAATTAGCATCGATTGACACCTAAACGATGCAAACCGTACGTTTGGTTCGCGAGGTAAAACGCATGACAGAAATGACCTTCTAACGGTCCAAACAACCTTCCCCCCCCCCAACCGAAGTTTCCCAAAAACTAAACAGCTCTTAAAATTGCAAAGACGCTTCGATTGACACTTCAACAAAGTCGATTTGTTTATGTGAGTTATGCTCGTAGAAAAAACTGTACACGAACGCACGTACTTACGTATACACACACACACATACATACATACTTCTTTTTCAGAACACATTATATATACTCTATAGACCTTAAAACGCAAAGAAATGTTGAAAATTTCAATTTCGATTTTCGAGGCGATTACAAGAACTTCCCATATACTGGGAAGTTAACAATAATTAATAGATATTAGCCTGATTGTTGTTAAATCGTGAAAAACACAAACTCAATGATTATGGCGAAATCATGGCGATTTTGAACACAATAATCAAAAATTGCAACCACGCGACAAAACCTTTTCAGTGGGCGTAATAACAAAAACTGCATTCATTTTTGCTACCGCTCCTTTGTCCTTCAAACATCAAAATGCAAATAAAAAATTACGTGTAAAAAAAGCTTTATAAATGCCCCCCTCCACCGACTGATCCTCGTGAATATGTAATCAAATCAATCCACCACCTATCCACCGAAAGCTATACGTGATCAATGCACGCACCCGTAGATGTTTAATTTTATTTCATTGCAATTACTGTTTTGAGGACCCCTAAGTTTCATTATTTAAAGTATTAATATTTTCATAAATATCATTGTGCGTAGTATTTTTATTATTTTTGTGGATATTACTGGGAAGTTGATCGTGTAGCCGCCAAGGGGCGCACCTCGCGGCATGTTTTTTATGGATATTGTATGTGATGTTCCGAACAACTGCTTCATCGCCATTATCACCACTGAGTCCTGTTGGTAAAAAAAAGACTTCTGTTTCTTCTCTCATCTGTTAATTTACAGTTCGCTCGGCTTCTTTTTCACTAACTTGTTTCGTACGCTTTATCAATAATTGAATCAAAACTAGCATCCTAAGTTTATAAATCTCCGCTATCATACCTCCAATTTGTCTTCTGGGGGTCTGAATGCAGTGGCCACTAGCATTTTGCAGTAAACCTGTGTTATAGATTTTCCGGTATAGATTCACTTTTTATGATCGTTTAATTCAAACTGAAAGTGACAAGAAATTAAGTAATTTTAGAAGGCTGCTCCCGGTGCAGCGCGACTGAAGGTAAACACAGCAATATTGGCAGTAAGTTGTCGAATTATTTGCAACCGTTGTCTTTTGTTCATAAACACCCTACCGTTTGATTTTATAAATTGTTTAATTGGTCTTGTTTTCTGCTTGAGCAAATACTATCCACATCTGGTTAATATTTGGGTATATATATATATATATATATATATATATATATATATATATATATATATATATATATATATATATGTGTGTGTGTGTGTGTGTGTGTGTGTGAGTTACATCTGTAATCTCAAATATTACACCTGTAACCGATTCTGATATAACAACATCATTTATTCCTATCCCTAAACCACGTACATCTCAATTATCATCTCCTTCACAAAGAACATGAGTCACGTAATTATCTATGTTGATATGACTCACCTATATTCCAATTCCCTTTAATATAAACAATCAAATTCATTAAGCATAGTGATGACAGAATCGTTTGACTAATTGAATTCATTATATATATTAATGATAGAAGAACTAATTGATTTCGCAAATCGAAGTGCCTCAATCATGTTATTATAAACAATGTCAAATGTGAATGAGCTGTGATCAATAAATTGACACAGACATGAATTCCCTTTTAATGTACGAAACTTATCCGCAGACTAATTGCGAATAAGATCGCTTCTGTATAAACAATAGCAAGCTATAAATAAGATATTGAATTGTAGTCCAAGTTCAGTTTAAGAGAATCCTAAGTTAAAATATGTGGATCATACGGTTAAAGCAATAAAGAGTTTAAAGAAACAAAAACAAGTGTTTTATTAAAAGTTCCGAAGTGTTTTATTAAAAGTTCCGAGTTTGGGAACTCTAAAGTAACATTTTATTTTTTCTAGAAAATAGAAAAGTAAAATAAAACTTGTGTACACCTTTTTAAATACTTGTAAATACGTTTCGATTTTTGTCAATTTCAATACTTATATCCTATTCCGCGTAAATAACACTGGTAACACTTTTAATCAAGCCCTTCAATCTTCATGACACTTTGATTTAACAAACTCCCACATACCGTGTCATACTACTGTGTATAAATATGACCCGGAATTTCGTTTTAATTTTTGAAACTTTTATTTATTCTTCAAAATCAATTTCATCTTCTTTAAAATAATCCCCTTCGGCTCCAATGCCAACGTCCAATATCTTCTTCCGGTTTGGCCATCCATACCTTTTTCGATTAGGCTTCAACCCTTTTTATCGTGTCAAAACGGTGTCCCCAGAGCTGTCTCTTAAGCTAAGCGAAAAGGCAGAAATCGCACGGTGCTATTTGAGGCGAATACTGTGGTTGCGGATTGATATGGGTAGAATTTTTGGCAAAATGGTCACGAAGAACGAGCGCAGTGTGAGATGGTGCATTATAATGGTCGAATAACCGAGGATTGTCTCTCCGTTAATCCGTTCTTTTGGGACGCACAGCTTCATGCAAACGACGCATGTCACTCAAATAGTATCCTTTGTTGACAGTTTGACCTGTTGGAGGGAATTTGTAATGAACCACACCACGATAATCGAAAAAAAACTGTCAACATGCCCTTGATTTTTGAGCGACTTTGGCGCGATCTTTTCGGTCTTGTCTCACCTTTGGCACGATATTAGCTTGATTGATCGGTTGTTTTCAGGTCGTAAGCATAGATTCAAGTCTCATCTCCCGTAACCATGCATTTCAGCTTATCCTGATAGTCAGAAATAGGCATGTATAGCTCATCGCGGATATGATTCAGTGATCCGAATCATCTTAGAGATCCAAATGATTCGAATCATTGGAATCTGTTCATTTGGATCAGCGGATCTTTCATATCTCATGGATCTTTCATATTTCATGGATCAGAAGCACAACACACAAACACAAAAGTGATCATGTTCCATTCAGTAATTTCTCACAAGTTCCTCCGTAAGAGAGGCAGTAGCGTACCCAGGATTTTGATAAGGGGGGGGTCATATTTTTGAAGTTTTGACTAGGTACGTTTGCTAGTGCTTCGGTGCAGATATAATTATGTAATCACACTTAATCGTACTTTTTCAACGGTCCAAGTTGGAGTCCTCCAAAAATAATTCTGGCAGACTTTAGCCCGATTGCATGCTGGTTTCATTTACTTGAATCATTGATGATATTTTCATTCAAATTATAAAATTATGCGCTTGATGTGTGAAAGAATCTACACTGTATCTGTATACTTCCTTGGAACCGTAAAGTGTATATGCATGTTTGCAAGTACATATATTGAAACGCCTTCAATACCTACAGGCCAGGAAAGAAAGCAACTAATGAAGTAAATGCCGTGGAAAAGTGAAACTGTCACTAAGCACTACTAAGCTTGTTTGCAGCCCATACAGAGAAGCAACTCTGCGTCATTTCCACGTAGCCCATGAGGTAGACTTTTTGTACGCGTTTTTTTTAATGAGGTGTCCCCAATAGGCCTAATTCTCAGATTACAAATCATTTGACAAAATAAAACAATTCATTTTTTGAGGATTCTGATCAAAGATAGAAAGAAACATTCAAAAAATAACTGTTGCTACTAACATATGGGTGCGAATTAAATAAATTACACTTTTCTGGAATTTTACTTCGAAAACTTTCAATCAGGTGACCATATTCTAATGTTCCTACCAACTCTTTATCTATATATAAAATTGCTAGGCTTCATACAATAAGTAAAAGATAACGGCACACACATATCCAATTTGTGCAAATTATGCCCGTATCACCCCTAGGTGAGATCTCAAAAGCACCATAGGCCGTAAATCAGGCCCATATGGGTTTTACTGTGAAATAGATGAAAGATCTAATTGCGTAGAGATACTGAATCTCACTCAACTCCCACGTTCCAGAGTGTCTCGGCGAATAATTGTTAAAGTGGGTGGCTTAGTGGTTAACGCTAGTTCAAGGCTTCTTGTCGAGTAATAGTTTTCGGAAATGAGATTTGGTGCCGCACTATCATTTCACTCAGCTGTGAATGAGAACCTGAATCAAATGAGGGTAATAATCACGGGTGAGCGTGTTCCTGACTACTTCACATCCTAATGTTCCATTGGTCAAGTAAATGAAATAACTCTAATATTGCCTGAAGGCCCAATTTTGGCGGTTGCGCCATCGATTATTGTTTTTACCAACCTCTTCCCAGGCAATGACGAAGCCTTATGGACTCCACATATAAATGATCTAAGGAAAAAACTGGCTGTCTTCATTGGTCTTCTACGTCGCTTCTACTTCTTTCCAAAGAAAAAAAAATCCAAATTATGTATGCGCATCTCCTTTCCAAAATTTCTTACGGCATCTTGAATTGGAGCCAAACTTCTAAAGGTAACCTCATGATAATCTTCAGATTTGTAACCAAGGCGTATAAGATCATTTACAATATCTCTATGCTAACTCCAACGAGCGAAGTTTACAAAACAGCCCAAGAATTGAATTTGCAAGGCATGATTTCCATGAAAAGAGCTAAATTCATACATAAGAATTTACACCGTAATGAGTATACCACTGTGAAATTAGATAGAATTGAGGGGGAAAACACTAACAGAATGAGAATCATGAATAATATAGCTATAGCATTTGCCAGAACTGATCGGCTAAAAGAAGACCCCTTCAACAAAGCAGCCAGCATTTTCAATGCACTACCAGACAAAATTAAAAACATAGCGAACCCAACTTCCTTTAAAACGACACTAAAAAAAATCTCCTTCAGGACCAACTTTCGCAGTAAGTCACAAGTACAATCAGCTCCACTAAACTGAAAACCAAACATGTAACCAACAGGAAATAATTCATAAACATATAATGTGAACTATTAATCTAACTAAAAGGACACTAAAATTTACAGATTTGGTACTATCCCCTATACCGATTCTTATCATCTGGGAAGTACTATGTCCTAAAATTTTAAATACGGAGAATTACTAAATTTTGATGGAGAGAATGATTGAAGGAAACGGAAGTGGTTTTAGTCGGTAGAAATCCGGCATGCCGAAAAGCAGGAGCTGATCGGTATCTTTTGAAGATTTCCACCTCCCAACATTGAAAAAAAATATGCTTGAGATATATAATCCATAACATTCAAATCTTAGAATTTTTTAAATTTACGCGAGGTGATCAAAGTTTTAAAATGCCGATACTGATACAAACTTAGTATTCAAAACTCATCTGCTTGTACA
Organism: Oxycera nigricornis; assembly: GCA_963942545.1. Lineage (NCBI taxonomy): Eukaryota > Metazoa > Arthropoda > Insecta > Diptera > Stratiomyidae > Oxycera > Oxycera nigricornis. The sequence goes on from OZ012660.1 coordinate 76,549,431, forward strand.
GTAACGGTGAGAAACAGTGTAAAATGGGATTTAAATTTTATGTCCAAGCATAAAACAGAACGCTTCGCCGGATAAAATTATAGTGAAATATCTAAACGATGATTTTTTTCATTAGCTCATTTAACACATCTTCTGTAGACGGAGTGAGATCTCTATGAATATTTAGAAGTGCCAATCCATTTAGCCGTTCATTGCTGGTGGAATTTCGCAAGTATGTTTTTAGTCGTTGTAATGTTGAAAATGATCGTTCGTTTGTACATGCAGATACTGGGAGAACAGCCAATACTTCTAGCAATTTCAATATATTCGGCAAAATGTTTGAATTACACATGCTTAACCCATCTATGGCCGTTTTTGGGCGGTTTACTTTTTAAAGATGCCCTATCTTTCTGTACCACAGAGTCAACTCAGCATTCAATTCTTCTTCAAGGGGGGGGGGGGTTTGAACCCGTAAACCCCCCCCTTGGGTACGCCACTGAAGAGAGGTAAAGAGAAATACACTTTCCACGCGAAGAGACGGTGCAGCTCGCATTTGGATGATCATAACGATGGATGTGCACATGAGATGATATGTTTGTAAATAATTTTCAGGGCTGCCAGCAGTAGTTTACAAGTAGATGCATATATTAAGATGCAATTTAAAGTTTCGATTGTAGTAATTTAAAATTTGAAATTATACAATATGATCTTAGTTGAAAGTACAGATTTTTGTCATTGTCAGACAGTAAAGACGCAATTGTGCTTTTATATATTTTGTATGAAAACTATATATTTATATATTTTTCATATAAAAATGTAACTTTATTAAGGTTTTTTCAGTCAAATATGGGCTTAAAGATTTGGAAAGCTAGGATCTTAAGTATTCCGAATGGAGTTTTATGAACTTAAAAATCAAGTAAACAACTTAAAAATCTACAATACCTAATTGTATGGTTAATCTGTACAGTGTACACTTCACTACTTCAACATGACGCTGTTTTTCCATGAATTTGAGCATTTTTGGCACCAACGCGGTTCTGAGGAACAAAAATCTTTTAAAATGGTGTTGACTGACACATTCAAAATTTTTAAGGCATCAACAGATTCTCTAGTAGTTAATCATCGATTTCGCAGCACCAATTCTTTGATTTGCGTGATGTTATGTTCATCAGTTAATGTTCTTGGTCTTCTTTGATGTGGTTCGTCTTCAACGACTTCACGACCCTCTTTGAACTTTTTATGCCATTCATACACTTGTGGTTTAGACATGTCCTGTTCACCGAAGGCCTTTTGCAATATTCTGAGCGTTTGAGCAGCAGAAATTTCATTCTGAATAGAAATTTAATCGAACTTCTTTGTTGAATATTTTCGGACATGGTCAAAATCGAAAAAAATCACTTCTGGCTGTTTACAAAAATGAGCGTCACTGCTCAACTAATGAAGATATTGCCGTGAAATTTGACAAAGATGTCAGTGACAAACCTTTTAACTGGAAAATAAAAAGATTTCTCCCTATAAAAACCCCGCAAAATTTAAATTGAAATTTACGGATCATATTTGTACACAGTAGTATAATTTATCTACAGTCATGTCAAATGCCAAAAAGAAGCAGCCATCCTCGAAGAACTTTTTGGATATCTGATGACCTTTATCGAAAAAGTTGATACCAGAGCCTTGAAGTGGACAAAAAAGCTCCTACTGCTGATAAAGTTTTGCTTAGAAAAATCAAATTCTATCGGCTGATTTGGAACTTGTACGTCATTCACCGATAAGATGGAATTTATTATGCTATTGTGCTTAAAATTGTATAAATTTTTTATGCGCTTGGCTGTCTACAAATCATTATCAACCATGCCAAGAACCATAAGATTCGGCAATTGTCCTTTAACAACATTGTCAAGTGAAAGTGTGACTATGTTAGCGAATAGCGTTAGCTTCTACACGTTTGTAAGGGTATACGGCGTTTGAACGTTAAAGAACAGTTTCATGCGCCAGCAATATAAATGGGTTGACTGTCACCTGGTTCATGTGCAGTGATGCCTCCAGAATTTTGATGCGGGAGATGAAGTCATCCTCATTGGAATACAGATAAAATTCCAGTTTTTCTAAAGAGAGTACTAAGTGCAAGTCGACCCACTTAAACAACAGTTTATCTTGATTAAGCATGTCACAGTGGATTGTCCCTATTAGCTCAAAAACATTGCTTTTCTCCAACAGTGTAGATCTTTCAATATACACTTCTGTTAATTAACTTGGACGCCCACCGCTAGCTATTTTATTTTCAATCATCTCCATTTCATTCTGGTCCAAATACTAGCCAAAGATTCGAGATGCGTTGAAACTGCATCTTTACCGTAATTCAGAAAATTCGCAATATACATATGCACGATAATGATAATTTTTGTCTGTCTGTGCGATATTTTTGCCATTTATTTTGACCGTGCATTGTCTGAAGAGTGAATGGATCAGATTGTTGGCAACACCTATTTGATCATCTTCAACATCAGTTCCAACAGCCTTCTTGATTGTCTCACCACCTGTAAAATTCTCATCTTCACCATTCTTGAACTTTATTAGCTGCACTTTGAGACGTAAGTTAACGCTGGATAAATCCCGATTTGTATCTCCATGACCAAGGTATACAAATTCCAAAACTGAAGAGTTGTCCAATGACACTGTTGGCTTGTATGAGACTTCCTCTGTTTTATGAATATTACTCTGAACTGGGGTTGTGGTTAATAAATCCAATTCAATCTTCATGCACCCTTTATGAAGTGCCTCGTTATATGTTGAATATATCTAACACGCGTTTTTTTAAGTGTTTACGTTATTTAATAGTTTCAATTTTTAGGGTTTTCTTATTTTTCACTGATGATAATTTTCGCGTTGCAGAACACGTTTAACGCTGAAGCCTGGAAGCCTGTGAAGGGTTTGGCTCTTTTTATAGTCGTATGACTTTCACCGCCTGACGTTTTGTCAAATAGTTTATTTATTCCTTTTCGGGATAATTCATTTACTGCCGATTTCCCTTGCTCGGTTAACACCTGTCTGATGGGTTTATTCGCAACTTCTTTCAGTATTGATTTCCCTGTTTTCCCAAAACTTAAGCACCAGATACAAACAGTGGTTGTAGATAGCGAATCAAACCACTAAAGGAACTACTACTATTCCTTTGCCCCGCTGATACACAAGTGGTGATCGATAAAGCTCTCCAATATATAAAATTTGTCTTCAACTTTGAGTAAGATAATATCGTGTGTAATGAATATTCATTGCCTTGACAGAAAATTTCGCTTTCGACTCGTATCATTACTAATACGACATATTTCATGAGTGTATATTTATAGTTTTTTTACCACCGTTCAAAATGCAGCATTATATAGATGAGTGAAAGGCTTGTTTTGAAATTAACCATTTCCCCATGATGCTTTGTAATCTTGATGGGGATGCTTTCGATAAATGTTTTTGCTACGGGACAGTACTCCACGTGATGAAATTTGAGCACATTGTCATCAGTGCTTAGTAGCATTATTCGGAGATTCCTTATCAACTTCTCGCCCGTTATTCTCGGTTTGATAACATCTGTGTAAATGAGTATGAAAGTGGTTTTGGTAGATCCCTCATGATTTTCCGTCTCTCCTCCTCATCGTGCTCTATTATCCAATGCATTAACGGATTTTTCCAGCAGCTTTAAATTTTTCAGAATCATTGACTAATCAAACGAATCCTTTATTGTAGTGACAAACAATTCCAGATACCATTTGTTAACGGGTGTTTTAAGGAACGCAATTGGTACTTGAGTAACATCCATACCCTCATCATTTTTTTCTGCATGGTTTATTCGAAATCTGATGGGAACCTTTTTTCGCCCACTCACCTGCTAATATATCACCATCGGCATTTGCAACCACAGAAGCTATCGCCTGTCGAGTCCCCGAGTTACCTTAATTGAGAATTTGCTTTCGCTGCTGATACACATTCAAGTTAAGAGGATGTTTGCTTTTTGAAGCTCATCTTCATCGAATTCTATACCACTTAAAACAATGCAATAAAATCATTGAGGTTAATTGGTGATGATACCGGAAGATCTACGTTAAGCTACAATCGATGGTTTTTAAGGTTGAAAGTATAGGAGGTGGGCTTAACTCCTGCCTCCTTTTCTAGTTCCTTTCTTATACTATGCTTGGAATGTATGTACGCATCAATCATTCTGAACAATGCTGCATGATTTTACCTCTATCGTGGTATCTTTCCTATTATATAACCAATGAAGGCTCGAAGCGTATCGAATTCAGTAAATAAATTCAGATAAATTTTATCGATTTCTGTTATTTCGACTTTCCAACCATCATCTAGCTTGCAAGAGTACGGGAATATATTTTCAAACAAGCCATGAGGTGCGACCCATGAGGTCCACACGGTCAACTTCCCAGTAATATCTAAATAGATATTAAAAATATTAAACACAATAAAAGTTATGGAAATAATACTACTTCAAATAATAAAAATGTACCTCTCATAAAAATTATTGGAATGATTTAATATTAATCGTTACATCTACGAGAGCGTCAATTGATTACGTAAGGATTTTGGTGCATTGGTTTGATTGAATATTCACGCGGATCAATCGGAGGGGGGACAGGTTACAAAGTTTTTTCATTAAAGTTAAAACATGGTGCTGTGAAGACTATTGGAAATCTGCTCAAAGTTTGCAAATATTAATAAACTTTGATTGACTTTACAACAATGTCGTTAGAATAAGAGATTTAAGGTATTATGATTCGAATGAACCCTTTTTACATGGTGACTTTGAATAATTTTTTATTTTTAATTTAATTTTTTTTTTTTAAATCATGAGAAAAGTTTTTGTTGGTTTCTCTACAAAAATTGATAAAATTTTATATATTTTACAAACATTTATTATTACGATGTGCAAATCAGGTTAAAAATGGAATTTTTTATGAAAAAACACTACTTTTCTAAAAAAAAAAATCGTAAAAAACGCTTTAGAAATTTTTTTAATGTATAAAAACATCATCAAAATGTTGATACGCGTCGATTGACACCTTAATGATGGAAAGATTATATTTGGTTCTCGAGATATAATGAATGACGTAAATGACCTTGAACGTTTAATGATTTTTTATTTTTTATATAACTTTTTTTGTAAACAGGAAAAAAAATTTTGCTGATTTTTTCACAAGAACTATTTGGAGTATATAAATAATATAAACATTGATTGCTTAGGTTTGAAAATCAGGCTAAAAATTTTGTGTTTTTGAAAAAAACCCTAATTTTTTGCACTTTTTTTAAAAACAATTAAAAAACGGATCGAACGATTTTTTTAAAAATTTGACAGAATCACATAAATATTAATACGCGTCGATTGACACCTTAATGATGAAAATTGCATGTTTGGTTCGTGAGATATAGCGCACAACATGGTGGACCTTCAAGGGGTGAAAACAGCAAAAAAAACCCCCCGACCGAAGTGTCCCAAAAACTAATCAGCTCTTAAGATTCCAAAGACGCTTCGATTGACACCTTAACAAAGTCGATACGACTTTGTTTACGTGAGTTATGCTCGTAGAAAAACAGCCCGCGAACGCACGCACGTACGTACGTACACACACACACACACACAAACATACTTCTTTCTAAAAACACTTTATATATACTCTATAGACCTCAAAACGTAAAGAATAGTTGAAAATTTCAATTTCGATTTTCGAGGCGATTACAAGAACTTCCCATATACTGGGAAGTTAAAAATGATAGTGTTCCGAGGAGCCATCTTAAGAACTGTTACTCAAGACACATACGAAAAACTCATCTTCTGTTGCATTTCTAAATCCTATCCCAATTGAAGTTTGGCACGCTGGAAATTCGCTAACTTCTTAACCTTAACCGTTCATTTTGTCGTGCGGGCTTTTTTATGGGAAAGTCAGCCTCATATTTAGAAGGGTTTAGACAAGAAGGTTCCAATATAGATTGTTTCTCCGGTATTTTTGCAACTTCATGTTGAAACTTGTTGCGGATCAATTTTCATTTTTTTTGTGCACATTTCTCAATTCTTCCAAATTTGAAATATATTTAAATTTCCCTCAGTACACTGCCAAATAATCAGCATTGGCAGCACTAAATCCCAATTTAGTAATCCACCACACGCGCTAGCTCTCTCGAGAGGTGAGTTCAAGTGATCGAGCGCGAATCGGTTCTCTTTGCATGCTGTCGCCCTCTGATTGGCCGAAAACATTTTGGCGTATTACCATATATGGTAATAAATGAAGCAAAAATGCTTGGACTCGTGATCGTGGTGAAGTGACTGTGAGAGTGAGAGTTGAGTGGAGAGGGTAAGAAAAAAGTGCTGACCGAAGACGGTCACGGATTCGGCTCCGCGCGGCTAGAAAAAAAAAGTTTTTTTGGCGTGAAAAAAATCATCCGCGAATCTCGCTGAAAAAATGTTTTATCTGGTGGAAGGCAAAGCTGAAGTCCAAGGAGAAGTGCCAGCGGATACCGACAAATTCATCGACGTGGATTTCATTGCAACCTGTTGCGAGCTATGCAAAATTAACAGTCCGAAACTCGAAGATTTGGCCAACCAGGATGGTGACCAGGCTATTATATTGAAGATGAGGTCAAAGATTGCAAGGATTTGGATTGTGAATATTGTGTGTCGAGGAGATCAACATGTGGATTCATCAGAAACGGCGAAAACATCAATTCTTCTAATGGGGCGAATGCTGAAGAATTTAAAACAAGGTTTTTCAAGCATTTGGAGGCTAGCTCTTAATAATTGAAAGTGAAATGAATTATTACTTGTTAATATTAATCGTACTGCTAGTACTGTTGTTCCGACAACCATAAGTTTTTTTGTAACATATCGTCACAAATTTCGGTTACATTTGTTATGTCTACACTTCACTTAATTTTCATGTTTAAATCGATTTGAAATCAGTAGTATTGTTTAGTGATCTTAAAGAAAAAAAATTAAAATTAAGTTCTAATAAAGTGTGAATAATATGAAGTGAGTTTTCATGGTTCCTCCCCTCCTCAGCGTGTGCGTGATTCGATATAGTCCGGTTCTTGATGTGTACTTTTTCTATGTGATTTTATTAGCCCACGACCCGGTGAGCTAGTCGGTTTCGAAATTTTTTATCTATGGTCGCCACTATGCGGCCACTGTTGGTGGGTGCTCCGCACGGTGCCTCCTCTCGGAAATCACCTTCCATGTTGCGTCCGAAGTGGCGGGGCACATGGAGGATGATTGGCTGTGAGGGAGGTGAATGAATGCGGGGCACGCAACAAACTCGAAATCCCACGGTACAGCACCTTCATCATCCGTTCATCCAAGTCATTGAAAACATCATCTAGTTCGTTAATACTCATATCTGTTGGAACTGTATACTGTGTAATCCCATCATCAGCAGCTATGATCCTATAGTCCTTGCCATACTCATCATATGAATCGGGTCTATTTTTACTCATTTTGGAAGCTGGTTTAAGACTTTTCGCTACTCAAATGGAAAATGCTGTTTCAAAGCATGAGGTAATTCCTGCTTAAGTGTTATCGTTTCATTTACTGATTCGAATACCTCTTCCACCCGTACAGGTCAAGCTTGCGTGGGTTGCGACGAAGTCTATTGGATGCGACGAAGTCCGTGGGAACTAATTCGAATCGCGTTCGATTGGTTATGGTAAGTAGATTAAAAACTAGAGTTGGAGTTTTTATAGAATAAGCAAATTTAATGTACATAGAAACTAAGAGAGAAATTTGTGAATGCAAAGAAGGAACGAAGCTGGCACTGGGCTCAGAATTGTTCCTTAGTTGAACGAAGTTGTTTGTTTCTATACTGCAACTTTTGCCTTAACATCGGCAAAACGTTCAATAGGAATAATTGAGTGAAGTCTGCCTAATAACGGCAGACTACAAGTTGCCTTTTTATTCGGCAATTTCAATACTTAGAAATATCGGCTGCCTGTTCTTTTTGACTGCGCCAAACATGTGGCAATTAAACAATTGCCAGTAGGTCTCTGGAAATCTTCATTGTTTTCTTTTCTGAGAATAACTTCTTTCGCAGTGAGAAGAAGATTATATCTCTAGAAGAATATCGGAGAAGACGCCCATCACTTGGTCTACCACGCGCTCCAGATATAATAAACACATTACATGACGATACTACGATAATCTCATTAAATGGCGATCCTGCGACCCACGAACCTGCGACCCGCGATTCTGCACGTTCCGGACCACTAGACGTCTGATGGGGTTTGGGCGTAGAAGAAGGCAAAATACGTGAAATTAGTACAGACAAAGAGTTCAATAGAGCATTCGAAAGATGCTTAATACAAGGCGCGAAATACTGCGAATCAACGCAGTATACACACGAGGAGTACATGCCTATGCCAATATCCCAGGCACCTAAATACGATCCAACACCCCTACCCGGACCACGAACTAGAAACATTCAAGAATTTGTAAGGAAGCCGAGAGCAGAACCATCAAAGATTACCAAGCTGAAGTGACGACGACGAAGCAAAGCTTACAATCCAAGGCGCAAAAAGGCGACTTTACACATACACATACATAACATAAAATTAATTTCACGAATAGGTTAAATAGTTATAAACGCAAATAGCATAAAATAAAATTCAATAAAAAAAATAAGGGGTAAAAATAAAATAAACAATAGAAATAATAGAAATAAATCATAAATAAAATGGGCAATAATTGTAGTATTAATTCTAACATTTTAATTGAATATAAACAAACTATAAGTACCATGCTCATCTTTTCAATAGTCTTGGTGTTTCTATACATATATAATAGTAAACAAAAGAAATATGCTAGGAAGATTGTTGATAGAAACATTCTAGCGACCAGGGTTACTGTTTAATGTATCGGATTCTTAGACAATTCACAGATGCCTGCAAACAAGATAAAATCGCCATTAACCAAATTACAGACTATCTTGTCAAATTTGAAAAAATCTACGACCTACACGGTCAGAACTCTTAAAGTTTAATCGTTATTTATTTAGTTATCACTCGCGCTCTGGCCGATGCTTCTGATTTCACGTGATTCGCCAGAAAACGAATCTCCCTCGTTCGTTGCTGTTCTTCTTTTTCACTGTTTTTTGACAGTCCCACTGTCCTGCCATACTTATTCAGTTTTTCGTGGGTATGCCACACCTTGGCCAGGCATTGTCCGCTTCGACATTATTCTATTACAACTCGGCCAATCTGACAGAAGGTCGACCACGACCGTCAGCAGGCAGAGGGATTTACAAACAATTCTATTTACATTTGTTTTTTGGCATGTTTTGGCTGAAGGCCGCAATCAACTTATATTAATGACAGCAGGTAATAAAATTCTTAAACCTAAGTAATGCTCAATTTTATACGATTCATGTGACGTCACCTCTGAATCAACCAATCCCTCATACGGGAGGACTCAACAACTCCATCGTAAGGCAGCTGTGTTAACTGGCAGTTTTCTACGTCCCGGACGACATATCGATCGTGAGGAAGAACTTTGTGTATGACATAAAGGCCTCGGTATCTAGAAATGAATTTCTTGTTGGTTCCAGCGGTAGTATCTATATTACTTATGACCACATAATCGTCGTCGTCGTCGTGACATTGAGGTGGGCATTGCAGCCCTAGCACTGCAACCTGCTGCTCGAATGTGCTAGCCTCATACTTTTCCTTTCTGGAGTTAATGCTTATGTCTTGAATCTTCCGGATGAGAAGATGAACCTCATCAGGTCGTCCAAGGCTAAGGTATGGAACTCCTTGTCTCCTATTTGAGGCATGCCAAGGGCTCTATATCTGTGTCTGGAGAACGCGGAACAGTAGCCCACATAATGTTCCGCTGTTTCCTCGTCCTCATAACATCTAGTGCACCATGCATCGTCCACTATTTGCAGAAGAGCTTGGTGACTTCTCAGGCGTCCATGGCCTGTAATCACTTCTGTGAGTTTTTTCAGTCTGACTCTATTTAGTTTCAGACAGTATTTTGCGACTTCAGGTCGTAGGTTTGGCAGAAAGAGCTTTGTCTGTCTGCATGTTGGTAGGTTGAGCCATCGTCTTCGATGTTCTTCCCTGAGTGTCTCATTGATCTTTTTTGAGATTAGATTTATGTTCGTTGGCAGAACAGACTCAGGACCAACCGGTATGATATCTGCTCCCTTCTTAGCCAGTTTGTCTGCCTCTTCATTACCTATAATATCCACATGTGCTGGGACCCAGATAACTGAGACTCTGTTTCTCTGGCTCAGCTTTTTGAGGCTGTTCTGGGCACACTCCACAATTGAAGTTTTCACATTGTGGGAGCCCAGGGTCTTGATAGCGGCCTGACTGTCTGAACAGATTTTTATCTGTTTGTTTTGTATTCTTCTGTCTTGTAAGAGGTCCGCGGCTTTGGCTATGGCGTGGACGTCAGTTTGAAAGATGGTTGTTTTTGTACCCAGAGGTATCGATATTTGAGCCTCATGTGGTCCAGGGCGTAATTCCTTCCTTCCCGCCCCAGCCCCGATGCTCATCACTGATCCGTCTGTGTACACTATGATATCAGCGGGCCTGTGAGAAAGGTGACCGAACTTAGTCCAATCATTCCTATCAGTCAAACTCGTTGTGAAATTTTTTCCAAAGAAGAGCTTTGGGATTATGTAGTCGTTGGGCAGATCAAGGGGTGAGTCCACTTTTAAACTCTTTAAAAGTTTGAGGTGTCCCTCAGTCCAGCCGCCGTCTTTCACCATCCCGGTTCTCTTGAGGCGTGCCATCGTCTTTGCGGCTTGTTGCTTCACTGATAAGTCCAGTGGCAGCATGTCCATGATCACGTTGAGTGCTTCCGTGGGAGTGGTTCGCACCGCTCCAGTAGCACTCGCTAGTGCTAGTCGCTGCACCGAGCCTAGCTGACTTTTTGTAGTATCTAGGTCTGACCGTTTCCACCACACTATGCTTCCATAGTGTATGACCGGTCTTATGCAGGCTTTGTATAGCCATATCACATTTCGAGGTGAGAGTCCCCAGGTTTTACCCATGGAGCCTCTACATGCCCAGAAAATGTTTTTGGCTTTTCTTGTTTTTTCATCAACATGCTCTTTCCAGGTGAGTTTCGTGTCTAGGGTTAAGCCCAGGTACTTGACTTTTTTTGAGAGTTGGAGCTCCACGCCATCTAAAGTAGGTAGCGTGTGTGCATCCCACACTCTCTTCCTGGTGAACATGGTGAGTTCTGTCTTGGCTGGCTTTACCGCCAGCCCGTTTCTTCTACACCATTGGTGCGTGATTTTAAGTATTTCTTACATCCTGTCACACACTGTGCCGGCAAACTTGCCTTTGCATAATATGACCAGGTCATCGGCATAGCCGATGGCAAGAAAGCCTTGTTGGTTAAGTTCTGTCACTAATGAGTTCATTTGTAAACACCACAGGAGCGGGGAAAGTACGCCTCCTTGTGAGCACCCTTTTGTTGGGGCTATTGTTATTCTGGTGTCCCCCAGTGACGCTGTTATTTTTCGTTCAGCGAGGAGAGCGGTCAGCCAGCCCGTTATCGTGCCGCTTATCCCATGTCTCTCTGCTGCAGATGTCATTCCACCAAATGGGGAGTTGTCAAAGGCACCTTCTATGTCTAGGAAAGCTCCCAAAGAGAAGAGTCCGTCGTTAAGGCCCCGCTCGATCCCGTGAACGAGCTCATGCAGAGCCGTCTCCGTAGACTTTCCCTTTCTATAGGCATGCAGTCCCGGATGCAAGGGCCTCTCTATTAGTGCTGTATTTTTCACGTGGCCGTTCATCAGTCGTTCCAGTGTTTTCAGCACGAAAGATGTGAGGCTTATGGGTCGATAGCTTTTCGCTATCTGGTAAGTGGTTCTCCCGATCTTTGGTATGAATACCACCCTTACCCTCCTCCATAATTCTGGTATATATTTTAGGGCCAAACTGGCCCTGTATATATTGCACAGATGGTTGGTGATGGAAGCCATTCCTTCCTTCAGCAGGATGGGATAAATTCCATCTTCGCCAGGTGCTTTGTAGCTGTCGAAAGTTCCAATTTCACATTGGAGCTTCTCTACAGTCACCACCTCGGCGGCTTGACTCAAATCCGTTTGAGACGGTACGTTCGGATGAACGGTGTTTTCTCCGGAGGGAGTCATGCTACCGGGGAAGTGCGTTTTAAGCAAGAGGTGTAACGTCTCTTCACTTGTGGTGGTGAACTTCCCGTTTTTCTCTTTAAGGAGCCCGGGGTTATTGCTCGGTCCCGTTGTGAGTATCTTCTTAACTCTGGCGGTCTCTCGGCATAAGTTTATTTCTTCACAGAATTTTTTCCATGAGTTCCTTTTCGCATCTGCAAGAGCCTTGTGATAGTCTCTTTTGGATTGCTTGTACGCCTCCCAGGTGATTTCACTTCGAGCTTTACAGGCCCGGTTGAACGTCTTATTAGCGTTTTTCTTAAGCCTGGCTAGTCTTGGTGTCCACCATGGGGTGTTTCCCAGTGTAGTCCTTTTTAGTGGGCAGTGGGCCTCAAAAGAGGCCCTCAATACCTCGACTAAGTTCCCGACAGCTTCTTCGAGCTGCTCAGGTTCTCGGATTTTCTCTGGTTGCTGTAATTTACATTGCACGTCTTGTCTAAAGGCCGCCCAATTTGCGTTCCTGGGGTTTCTCAAACATTTTGGCCCACCTATTGGATTAGCCTCGATGTTGAAAGTGATGTACCTGTGATCAGATAGCGTCACTTCTTTCGAAACTTTCCAGTCTTTAACCCAGTGAGTGACTGCGTCAGAGACAATTGTTATGTCTATGACTGCCTGCCTCCTGGATGTGACGAAAGTTGGTTCCGCCCCACGGTTCGCTATGGTGAGCCCGGAACTGGCTAAGAACTCTAGTAGGCTTTCGCCTCTCAAGTTGGTGTCCGAGCTCCCCCAGCAATCGTGGTGAGCATTTGCATCACAACCTAACATCAGATTTAGGTTGTGTTTTTTAACATATTCCATCAGCCTTGTGAGGCTTGCTGACGGAATTTAATCTTCGTAGGGGAGATAGGCCGATCCCAGAAGAGCTTCTCGTCTACTCCGCATCACCGTTGTACTTACTCGTACTACGGTTAAGTCTCGGTCGCAGAATTCCTGTACCAAGAGCCCGTTAAGAGTCCTTGGGAGCCAAACACAGGTTCTGGTTTTTTCACAATCCGCTGCCAAGAGATCCATTTGAGAGTTGGTCCCTATACCGCGGATTCGTCCTCCAGCCACCCATGGTTCTTGTATTAGAAATACGGGTAGAGCAGGTGCAAAACCGGAGACATTGCTGCCTCCGGGGGGTTTGTTTCAGCTTTCGTTACAGCGTCTAGCTATTAGAGAGCTAGTCACCTTACTATGCTGCATGTTGATTTGTGTGACCTGAAGACCCATCATGTTTCCATGCTACATCCACAGGTCAACCCCAAGACAACACAACACAATACAGAACAAGTATAACACTCACGCTGACAAGGAACCGCTACTTGGGAGCCTGTGGTCCTGGTTCCTTGGGCCGTTTGGAAAAGCTCACGCTAATCCTATTGAGCTCCAAGTAGAGCCATCCTCCCTTTCCCGATATGTACTCCCTGTCCTTGTCCGGGATTCCAACAACCATGAGGAGTCCCTTTCGGGAGTCCTTCATGGGCACCTGTGCATACGGGGCCCAGTCGGCTGTTTTTATCTCCGGCTGAACGATGAAGAGCCTCCGGAGAACAGTCTCCGCGATTTGGTCTGAGCCCGGGACGAAGAAAGAGGCCCTGTGGAGCACTGGAAGCCTTGATGCTTCCACTAGGGAAAATCTAGTGCCCTCTCATGGTCCCCTTAGCCTGTCTCCCTCCACCAAGGCTTTCACACAGGCCGTTGTTTTTGCATCTGCACGGACGATCCTCAGTTGATTTCTAAGGGTCCCCACCGAGTCAAATTTCAACGGCGTGCCTCTGTCTATCTCCTTTGCGACGGCTTTGGAAATACGGCCCTTGAGCAGCTCTATTTGTTCACCAGAGTAGCCCCGAGCCATGCCTTCCGCTGCCAGTACGAAGCTCAGATTGCTCCGAGCCACGCTCGCAAAGGATTTCTTTTGTGGGGTCTTCAGTTTGTCCCCTCCCCTCGGTCGTTTAACCTTAGGATTGGCGGACATCCTGGGTACCTCATCCTCACCGGAGCGTTGTCTTTTTTTCGAGCCTCTAGCATTGCTTGTGCCCGATTCCGGCGACTTTGGTCGAGGAGCTGCGGGGGTCACGGATGGAGTTGGGTTCAAAGAGGTCCCGGCCTGAGGGTCAGTCCCTGAGGGAACCTCTCGCCTCTACTGAGCCCTTTTTTCGCCCTCCTCTTTTTCTCCGCGCCACTCCTGTTCCTATTTTTCAGATAATTCCCCGTCGCTGCTAAGCCCTCCGTTGCCGGTGAACTCGCAGCTGAGGGCCCGCCAAGGGTGAGCTCCTCCGGGTATGGAGTTTTTTCTGGTTCTCCGAGTACCAGGTTTTCCATGGAACCACTAAGTAGTTCCACGTGCGTCGATTTTTTGCCCTCCCCAGAATCCGAGGGGCAGACTGCTGGTGTAGCAGTGAGGGATTTAGGTGCCGAAGGCACCAGACCTTCCTGGGGTAAATTTATGTTTAAGTTCGACATAATCATCAGTTTGGATTCGTTTAGTCTGGACTCGCCCAAGCCAGATTTTACTCCAGCCTAGGTGAGTCACGCAAGCCCCCTTACCACGTCAAGGCGAATTCGTCAAGAAGGGACCACATAATTACCGACTTTCTAAATTTTAGCAGGGAAGTGATGGTTCTGATAGTACCGAAAGCTACGATCTTGCGATTTTTTATGGCGGCGGAAGCTATGGTTCTGATCTGCTGCAGGTTATATGTGTTTTTGTTGGCGACTTTACATTCTAGGAACTCAGTAAGCTCATCGATTATTGTTCCCCGCTGCTCTATCCCGAACAGAAGGTAGCTAGGGGCGCGCGTCGTTGAAGTGTGCTTAGTATTGTTAATATCGTATTCGGCATGGGACAGCTTTGCAGACCAGTCGGCGTTATTCACTGGTTCACTGAGTCGGCCTAGCATTCCTTTTATCACTCGGTTAACCCTCTCGACTTGCCCATTGGCCTGGTGAGAGGCGGCCGCTACTTATACGTGGATGATTTTGCATCTACATATATAAGCTTCGAACTCGGCCGAAGTTGTTGCGTGCCCCGCATTCTTTTCACTTGTTTATATATTTTTTTATATATACCCATATATATTTATATAATTTCTTATCCGCTTAAGAGACAAAAGTATTTAAACACTTATCACACTTTCTTTTCGAGCCACTCAAACAGGCATTGGAGGATGTTTCTGAACTCAAACTGCCATGATGTTGGGTCTGCTTAATCCTGTCGGTTTGATTGTTGATTTCGTTTGAACTTCCCTGCACTATTGCAGCATTGGCCACGGAGAGATATGTGTGGCTATTTCAATTTGTTATTGTTGTCCATATTTCCATAAAGCGTTCAAATGCGCACCAAACCGTGGCTGCTATCAGCACAAACTCTCCCATACACAGCTTTCGGTGACAATAGGGCTGGTCGCAAAAGGCACTTTTGGGGCTCTGTAGCCCAGTGAGCGGCTTCAATGAACTGCCGAGTTGACCCACGGGGCCTCCAATCGTTCATCCGAGAACTCCGACGTGAAACCTTACCTCTCCTTGGAAAGCAGGTCGCGTCACAAAATCACAGCGTCATCCAGACATCCAGGACCGAGCCCACATCAGGCTGTATCCTCAGACTCCAGGCGCCACCCTCCTATCCTTCCACTGCCGTACAAATGAGGTTACGAAAACACCCCTCAGCAGCCGCTTGCATCTACGCGGAAGCACCTATTTTCCCAAGAGCTGAGCCCCTTCAAGACACATCAATTATTCCATGAAAGGAAAAAAATTTATTTTAAACAAAAAAAATACAAAACGTGACCGTCCTCGGTCAGCACCTTTTTTCTACTCCCCATCTTCAACTCACCTACCCACACTTCACCGCGATCATACGTCGAAGCATTTTTGCTTCACTTATTACCATATATGGTAATATGCCAAAATGTTTTCGGCCAATCAGAGGGCGACAGCATGCAAAGAGAACCGATTCGCGCTCGATCAGTTCAACTCACCTCTCAAGAGAGCTAGCGCGTGTGGTGGATTACTAAATTGGGATTTAGTACTGCCAATGCTGATTATTTGGACGTGTACTGAGGGAAATTTGAATATATTCCAAATTTGGAAGAAATGAAAAAGTGAACTATAAAAATGAGAATTGATCCGCAACAGAACGTGGGGACGACCCCGCCCTGAGAAGAGTCTCTCCACAATAAAGCCGGGCTATGTATGAACTCTAAATAATGGAAGATCTCATGGTTGGTATGAGGCTAGGCAGATGTAGTCAAAACGTCTAAACGTCGAAATCATCATGCTCGCTCAATCGAACCAAAAGGGGTTTTAACAAAATGGGAAGTCTTACGTGAACCTCAGCAGATGTAGTCAAAACGTCTTAACGTCGAAATCATCATACATTTTCACGCAAGTTCCTCGATACGGTATTACGTTAAGTTAACCCTACTCAATCGACAGTTTTACCCGAAATAAGCCTTCAAAACTAACTAAGTAGTCGAACTAGCCTAAAACAAGAACGGAACCTATCGACGGCGGGTTACTGAGTTATCAAACAAAATGAAACATGGGCGTGTTGGAAAGGTGATTAATGTAACAGACTGAAGTACATGGAACTATGGTTAGCAAACAAAAATTATGGTCTCACTTCGTGTGAGCCTACTTACATAATCTGATATATACACACCTATATACTACAAACCCTGATATTCAAAATATAAACTTATAAGATAATATATACAACACCAAAATATCTACACTATATACAGACGTCAACGCTCAACGCGGACTAGTTTAGGGACCGCAGAGGTCGTCACTTCTCTAGCATTTTGTGACTCCAAACCCAATAAGACAAACTGAAGCTAAACGGACAGATACCAAATACTGTACAACCTAGCTATATACGGGTCAGATGAAAATACACGTCCACACTAATGCAACCAATACGTCACACGACGAGGCCATTATGAAAACTCGTTGGACTTCGAAACAAAATAACTACTATGCGTGTCCACATTAATGCAACCGATACGTCACACGATGAGGCCATTAGGAAAACTCATTGAATCACGAAGCAAACTAACTATATACGTCCACACTAATGCAACCGTTACGTGACACGACGCGGCCATTAGGAAAACTCACTGGACTACTAATTTTATAAGGGATCAAGCTCTGTACTAAATACTACCGATATCTACAACCTCACCTAATAATATCTAAACTTATTTTTATACAAAACTAGGACATAATAATATATGTAAGATATATATACAGATAGGTATCAACAAAACATACAGATCGAAGTTAACTCTTAATGTCCTGTGCGTGACATACACCAAGAGTTTTACCGGACATATCCCGAACTTCGTAGGCAACCTGTCCCACAGGTCGAACAATGATTCCAGCCACAAACTTCGGGGCGAGTTTGGCGGAAAACCGATCAACAGCCTTACTCAAGACATGATTAGGGACATATACAGCTTGACCGGGCTGAAACATTCGGGGCTTACTACGCAAGTCGTATCTGCGTTTACCCTTTAAGTAGGATTCTTGAAGTTTAGATTGGACCTTGATTAGAATATCGCGCATTTTGTCGTTGCGCTCCGTGACACTTAGTTGACCATCAGCTAAAGAAGATAATTTACGTAGGAGAGTGTAGTCCGAGCCATGTCTAATAGCCTGAAATCCGAACATTAGGAAGTGCGGTGAACGACCAGTGGATTCATGCACTACGTTCCTAAATGCAGCGCATGTCTCCACCAGGGAACGGTCCCAATTACGATGGTCGTCACCAATATAAGAGCGAATAGCGGATAGAATGGATTGATTGGCATGCTCAGAAGCGTTGAACTGCGGAGAATTTCGAGGATTTAGAACTTGTGTGATATTCTAATCTGACAGAAGTTGCGTGAAAACTTTAGACACAAATTGCACTCCGTTATCGGAATGAATAAATTAAGGAACGCCAAAAGTATGGAAAATATTTTCGGAAAGAAAGTTCACAACGGATTCGGCGGTTGCCTTAGGCATAGCCCTAAGCCATAGAAATTTGGAATAGTGGTCTAGCACCACGAAAAGTTGCGTATTTCCGAACTTAGAACGGGGATAGGGACCCAGAAAGTCAATGAACAAGCGTTGCAGTGGACGCTCAGAAATACGCATTTGTCCGAAAGGAGAACGTAGAGTTTGGTTATAAGACTTTGTCTGTTTGCAGACAGAACATTGACTAATAAATTTACGGACGTCGAGTTTGAGACGAGGCCAATAGAAATACCGACGCAATATTTCGGCGGTTTTATGGACACCACCATGTGCGGATACAGGGGAGCTATGACTGTGAGAGATAAGAAGTTGTTGTACACTGTCGGGCACCCATTGTTTAGTTTGAGGGATATTTACCTGGTCATCCGACATGACACCGGTATTAATATAGATTTTCCCGTTTTGTACCCAAATATTAGAAAATTTATCGGGGTTTTGATGTATGAGATCGATACGCTCTAGATATGAAGAGTCACTAAAGGCTGACTCAGGAATTAAAGGATGCAGAGAAGCATGTTCCGGAAGAATTGAAGTTAAAGTTTGGTCAGAGAGAATAGAGATATTTCCGGCTACAATACCTTCATGTACGCGCGACAACGCGTCTGGGACGACGTTTACGGATCCTTTGCAGTGTTGGATTTGAAAGTCAAATCCTTGTAGTTTGAGACTCCAACGAGCCAGTCTGCCGGAAAGGTCAGTTTGTCGCATCAGCCACTTGAGGCTGGCATGATCGGTAATGATAGTAAAAGAAAACCCCTCGATATAGGCACGAAATTTTTTTACACTTTGAACAGCCGCAAGGCATTCGAGTTCCGTGATAGTATAGTTACGTTGGGCCGAATTTAATTTACTGGACATAAAAGCAATAGGATGCTCTTTACCATCCTCGTCCTTTTGAAATAACACGCTACCGATACCGGTAGTACTGGCGTCGCACTGTATGAAGAAGGGTTCACTGAAGTCTGGATTAATTAAAACTGGAGCCGAAATTAAGGCTTGTTTTATTTGCGAGAAAGCGTTTTCGGCGGAGTCATTCCACTTAAACGAACGCTTGCTCTGAAGTAAATCGGTTAGAGGGGCAGTGATACTGGCGAAGCGAAGGATGAAACGACGATACCAACCCGCCATTCCCATAAAACGCCGTACGTCCTTAGTGGACCTAGGAGTGGGGTAGTCAACAATACTAGAAATTTTATCCGAATCGGTTTTTAGGATACCATCACTGACTATATATCCGAGATATTTGATCTCGCGTTGAAGGAATTTACTTTTGTCGACGTTAATAGTAAGGCCGGCGGAAGTGAGAAATTGAGCTACTTTACTTAATAGATCTAAATGTTCCGCAAAGGTGGCACTAGTAATGAGTAAGTCGTCTAGGTCATGATACTCGTGCGGAATGACTTCATGCATGAGGCGACGCATAGTTTGTGGGGCGTTGCAAAGACCAAAAGACATAACAGTGAAATGATATAGAGGACGACCAGGGACTGTAAAAGCGGTCTTTTCGCGAGACTCCGAAGATAAAGGAATTTGCCAGAAGGCGTCCTTGAGATCTAGACTGGTTATAAATTTAGTAGATTGTAGACGAGATAAGAGACCCTCAATTAGCGGAAGTGGATATGCATCCTTGACAGTGACTTCGTTAACCCGACGAGCGTCCAGACATAGCCGATTTTTACCGGGTTTGCGGACCAAAGTGACGGGAGAACTCCATAAGCTCTGACTTTCCTCTATAACGCCAAGAGAAAGCATACGATCTAATTCGGAATATAGCTGAGATTGAATAATAGGAGACACTGAATAGTGAATTTGTTTAACGGGTTTAGCAGAACCCGTATCGACAATATGACTCAAAAGAGAAGTTTTCCCCAAGCCACGCTCGTTAAAGGACGGAAAGGTCTGGATAACAGATTGAAGCTGCATTTGCTGTGCTGTAGGTAGATGATGATACACATCACCTTTAGAGCTAGAAACAGTATTAAGTACTTGTAGAGAAGGTAACTGAAAAGGTACTATATTAAATGCGTTCCAAAAATCGATGCCAAGATACACGGAATGTCCTAGAGAAGGGACTACTAAAAATCGAATGGGTTTGATTAAGTTTCCGAAGGAGACTGAAGTGTCTACATAACCTAACGCGGAGACATGTTGTCCAGAAGCAGTACTAATATGGAGTTTGGAAGAATGCAGATAAAGTTGTAATTTAGATATAAGGTCTAAAGCCCCGTGACCCAAAACGCTAACGCTAGCTCCACTATCGAGTAACCCAGAGAGTTTATGCCCATTAATGGCTATTTCACGAAAAGGTCGGAAATCCGCTGAAGGATCATCGGAATATATGGAGTGTAGTACTTCCTTACGCAGTTGACGAAGTTTGTAAAAATATACGGCCGTACGTTTACACCGACGTAGGCGACTATTGGACAGTAGGCGACATTTAGATTTAATAGGAGGATGCAGTATGTGAGGTGACGTTACGGAAACAGGATCGCTATGTATGGACTCAACAGGTACTACAACAGGTTTTAAATTGATATTGGGGTCCGTTTGAATGGTGACATCTCTCAAAGAGATGTTAGAGAAAGAAGGTACCTGATTTACAGACGCGTATTTGCTTCGGGTCTGACTGGGATACGTGGTTTTATTCGGTCGGACCGATTCAGAGGCATGGTGTTGGCGATGACTGGAGTGGATCGATTCCCCGCAAACGACACACTCCTTCGCCCGTTTTCCGAAGGATTGCATTTAGCACAGTTACGTTTCAGGACACCATCGTGGCCACACCCAAAACAGAAAAGTCGATTTACCGGAATTGGACAATTTCCAAAGGAATGCCCACTACGCTTACAGTTCCAACAGATAACTGAGTTAGAAAAAGTTTCGGAAGAGCGAACTGTAGGAAATACGTCTGCCTGTCTGAATGGATTACCAGAAGAACGACGAGAGTTGATAGGATCGACATTTTTCGACCCAGACGTAAGATGAATTTCGTGCACAGAACGCCGCAAGAAAGGAATGGTCCGTTTTACAGGAGTGTTGATGTTCCATACACTCTCGACGGAAATACAACATTGGACTAGTTCACGAGTGTTGTTAAAGGTGCGACCAGCTAGGTGATCGCTCAGACGGGTGGACATGTTGCGATATAAGATGGCTTGTAGGTCAGTGTCCACGAACTAGCAAATGGAAACTCGCGATGAGTTCTGCAAACGAAACCTGATATGTGCGAGAGAGAGTCTCGACTTGGAATATAAAGGTCTCGGCGTTGAGACTAGAGTTGGTTCCATCAAACGTGATGCCCCATTTAAATATGGGTACATTATGACGAACAGATGTGTTTAAGGTTTCCCTCACAGGTGGAGAAAAACTATGGGTATAAGGAACGTCTGGATACGTAGGGGGTGGAGTTTTCACCTCACCTACAGGTTGTGTCGGATTTACATACCGAAAGTGTTCACCTTGATTTAACATAGATAAATCCGCAGTGTGGATAGGTTTTTCAGTCACAATGTGTTTCGGACTGTTGAAAATGATGGGCGCCTGACATTGTTCGGGCGGAATGTTTATCACCACGGATTGATTAGGTGGGGAACTGCCTCCCACTACAGACACTTGTAGCGGATGATTAATGGAAAAAGGATTGGACTCACTCCCTAACTCGAGGGATGGTCTGATTTCCCGAGACGTAACCGGAGAAGATACTACTTTGGGCTAAAATGCCTGAGGAATATCCATGTTGCAGGATAGAATGATATATATAAATTAAGATATTAGTTATTATGTGTAGTGTTAAGTGATAGAGCGACTAAATGTTTGCGCGGATTATATAAAAAGATTAAGTTTTTTTACCGAATAGGATATTACACGAAACGATAGGATAAGATACGATATTATACGATACTATAGTACACGATACTATATTACAACTTGACGATACTCTGGCTAACTCAAAAAGGCGGTCCATATCACTCGCTTAAAGCGAAACGCCACAAAACTACGCTAAATATATCAATTATACGCTAATGGCGATACGTTCAACTACCAAACGCGGCGAAGATACTAACCGCGTACTACCAAAACCGATTGTAGGAGTGTGAGTGGTTTACAATAGTTTACAATAGTTTACATGAATTTACATAAATTTTTGACTTAAATTATTGTACATAATTTTTACATGAATTGTACAAAAGTGGTTTACAAAAATGTTTTCCAAAAGTTTTTACAAAAGTGTTTTACAAAAGTATGACTTAGTATTATTGTGTCGATTCACATAACGAATCGGAGTAACATGAAGTGATTATATAGTATATATATATATTAAAGGATATATTTGGTCTCCCCACCAACAGACAATACGCGATCAGATACAAAATTTAATTAGACACTTAAATTGTGTGTCACAACAAAATGTGAAGTACGTAAAACGAGATGATTCACGATTCGAACAAATTATTCGACGACTACAAGTTAAAAGTGAATTTATTTTATTTATTTATATAGAAGTGTGTCGAAATTGGGATTGCGACGGTTTTGAACGTGGAAGCGATTACTGGGTGTGATTGAGATAATTACAATCCCGATTCAAACAAACTACGCGAATTACCCGACACTTTTCCGAATTTCGACAACACTATGAAACTTTAATTTAGAGGTTAGAATTGAGAATTTAGAAAGGCAAAAGGCCGAAACCATTGGGCGCCATGTGTTGCGTGCCCCGCATTCATTCACCCCCTCCCAGCCAATCATCCTCCATGTGCCCCGCCACTTCGGACGCAACATGGAAGATGACCGCCGAGAGGAGGCATCCGTGCGGAGCACCCACCAACAGTGGCCGCATAGTGGCGACCATAGATAAAATTTTGAAAACCGTCTGGGTCACCGGGTCGTGGGCTAACAAAATCACATTGAAACAAAAAAAGGACACGTCAAGATTCGGACAAAACCCAATCACGCACATGCTGAGGAGGGGAGAAGCATGAAAAAACTCACTTCATATTATTTTCACTTGTTTATATATATTTTTATATATACCCATATATATTTATTTAATTTCTTATCCGCTTAAGAGACAAAAGTATTTAAACACTTATCACATTTTCTTTTCGAGCCACTCAAACAGGCATTGGAGGATGTTTCTGAACTCAAACTGCAATGATGTTGGGTCTGCTTAATCCTGCTGGTTTGACTGTCGATTTCGTTTGAACTTCCCCGCACCACTGCAGCACTGGCCACGGAGAGAGACGTCGGCTATTTCAATTTGCTATTGTCGTCCATACCTCCATAAAGCGTTTAAATGCGCACCAAACCGTGGCTGCTATCAGCACAAACTCTCCCATACACAGCTTTCGGTGACAATAGGGCTGGTCGCAAAAGGCACTTTTGGGGCTCTGTAGCCCAGTGAGCGGCTTCAATGAACTGCCGAGTTGACCCACGGGGCCTCCAATCGTTCATCCGAGAACTCTGACGAGAAACCTTACCTCTCCTCGGAAAGCAGGTCACGTCACAAAATCACAGCGTCATCCAGACATCCAGGAACGAGCCCACATCAGGCTGTATCCTCAGACTCCAGGCGCCACCCTCCTATACTTCCACTGCCGTACAAATGAGGTTACGAAAACACCCCTCAGCAGCCGCTTGCATCTACGCGGAAGCACCTATTTTTCCAAGAGCTGAGCCCCTTCAAGACACATCAATTATTCCATGAAAGGAAAAATTTTTATTTTAAACAAA
This sequence comes from Oxycera nigricornis, assembly GCA_963942545.1. Taxonomy (NCBI): domain Eukaryota; kingdom Metazoa; phylum Arthropoda; class Insecta; order Diptera; family Stratiomyidae; genus Oxycera; species Oxycera nigricornis. The sequence goes on from OZ012660.1 coordinate 76,573,334, forward strand.
AAAAATACAAAACGTGACCGTCCTCGGTCAGCACCTTTTTTCTACTCCCCATCTTCAACTCATCTACCCACACTTCACCGCGATCACCCGCCGAAGCATTTTTGCTTCACTTATGGTAATATGGCAAAATGTTTTCGGCCAATCAGAGGGCGACAGCATGCAAAGAGAACCGATTCGCGCTCGATCACTTGAACTCACCTCTCAAGAGAGCTAGCGCGTGTGGTGGACTACTAAATTGGGATTTAGTACTGCCAATGCTGATTATTTGGAAGTGTACTGAGGGAAATTTGAATATATTCCAAATTTGGAAGAAATGAAAAAGTGAACTACAAAACTGAGAATTGATCCGCAACAAAGTGAAGCAGATATCGCGGTCTGAGATAAGACGTCTGAGGCGGCTATAGTAACTGAAGTATTTGTCTAAGCAGCAGATTACTTCTCGGGTGCTCGTTGACCTAACAGGGTATAATTTCACAAATTTCGTGAACCTATCAACAATGCGCAGAACGTGCTTTCTCTTGGAACTAACAAAAGGCAAGGGACCGAAGTGATCTATGTGGATTGTATCAATGGGGAGTGGTTCCTTAGGGATATTATACAAATTGTGCTCAATGGACCGAGGTGAGGCTAAATACATGATGCAATTTATGCAGTTCCTAATGAAGCGATCTACTTTATCCTTCAGGTGGGGAAACCAATAATGCTTCTTCAATTGGGCACAGTTTTTCTCGACGCCTTGGTGACCGATCTTCTCATGATTATTTCGAATGACATTGTCTTCCATTTCGGCAGGGACATATAGGCGCAGGTGACCTAGTTTATCTTTTTTGAATACCAATCCGTATACTAGCTCGTAGCCGGGGACTGTACCTAAGCTTAATTGAGTACGAAGGGTTTTAATACGCTCGCCATGGTTCTGAGTGACTTGGATATGGAAATCTACTTCGCCGCTGTCTACTGCAGCGGCAGAATGTCCAATGACATCAGGGAAACCTAGGGTTTCCTTAGAGGTAGTGACCTCGGAATTTATATTAATGAGACTTACATCGGTTTTCATCAAGGGGGTACCGACAAAGGGTTCAGCGCTGGCGTCTGAGTTGGTTGGTTTTCCCGAATGGCATCGGCTGAAAGCGTCAACGTGTCCCATTGATACTCCACTCCGATGGTGTATGGTGTAATTATAGTTTTCTAATTCCAGAGCCCATCTTGAGATCCGGGGCTTTATGTGTTTTTTGCTAAGCGTCAGCGCAAGTGAATTACAGTCAGTTATGAGTTTGAACGATAAACCTTCAAGGTACAGTCGGAAGCGTCTCAGGGCATATATAATTGCTAAGGTCTCAAGTTCGAAGCTATGATGTCTTGATTCAGTGGCAGAGGCTGCTTTTGAAAAGAAGAGCACAGGGTGAAATTTATCATCGTCTTGCCTTTGCATTAAGGCGGCTCCAAAACCAGCGGAGCTTGCGTCGCAGTGGAGTTCGGTCTCTCTTTTGGGATTGTGAATGGCTTACAAGGTGGCAGCAGCTAATCTATCCCGCAACTCTCTGAAGGCAGCAGTACATTCTTCAGTGAATTGGTAAGTAACACCTTCGAGTGTAAGTGACAGCAGCGGTCTCGCAATTTTCGAGAAAGAAGGTATGAATTTACGGAAGTATGATAGAGGCCTAAACATGTTCTAAGTTCGCGCAAGTTCTTCGGTGCTGGGTACTATTTAATGGCTTCGATAAGGGCATTGCTGGGACGTATTCCCGACTAGTTTACTACAAATTCTAAGTACTCGATTTCAATATAACCGAAACGGCATTTGCTTAGCTTTAATTCAAGGCATCTCTCTGAAATTTGACTCATAACATCTTCTATAGACTTTAAGTGTTGTTCATAAGTTTCAGAAGCGATTAGGATATCGTCCATGTAGATGATTATTTTTCTTGTAGCTAGCATATCTTGAAAGATGTCGCATATGAAACGCAGCGGGGGCATTCTTAAGTCCGAAGGGCATTCGCAGATATTCGAATTGACCATCGGGTATAACAAAGGAGGTATACTTCACAGAATCAGGTGACATCTTGACTTGGTGAAATCCATTCCTCAAATCCAGAGTCGAAAAATACCTTTTTCCCTCTAGGTATTCGATGCAGTCTTCTATGAGGGGCAGTGGGTAGTTATCACGTATTTTCAACTTGTTTAGAGCCCTATAGTCTATACACATCCTATTTTCTCCGCTCCTCTTTTTGACCAGAACTATAGCAGAAGCGTAGGGCGAGTTGCTAGGCCGAATTGTACCTTTGGACAGCAGGTCATCAATGATCTTCCGTACTTCAGTTCTTTCAGTGGAAAGGTAAATCAGTGGTCAGGAGTATTTTCATGTCATACTCATAGGGGTTCTATTCTTTACTAACAGGGCTTAGGTAATTTGTTTCGATAATATTTTCAAAGGCTCGTCTGTCTTTTTTTCTAAGTGAGGATTAACGTCAATGTTGAAGGTTACAGATGCGTCAGAGTCTTCCGGTGGCAATAAGATATCGTTCTGTTCACGGCAGCAGGCAAATTTGTCAAGGGTTCCGGCGGTTTGGGTTCTACAATCACTTCAAGTTGGGGACACAGCAGCAGTCAAGGCAGAATAGTTTAGCTGAGCAGGACTATTACAGTGGTTTGCCGAACCAACACTCGATGAAGCTCCAGTGGTCAATTCAGAAGCGGTCAACTCATCACATGGATTCGTCTTTACATTTATGGCTAGGTCAGCGCAAAGGGGTGACGGATTAGAAAAACAGTCCAGATTTGAGTTTTTTCAAAGTTATTATTATTTAATTTTAATTGAAAATAAAATTTTTGGATAACATCCCGACCAAAAATTATGGGTACTGCGGATGACTCATCAGGCAATATGAAAAGTATAACAAATTTGTGGTGTTCCGGTACTGCAGCTGACACTTGATTCGGCCATATGACAGCAGTTTCTCATTGCCCAATCCTACATAAGCGGTGGGGAAGGGCATCGTTTGTCTCTTGGACAGCGGAACCAGTTGTAATGATCGAATCGCATTGGGGACAGCTTCTTTCACCTGTATCCTTTCGCTAGCCAAGCGGTCAAACCGCAGATAGAGTGGCGTGGAGAACATGTCTCTCGGCCGATATTTCTAAGTGTAATAATTAAAACGCAACGATTTACTTCATCGCGTTTGAGGTTTGCAGAGAGAGACTTCGACTTCGCTACTATGGCGCAGCGTCGCGTAGTAATATCTCCGCGCGTCTAGGTCAGGAAAGCAAATCCTCTCGATCTATATTTCCTTTCTTCTTTTATACAGTTTTTCAAACTAATAACTAAGTTAATTTATTGCTTAAAGACTAAATGCCTAATGTAATTTTACAATACAAACAGTTCGATGATCTATTTGCCCATGCAGCAACATGGATCATCGAATTTCATTATTGAGACTGCACATCCATAAATCGAGCGGCGTGTCCACTTGACCCATGACATGATGCATGTTCGCACATTAGCCTGGTCAAGTGTCTAGACGATTTCAATCGTAAATCGCTCATACTAATCGATGAGTGTAGCGGCAGAAAACATAACACGTGCGTATCGATCTATGCATGTGCACTTGTTTACAAATTGAGTGGTTTATGACTTACTTTCTTGTGCGGGCTAAATTAGCTTATACTAGGTGACATCGAATGTGTTACACTACATTACATTGGATGGTGCAGATTATGATACACTACACCTTTACCCTTTTTTGATGAGTCTTATACTTACTAAGACGAATCATTCGATCTATTCTATAGTACAATGTGGCTTAATTCTATTTTTGTGTATTGATTTATGTGTTCCATCTATGTCTAATAAAACATTACTTTCATCTATTTCAATTACTTTATAAGGACCTTTGTATGGTGGCTGGTGCTTTTTTCGGTTTTCTATTCTGATAAATACAAGGTCTTCTACTTTTATTTTCGCGGGATTTATGTCTGTATCTTTAGTGACTCTGTTTGTTTTTACTTTTTCTATGATGGCTCGCGCTTTCGTTATTGATGTTCTCAATCTTACCCTTAGCTCTTTTGCATAATTGTCTAGATCGTAGACCCTATCGTTATTTTCGATTAAATCATTTGGAAGGTAGGGGAGTTTGCCGAATATTAGCTCGTAGGGGGAATAATTGGTGTCTACATGCGGTGTTGTGTTATATGCAAATGCATAATATGAAACCCAATTGTCCCATTGATAATCATCGGCAAATGCATACATGTATTCATTAAGTACTCGATGATTTCGCTCTACCACACCAAGAGTTTGGTGATGATACGGCGTTGAGAATATTTGATTAATGTGTAATAGTTCACATATTTCTTTCATGAGTTTATTGTTAAATTTCGTGCCTAAGTCTGATTTTAAATTTTTAAAGTGACCATATTTTAAAATGAATTGATTGATTATACCTTCAGCGACTGTACGTGCTTCCTTATTGTCTAATGGGATTGCTACTACAAATTTTGTCAGTTCACATTGTAACGTCAATATATACCTATACGAGTTAGATATTCGTAGTGGTCCTACTGTATCTATTTCTATTGTTTCGAAACTGGTTGTGGGTGTTCCGGTTTTTACCATTTTCTCCTTAGTGTGTCTTGTCTGCTTATTTATTTTACAAGCTGTGCAGTTTATTACGTGTGTTTTAACCATGCTGCTCATACCTTTCCAACAGTAACGTTGTTTTAGTTTTAACAAAGTTTTGCGGATCCCTAAATGTCCTCCGTGTGGTGAATTATGAAATTCCTCAATAATTTTCTTTTGCTCGATTTTATCTGTTATTCTTGTGGGTGGCTTATATATCATTATCTTCAATTTCGTACGCGTACTTTTTGTTCGTTGCAACTTATTAAATTCTTTCTTGAACATTACTTTGTTTATATATTCGAATATCATGTCATCCTTTGACAGTGAGAGCTCTTTAATATTTTCTTTATGAGCAAATTCTAATAGTTTCTCCATGATGGAAACGTATTTCGCATTTGGATTATCGCTATTGTGCTCTTTAAAGTTTCTGGTACCATTTTTATCATTTTTATTTGCTAGCTTTTCTTTGGCTGAAACGGATTTCCCGCCAGATATATCGCTGCAATATATTATTATCTCTTCTTTCGTACGTACGATGCTTATATTTTCATTATTATTTTTGTTGCGCAATATTATAAATTTCAATTTTGTTATACCGGTAATGTCTGACAGACTCGTGCAGTCCCAACAATAGAGTTGATCAGATTCTATGTCAGATTGGGTGCAGTTGCTGCTGACTTGCTTCGTAATATTATCTTCATTTTTATTCTTATTTGCCATACCCCTTGTTATTGCTAGTAGCTTTCGTTTTGCTTTATTATCGTTTTCTGGAGGAATCATTGCTTTTAAGGTATCAGAGTCTAATTCGATTCTTGATAGGGCATCTGCATTTGTGTTAAAGGACGTATTCTCGTCAATTTAGATGATCAATGCTGCTTTCATGGCTATTGCCACTATACATAAATGCAATTGTTGCCATTTTCAATTATATATATATACATATATTTTTACGCACACCATTTAGGAATTTAATTCAATTATTTCTTGTATATTTTTTTAGAATCTTTAAATAGTTTCTTACTTAATTTAATTTCTTCCATTTTATCATGTTATCGTACAATTTTTTTAGACTATTTATTGGTTGTTGTTGTTTTTATTAATTTTGTATTGTATTTTTAATTTTCCAAAATTTTCTTTTTTTTTTTAAATATTTTTTGTTTTTGTTTTATTCAGGTGGTCGCTTCTCACTATTTTTTTTCGTAAATTCTTCAGCATTTTTAAAGAATTTCTTACGATCTTTTAGATATTCTTCGGCTTAATCGATACGTAATGTATGTTCCAGTTCAGGATCATTGACAAGAGCTATTAATGCTTGCATGACTTGTTCTGTTTTAGTGGCTGGTTTCCAATTTTCCGTGCTAATTATTGGCAAACATATTTGACCATTTTCATCGATATTGGGATGATAGATTTTAGTTTTGAAGCAAATTCTTGGCGGTTTAAAGGGATATTCAGCGGGAAAATTGACTTCAATACGAAAGGCACCTTTATTGTACGGGGAATTTTCTGGAACAATTAAACCCGTCCAAAATAATAGATTTTGCTCATTGACATCAATATCTCGAAATGATTTCAAGCCAGATGATTTCAGGTCAGCTAGTTCCTTTTGGAGCCTTCGTGTTGCTGCCATTTTGAGTTTTTCTTCTCTTCTGTGGTCCGCCCAACGCAGGGTCGTCAGGTGCAGGATCGCCATGTAATGATCGAAAACTGGCGGGATTGCCATGTGATGATGATGGACTGGCAGGATCGCCATGTAATGATCGAATCGCATTGGGGACAGCTTCTTTCACCTGTATCCTTTCTCTGAAAATACGAATTGTTTAAATTGAGGGAACCGTAGATATCCCTAGTGTACGAACCTAGCCAAGCGGTCAAACCGCAGATAGAGTGGCGTGGAGAACATGTCTCTCGGCCGATATTTCTAAGTGTAATAATTAAAACGCAACGATTTACTTTATCGCGTTTGAGGTTTGCAGAGAGAGACTTCGACTTCGCTACTATGGCGCAGCGTCGCGTAGTAATATCTCCGCGCGTCTAGGTCAGGAAAGCAAATCCTCTCTATCTATATTTCCTTTCTTCTTTTATACAGTTTTTCAAACTAATAACTAAGTTAATTTATTGCTTAAAGACTAAATGCCTAATGTAATTTTACAATACAAACAGTTCGATGATCTATTTGCCCATGCAGCAACATGGATCATCGAATTTCATTATTGAGACTGCACATCCATAAATCGAGCGGCGTGTCCACTTGACCCATGACATGATGCATGTTCGCACATTAGCCTGGTCAAGTGTCTAGACGATTTCAATCGTAAATCGCTCATACTAATCGATGAGTGTAGCGGCAGAAAACATAACACGTGCGTATCGATCTATGCATGTGCACTTGTTTACAAATTGAGTGGTTTATGACTTACTTTCTTGTGCGGGCTAAATTAGCTTATACTAGGTGACATCGAATGTGTTACACTACATTACATTGGATGGTGCAGATTATGATACACTACACCTTTACCCTTTTTTGATGAGTCTTATACTTACTAAGACGAATCATTCGATCTATTCTATAGTACAATGTGGCTTAATTCTATTTTTGTGTATTGATTTATGTGTTCCATCTATGTCTAATAAAACATTACTTTCATCTATTTCAATTACTTTATAAGGACCTTTGTATGGTGGCTGGTGCTTTTTTCGGTTTTCTATTCTGATAAATACAAGGTCTTCTACTTTTATTTTCGCGGGATTTATGTCTGTATCTTTAGTGACTCTGTTTGTTTTTACTTTTTCTATGATGGCTCGCGCTTTCGTTATTGATGTTCTCAATCTTACCCTTAGCTCTTTTGCATAATTGTCTAGATCGTAGACCCTATCGTTATTTTCGATTAAATCATTTGGAAGGTAGGGGAGTTTGCCGAATATTAGCTCGTAGGGGGAATAATTGGTGTCTACATGCGGTGTTGTGTTATATGCAAATGCATAATATGAAACCCAATTGTCCCATTGATAATCATCGGCAAATGCATACATGTATTCATTAAGTACTCGATGATTTCGCTCTACCACACCAAGAGTTTGGTGATGATACGGCGTTGAGAATATTTGATTAATGTGTAATAGTTCACATATTTCTTTCATGAGTTTATTGTTAAATTCCGTGCCTAAGTCTGATTTTAAATTTTTAAAGTGACCATATTTTAAAATGAATTGGTTGATTATACCTTTGGCAACTGTACGTGCTCCCTTATTTTCTAATGGGATTGCTACTACAAATTTTGTCAGTTCACATTGTAACGTCAGTATATACCTATACGAGTTAGATATTCGTAGTGGTCCTACTGTATCTATTTCTATTGTTTCGAAGCTGGTTGTGGGTGTTCCGGTTTTTACAATTTTCTCCTTAGTGTGTCTTGTCTGCTTATTTATTTTACAAGCTGTACAGTTTATTACGTGTGCTTTAACCATGCTGCTCATACCTTTCCAACAGTAACGTTGTTTTAGTTTTAACAAAGTTTTGCGGATCCCTAAATGTCCTCCGTGTGGTGAATTATGAAATTCCTCAATAATTTTCTTTTGCTCGATTTTATCTGTTATTCTTGTGGGTGGCTTATATATCATTATCTTCAATTTCGTACGCGTACTTTTTGTTCGTTGCAACTTATTAAATTCTTTCTTGAACATTTCTTTGTTTATATATTCGAATATCATTTCATCCTTTGACAGTGAGAGCTCTTTAATATTTTCTTTATGAGCAAATTCTAATAGTTTCTCCATGATGGAAACGTATTTCGCATTTGGATTATCGCTATTGTGCTCTTTAAAGTTTCTGGTACCATTTTTATCATTTTTATTTGCTAGCTTTTCTTTGGCTGAAACGGATTTCTCGCCAGATATATCGCTGCAATATATTATTATCTCTTCTTTCGTACGTACGATGCTTATATTTTCATTATTATTTTTGTTGCGCAATATTATTAATTTCAATTTTGTTATACCGGTAATGTCTGACAGACTCGTGCAGTCCCAACAATAGAGTTGATCAGATTCTATGTTAGATTGGGTGCAGTTGCTGCTGACTTGCTTCGTAATATTATCTTCATTTTTATTTTTATTTGCCATACCCCTTGTTATTGCTAGTAGCTTTCGTTTTGCTTTATTATCGTTTTCTGGAGGAATCATCGCTTTTAAGGTATCAGAGTCTAATTCGATTCTTGATAGGGCATCTGCATTTGTGTTAATGGAGCCTTTCTTGTAAATGATTGTAAAGTCATAATCTGACAGATCGACACGTATTCTCGTCAATTTAGATGATGGATGCTGCTTTGGTCACGGCTATTGCCACTATACGTAACTGCAATTGTTGCCATTTTCAATTATATATATATATATATATTTTTACGCACACCATTTAGGAATTTAATTCAATTGTTTTTTTTTTAGAATCTTTAAATAGTTTCTTACTTAATTTAATTTCTTCCATTTTATCATGTTATCGTTCAATTTTTCGCTAGACTATTTATTGGTTGTTGTTGTTTTCATTAATTTTTTATTTTATTTTTAATTTTCCATAATTTTCTTTTTTTTAAATAATTTGTTTTTTGTTTTATTCAGGTGGTCGCTTCTCACTATTTTTTTTGCGTAAATTCTTCAGCATTTTTAAAGAATTACTTACGATCTTTTAGATGTTTTTTGGCTTGATCGATAAGTAATGGATGTTCCTGAATTGACTATTGCCGTTATTGTTTCTATCATAATAAAAATGTGAAGATTTCTAATCTGCATTGACGATATCGAATGCTTCGAACTAAATTTAAAGAAAGAATGTGATCTTCCATGTCAACTTTTGCACTATTATTTTGTGTTGACTTGATAGCAAACTGTTTGTTAAATAGATGAAACCCAAAATCTAAATACAATAATTCGCATATTTATACGATCTACAGTAATTCTAACTAAAGTGTAAAGTGTTTTTTTTGCGCGTTCTCAATAAACAATTGAAAATCGCTTATTATCCAAATGTATCAATCGTATTCAACTTCGTTAATCATATTTTTCCTTTTAAACGTGAGGTGCATTTTGACACAGTTTTCCTAAGAGTTCACGTAGTGATTTCATGTTATCTCAAAATTTTATCGATTTGTTTAAAGAATCTATAGTTATTATAGTATTGTTATTCAGTCCATAGCTATTAAAATTTAAATTTAGATTAAAAATAATTAGTGTTCAATTATAAATTCCTGGTCGTTGCCGTTAAATCATTTAGCCATCATTAAATTGTTTGTTAGTTTACTCGCAATTAGCGCAGAAAATTATTCTTCATCTTCGCCTTCTTCTTTCGATGAAGTTCCATCTCCATTATTTTACGTCGAGATTCCATTTTCGGTCGTATTCTTAGTCATCAACGTAGAAATTCAAAATTTTATTGTTCTTATTTTATGTAAGAGACTTTCAGCTTCGAATGGGCAGAATTGCCTTGATTTAGGTTTCTGTGGTCCGCCTAACGCAGGGTCGTCAGGTGCAGGATCGCCATGTAATGATCGAATCGCATTGGGGACAGCTTCTTTCACCTGTATCCTTTCGCTAGCCAAGCGGTCAAACCGCAGATAGAGTGGCGTGGAGAACATGTCTCTCGGCCGATATTTCTAAGTGTAATAATTAAAACGCAACGATTTACTTTATCGCGTTTGAGGTTTGCAGAGAGAGACTTCGACTTCGCTACTATGGCGCAGCGTCGCGTAGTAATATCTCCGCGCGTCTAGGTCAGGAAAGCAAATCCTCTCTATCTATATTTCCTTTCTTCTTTTATACAGTTTTTCAAACTAATAACTAAGTTAATTTATTGCTTAAAGACTAAATGCCTAATGTAATTTTACAATACAAACAGTTCGATGATCTATTTGCCCATGCAGCAACATGGATCATCGAATTTCATTATTGAGACTGCACATCCATAAATCGAGCGGCGTGTCCACTTGACCCATGACATGATGCATGTTCGCACATTAGCCTGGTCAAGTGTCTAGACGATTTCAATCGTAAATCGCTCATACTAATCGATGAGTGTAGCGGCAGAAAACATAACACGTGCGTATCGATCTATGCATGTGCACTTGTTTACAAATTGAGTGGTTTATGACTTACTTTCTTGTGCGGGCTAAATTAGCTTATACTAGGTGACATCGAATGTGTTACACTACATTACATTGGATGGTGCAGATTATGATACACTACACAGTCGTTGCGTTTTGTTTTCATGGAGTTGCAGGCAGGGGGTTGGTCAGAGGTGGCTTCTCGATTTCCCTGTTTCGGGGTGCTTCTGGCACCAGCTGTCTTCTCGAGTAGTGTGCGCAATTGTGCCACACTCGCGGTCTCCGGTGGCTCTATTACCGCCTCCTGCAACAGCTGTATGAGTTCCTTCCTGGTTGGTCGGCCTGACATGCTCATTACCACGCGGCACTTTTTTTTGGGTCTTCACAGAAGTTAATTTTTCGGTGTTTCACGGCAGTTCTCTTTGGGCGGACCCCACATCTGAGCTTTAATCGTTATTTATTCAATTATCACTCGCGCTCTGGTCGATGTTTCTGCATTCACGTGATTCGCCGGAAAACGAATCTCCCTCGTTCGTTGCTGTTCTTCTTCTTCTTCACTGTTTTTTGACAGTCCCACTGTCCTGCCATACTTATCCAGTTTTTCGTGGGCATGCCAAACCTTGGCTTGGCATTGCCCGCTTCGACATTATTCTATTACAAAAGCAAAATTAGAATTGGTAGTAAAAATTGAAAGTGAATATCTTGATCTATTCAGCCAAATAGAAGAAGGTACGGAACTTGAGCTCAAAGCAACTATATCCAATGTTTGCAAGGCACTTATTTCTGCACTTATCAAACGGTTGAACGCGGAAAATATATTAGTAAAAATAAAAGAGCAAATAACTGCCATCAAAATAATAGCGAACTTCGACGGTAAATTTTCTGAGCTGGAGACTTTTCTAAAAGTAGTGAAACTCATCGATAAAAGACTTTCACCAGAAGGGAAAACAGAACTATTAAACTTTGTCTTACATGTGAAACTTAGCCCTCATGTTAGGAAGTCATTGAACACCTCAGACATTACAGACTTGGACAGTTTTGAAACTGAGCTAAGATTGAAATACAAAAACCCGAAAACTATTCCGCAAATCCACACACAATTATCCACAGTCACACAAAAACGACTACCTATTTCTGTATACAAAGACAAAATATTGAATTTAGTCAATGAGCTAAATCAGCTTCAAATAAGTGAACTAGGTCCGAACCCAAACCAGGCTGCAAAACAAGCCATACAAAGCGTAAATGATACATACGCATTAACAGTGTTCAAAAACGGTCTGAACGACCAAATAAGGGAGACCATATTCGCTGCGAGACCTAAAAATCTAAGTGAAGCAATTTCTCTTGCCACAATAGTTGAAGGTACCGAAACGCAGCAAACATATTAACAGATACAATCGGTATCCAAACAATAGAAATATGAATAATACTAGCATAAATGGTCGTAACACCCAGAATTTCAGACATAGACCACGTGATTTCTTTCGAAATAATCAATATGTAAACAATCGAAATTTCGACGGTAACAGACCCGCCAATAACCAAAATTTCAACAATAGAAATTTTACCCGGGGTAGAAACTTCCAAACAAATAGAAATTTTAACAACTATAGAAATAGCAATGACCACAATAATACAAAAAATGTGGTCTAAGTGCGACCCTCGAGGCCCACACGACTAACTTCCCAGTGGTTGAATAAAAAGCTATACTTTGCTTTTATTATTAATTACTATTATTAATAGTAATTATTATTAAACATTATTATTCTAAATTAATATAATTACTGTTACTATTTTTATCAATTTTTTATCTAACCATAAAAGCTTTGGTAGAGGAAGACGTCTCCACCACCTGGTCATCCTCTACCAAAGCCTTGGCAACCTCGTGCTCTTCGTCCTCATCACCCTTCTTGTCCTCCATCTCGGCCTCGGAATCCACAACTATTATTGAGGGTATTTAATTATTGTTTAAAATAATCATTCGTTATTAAGAATGTTTGACCGTTACTGAATAATTATAATTGAATTTATATATACAATATCAGATTATAACTAATATTATTTGATTGTTATTAACAATATTAAATTATTTATAACAATATCCAATTATTAACTGCATTAGCGTCTCTACTCCCATTCACCCAAACCTGATAATAAAAGTTTGCAATTTTATAAATTAATCTTTTTTTTAAATAACATTTTTTACAAATTTGATCACAATTTTGCTAAAACGCACAATAATAACAACATTACTATGAAGGTATTTGGTATCTGCACGAATTAATAGTGCGTATCAACAGTTTAAAAATAAGCAATTTTTAGTCGTTTTTTCAGTTTTTTCATCCTAAATAAAAAACGGCCCAACCGATTTTGCTGAAAAGTCATTCAGTTCTAAGTTACGTAATTACGCGTCGTTTAAAACCAGTCCCACGTCAATCCGATGTTTGGTTCTTGAGATAATCGAGACGAAAAATTACTCCGAACGCACATACGTACAAACGCACATACGCACATACGCACATCCGCACATACGCACATACGCACATCCGCACATACGCACATACGCACATACGCACATACGCACATACGTACATACACACTCACAGACATCTCTCTAAAAACGATGGATTTGGATTCTAGAGACCTTAAAACGTGGAGATATGTCAAAATTTGGGATTCGCAAAATCGACCCCATTACAATAACTTCCCATAGGGAACTGGGAAGTTAATAATTCGAATAATAATAATACTAGGAGAATTTGCGTAATAGCAGACCAGGGAAACTTGACAAGCTGCCGAGAGGAACTAGGCAACCTCCCGGTAAAGCATTAGTAAATAAAGCCAAAAATAATATAGATAATAAAATTAACAAAATATATAGGATTATGGGAATTGGCACAAATTATGTAAACATTTATAATAATAATGAGATCAGACACCTGAAACTACTATTAGATACGGGTGCAGACATATCAATACTAAAAAGTAATAGCTTAATTCGCAAAAATATCGATATCCTGCCCGAAAATAAATGTAAACTCACAGGCATAACAGAAGAGACTACAATGTCTCTGGGAACAACCCAACAACAATTCATCTTCGAGAATGAGATGATAACAAATAGCTTTCACTTGGTAGATGAGGACTTTCTAATTGAAACTGATGGTATATTAGGAAGAGATATACTCAGAAAATGTATGTGCAAAATAGATTTCGAGTCCTATACTATTACCTTTTGCATCTTTGACATAGATGTTACGATACCGATGCACACTAGAAAAATCAGTATGGCACATGTTGTCATCCCGGCTAGAACTTAAGCCATGATACCGATTGAAACCGATAGATCCGAAGACAGCATCATTTGTAGCAATGAAATACAAAAAGGAGTATTTTTAGGGAACTGCATTATCCCATCAAAATGTGTGTGCCACGTTAAATCTTTCAACACTAACGATTACAATATAAAACTCACAAATTTCAGTTCAGAAAAAGAACCTATGAAAAGTTATAAAATTCTGAAGACAAACCAAACTTTCAATCATAAACGTTTAAAACGGTTGTTAGACGTTATAAACACAAATTGCTTAGATGAACAAGCAAAAATATTATCAAACAATATCAAGATGTTTTTCACCTTGAAGGGGAACAATTAACTAAAAATAACTTTCACAAGCAAAGGCTCCATACTACTGACGATACACCGGTATACATAAAGAATTACCGATTACCACAAACACAAAACGAAGAAATACAAAAACTAGTCCAAGAGTTAGAGGATAACGACATAATAGAACCTTCTATAAGCCCATACAACTCCCCTTTGCTAGTTATACCAAAGAAAAAATCTGACAATACAAAGAAATGGAGACTTGCTGTTGATTTCAGAAAGTTGAACGACAAGTTAGTCAATGATAAATTCCCATTGACAAGGTTGGAAGATGTGCTCGACAAACTCGGTAGAGCAAAATACTTCTTCACCTTAGATATGACGAGTTCTTTCCACCAGATTGAACTGGAGAAAGACTCCAGACCATTGACACCATTTTCCACTAGCAACAGACACTATCAGTTTAAAAGGTTACCATTTGGACTCAAAATATCCTCAAACAGTTTTCAAAGAATGCTTACCATCGCACTAACTGGTTTAAGTGATTCAGCTTTTCTTTATGTCGACGACATTATGGTCTTTGGATGTAGCATCAAACACCATAATGAGAATCTATCAAAAGTTTGACAAAAATTACGCAGATACAACCTCAAACTGAATGCAAAAAAGTGCAAATTCCTAAAATCAGAAGTCGTATATTTAGGACATTTGATTACAGCAGACGGTGTCCGAACTGACCCTGCTAAACACGAGGTGATAAAAACTACCCAATCCCTAAAAATTCAGATGACATCAGAAGATTCATAGCATTTTGCAACTATTACCGGCGTTTCATACCAAATTTTGCAGAAACGGCAAAGAGCTTGAATTCTCTGTTGAAGAAAAAAGCACCGTTTATTTGGGAAGAAGAGCAGCAAAAAGCATCCGATCTAATTAAAAAAAAATTAATCTCACCACCAATACTTCAATACCCAGATTTCGAGAAACTTTTCATTTTGACCCCCGACGCATCAAATTTTGCACTAGGTGCGATTCTGTCACAAGGAGAGATCGGTTCTGATTTACCAATCTCGTACGCGAGTAAATCATTGAACAAACATGAACTGAACAAGCCAATCATTGAAAAGGAACTTTTGGCGATACACTGGGGAATAAACTTCTTCAGGTCATATTTGTATGGTCGAAAGTTTACAGTAGTATCAGACCATTGGCCTTTAAGATCGTTGTTCACGCACAAACATCCATTCTCCAAGTTGACAAAAATCAGATTAGATTTATCGGATTATGATTTTGGAATCGTGTATAAAAAAGGTAATATCAACAGAAATGCAGACGCATTGTCAAGAATACAGATAGACTCTGAAATCCTAAAATCCATGATACCTCCAACGAACAATAAAAGTATCAGTAAAAGACTTATGGTGATAACAAAAAGCAAAGCCATAAAACAACAAAATAATAAAACATGTACTAAAATCGATAACAACAACGACAACCGAAAACGAGAGACTGATAACCTCTACGCATTCGATTGCACTTCGCTATTTGATATACCAGGGGTATTAAAACTAAAATTTGATATGTTGCGCAACAATAATGAAAACATTATAATCTCAAAGGAGAGAGATAATTTAATGGTCCACTTTAGTGATAAAGCTCGCGAGAAATACGTTTCCGCCAGCGATAAGCAAAGAGTGAAAATTCACGATAACCTTAACGATAAATTGAACACGAAACTAGTTTCTGTATTGAGGAAGTTAATGAATTATTCGCAGAATAATAATATAAATGAGCTAGCTCTATCCATCGAAGATATGATATTTACATACGTACCCAAAGATGCATTTAAAAAGTTATATAATACGTTGCAACGAAAAATGGATATCTAATTAAAAATAATGATATATGTTATAAACCCCCTAAAAGAATAGATAACATCGCTGAACAGAACAACCTTATAAAAGAATTCCATGAATCACCACATGGTGAACATACAGGAATACGCAGAACGCTTCTTAAATTAAAACAAAGATAATGTAGGAAGAACACGCATAAGATGATAAAACATTGAATCTACAAGTGCGATAAATGCAAAATTATTAAAATAACAAAGCACACAAGGGAAAGAATGATCAAAACCGATACACCCTCTACTAGTTTTGAAATAGTGAGTGCGGACATTATTGGTCCCTTAAGACTCTCAAACAACTATCGATATATATTAACCATACAATGTGAATTAACACAATATGTCACAGCTATACCCATAGAGAATAAGGAAGCTAGAACAGTAGCCAAGGCCTTAGTAAATAAATTCATACTGCAGTACGGTCATTTTAAAATTCTGAAAACCGATTTAGGAACAGAATTTACTAATAATCTATTAAAAAACATTTGGGATTTATTACAAATTAAACAAATTTTTCCAACCCCTTATCACCATGAGACGTTAGGTGTAGTAGAAAGAAACCACCGTGTCCTCAATGAATACCTGCTAGCATTCGCTGATGACAATAACTGGGACGAATGGATACCATATTATACATTCGCGTATAATATAACCCCACACGTGGACACTAACTACACACCATACGAACTAGTTTTCGGAAAACATTCATACTTACCGACCGATACTTTTCAAAACACAGACAAAATATATGACATGGAAAACTACGCAGATGAGTTGCAACTACGATTAGAAATTTCTTCATCAAAAACGAAAAACATTATAGAAAAAACTAAATTAGCTAGAAGCAATAAAGAAGTATATACAAAACCTATCAATCTAGATATTGGCGATCTAGTACTTATAGCAGTAGAAAACAGCAGAAAACACCAAAAACCGTACAAAGGCCCATATAAAGTAATAAACACAAACAATGTGAATACACTATTAGAGATAGAAGACAAATGTAAATGGATACATAATAATAGACTTAAATTATATAAAAAATTAACTAAATCGTTGTCAAATTATTGTACACTCTATACTTAATATGTAAATACGAAATTATATCTCGTCATCAAAGTCACGTTACAATAAGCATAGTTGTAAAACAATAAACCACAACCAATCAGTGGTGAGGCGTTCATATAAGCCGATTCCCATCGGCTTCCCTTTCCAAATATGTTCCAAAAATGTCTGACACTTCAGTTTTATAAGGGAATGAATTGTTTATTTACTTGCATGCATCACTGTAAACATGCACAATCGATCCACTTGATCTCAGTGTTTATTCCATCATACCCAATTCTCTTCATTCTACACATCCTCATAGTTCCATAATAGCCAGCAAAGCGATCAACATCTGTAAGAGTTGCAACAAAGCTTTCCGAGTCTCAAATTCATCAATAATTTAAAGTGCCGTGGGCATTCAACTCCCAACTTCAATTTGTTGGAATGGCAGCTCGGTTTTCCTCAATAGGATATGGAAACAAATCAAAAAGCCGGTCGTGTTCCCGGCTTGCGAATCAGCTGTGAAAATTGAGGCTAGAAAATCATCGAAAACTTCCAATTAGAATACATACTGTTGCAATAGTCTATATGTCTATACCTTGATTGTTGTAGCAGGAAATTCACGTAAGCTCTACTAGTAAGCTACAGAACGTGAAAAGAGTTTATTGTTATTTGATTGTTTTTGTGAAATTGTGAATGTGGTAAAATGTTATTTTCAACTTATTGCAGATTTTGTTGTGGGTGATTTTTTAAAGTTTTAATATGTCTCTCAAATAGTAAGCGGCTTACCCACAGTAATTTTTCACCCCCCGCTACTGCTGCTTATTAGTTGTGATATCGACATCGCATTCAACGATCAATTCGATATCAATCGAAACAAAGTCTATAGGACCTAAAGTTGCAGAGCTTGCCTGATTCAAAAGTTGCAGGTATGCAGGCAAGAGCGGATCCAGCATTTGACTCATGGGGAGGGGTCACTGCCTCGAAAATCACAATAAAAGAAGACAATATTGCAAAAAAATCTTAAAAATCACTAGTTTACCTAGGCTCAGGAGGGGGGGGGGGCATGACCCCTCCTTGTATCCGCCCTTGTATGCAGGTAAGGGAATATCCATCTCATTATGCAAATATTTGCCATTATATGTAAATACCAATGGCGAGGCGTTCATATAAGCCGATTCCCATCGGCTTCCCTTTGCAAATATGTTCCAAAAATGTCTAACACTTCAGTTTTATAAGGGAATGAAGTGTTTATTTACTTGCATGCATCACTGTAAACATGCACAATCGATCCACTTGATCTCAGTGTTTATTCCATCATACTTCATTCTCTTCATTCTACACATCCGCTTAGTTTCATAATAGCCAGCAAATCGATCAACATCTGTAAGAGTTGCAGCAAAGCTTTCCGAGTCTCGAATTCATCAATAATTTAAGGTGCTGTGGGCATTCAACTCCCGTTTGTTGGAATGGCAGCTCGATTTTCCTCAATAGGATATGGAAACAAATCAAAAAGCCGGTAGCGTTCCCGGCTTGCGAATCGGCTGTGAAAATTGATGCTAGAAAATCATCGAAAACACCCAATTAGAAATAGCTCTACTTGTAAGCTACAAAACGTGAAAAGAGTTTATTGTTATTTGATTGTTTTTGTGAAATTGTGAAAGTGTAATAGAAAGAATGATTACGGTAGTATTTCTCTATATGCTCATAATATACTGCTTTGTCTGATAAGTGTCCATGTCTCTCAAATAGTAAGCGGTTTATCCACAGTAATTTTTCATCCCTCGCCACTGCAACCAATCAGTCGTATTTGCTAACAAGTACTTGTAGGGCCTTCAAATTCACCACCAGCTATGGGAACTCGCCATCGTTGGAAGAGTGGCGCGACGAGCGCATTTTTTATATACCAAAGCAGTAAAGGGGCCACTCGCGTTGATCACACCGAAGGTGTCGGACGTACATTTGTAACATTGTAAAATCGTATCTTAGATAATAAAGTTAGTTGCATTGCACTCCTTGTGCTCTTTTATTTCTTGCCGCACCCGCTGTGCTCTCAACATACTCTCCTAAAGGAAAGGGGTGTAGTGTATCCCTAGTTCCAAACCTGGAACTAGCCAATACACAACTAATTCCCC
Organism: Oxycera nigricornis; assembly: GCA_963942545.1. Lineage (NCBI taxonomy): Eukaryota > Metazoa > Arthropoda > Insecta > Diptera > Stratiomyidae > Oxycera > Oxycera nigricornis. The sequence goes on from OZ012660.1 coordinate 76,592,748, forward strand.
ACATAGACTTCTCTAAGCTTCGGTAAGCTCTCTATATCTATAGCACAGCACATCCTCAAACCTACATCGATATGGCATGATAACATGTGAAACTCTTAGTGGAGCATTGAACCCAGAGTAAGCAAAAATATAACTTATGCGACGTTAATTGGGTCAATGCAAAGTAAGCTGTATTGGATGCGACGAAGTCCGTGGGAACTAATTCGAATCGCGTTCGATTGATTATGGTAAGTAGATTTAAAAGTAGAGTTGGAATTTTTATAGAATAAGCAAATTTAATGTACATAGAAACTAAGAGAGAAATTTGTGAATGAAAAGAAGGAACGAAGCTGGCACTGGGCTCAGAATTGTTCCTTAGTTGAACGAAGTTGTTTGTTTCTATACTGCAACTTTTGCCTTAACATCGGCAAAACGTTCAATAGGAATAATTGAGTAAAGTCTGCCTAATTACGGCAGACTACAAGTTGCCTTTTTATTCGGCAATTTCAATACTTAGAAATATCGCCTGCCTGTTCTTTTTGACTGCGCCAAACATGTGGCAATTAAACAATTGCCGGTAGGTCTCTGGAAATCTTCATTGTTTTCTTTTCTGAGAATAACTTCTTTCGCAGTGAGAAGAAGATTATATCTCTAGAAGAATATCGGAGAAGACGCCCATCACTTGGTCTACCACGCGCTCCAGATATAATAAACACATAACATGACGATACTACGATAATATCATTACACTAGTACCAATTCGCGTTATTATTGAGGTTTAGCTATTCAGTATCTTATTCATGCTTTTGTCAAGCACTCTCTGTGTACCAGAACTCACAATTGTTTCCTTTAAGCGTTGATGTACCACCGGAGATAAAATAAGCATTTTATTAAGATTGGTGTTCTTATGCATATTTTTAAATTAAAGAACACGAAAGTCCAGTTTTTAGTAATACAGGTTAAAATTCGCCTTTTTCAACTTAATACTTTATGTTGTCACGGAACAGTTTGTTTTGCATCAGCAAGTTTACGCATGCTCTTTTTATATCTACATAGTCGTGTTAAAGTTTTTCCAAATGGTGTAGGGATATCCTTCAATGTTTTGTATGTGATTCCACAAAGAGTTTTGATGACATCAGGATAAACTGTTTTCAGTATAGCCTTTCTTAAACGGAGAAATGAGTTTTTAAGAACATACAGCATATGTTTGTTGTCCGTCAATCGTTCCATTCGTGACACCATTGTCTTCCTTCAAACTATCTGGGGAGCAATAACACGTCAAAACTTGGTATTAAATATGTCGGTATGAAAACATGAGGTATCATTAATATCCTGGCTTAGGTCTATTAACAAATAGCTATGTGATTGTTGAGTTATTTCTTAATATATTCTTGAGAGCTCCGGAATATTTTCAGGGTATATCTGTTTAGCGGGATGATGAAATTGACCTTTGTCTCGTGGGTTCTCGAAGTGTATTACTTACAGTTGTGCGAAATATCTCGGCCAAATTTTCTTTGATGGAAAACATTCCAGGTCACCAGAATGACAGAAAGGTTACGATGATGTGACAAGACACACCTGTCTTGAAAATGCATTTAACATCATGTCGTCCATATAAAAAAAATGGTTGATTCGAACTATTTGAAAATACCTCAGTAATGAGGCTCAAATATTCTTTCTTATATGGTATCTTAGTTTGTATGTGTGCTTGTCAGTATTGCATCAAATAATTTCATTCACTGACGGTCGTATCATCGCACCATTTCTAAGAAGATTTTCTATAAATGTCGTCTTTTCACAACCAGACGGTCCAGCTACCATCATTGGAGAGAGGTGTTTAAATTGCAGCATCTTTTTGTGTTTGGGAAAAAGAGCTCTGATAAAAGTTTTCACGGAACTGCTAGGTATATATTTTTCAAGATGATAAGAAAACAAATTGTAAATGAATTTCACAGACACACACGAAAAAAGCTTTAAACGTCAACGTGTTGTTATAATGGGAATTGATTATCTTTGGCAGGCAAATATGGTTGATAGGACTGCGTCTCCATCTGAAAATTGCGGTTATAATTTCTATTGACATTAACTGATACATGTTCCAAGTACTCTTGCGCTCTGCCGGTCAACAATAAAAATTCCAATGATGTGGCCAAGGCAATGGAATCAGTTTTTAAACAAAGACGTTTACCCAACAATCTACAAACCGATGATGGAAAAGAATTTTTTAATAAAATACTTCGTCAGATGATGAAATTTTCTGGAATAAACACTTGTTCTACATTTAGTGCATTAAAGGTATCAATTTTCGAGAGATTTAATCGCACTCTGAAGAGTAAAATGTAAACAAAGATTAGCATGAAGGGAAATTACCATTTTCTCAGTCTTCTCAATAAATTTATGAATAAATGCAATACAACAAAGTATCGCACCATAAATATCCAACCTGCCCGTGTAAATTCATCAAACAAAGTTTCTCTACTGTCAAAAGTATATAGAAAGCTGAAAATCACTTCTCGCCCTAAATATAAAATCGGTGATCATGTTCGCATAAGCAAGCACAACATGTATTTCAAAAAGGATACACCGCGAACTAGTCAACCATATTATTCGACCATTTCGGGGTGTGTGTGTATATTTATGGTGAATGAAGTAAAGAAAACAGAACCAAGCACATACTTGCTTGAAAGTTATCAAGGTAATATAATCGCGTGTTTATGAAATGGCTTGAATTTCTACAGCTCATAATTTTTGGATTGATATAGAAGTATACTGCAAACTGCGTACACACTGGGCCCATCGAGTGCAGCCGATTAGGAAATTGAAAGATGTTCTGTAACACTCGGACTTTCAGTCAATATGTCAAACCTAAGGCACGAATACGACCGTCTAAAAACATTCAAAAATCTGTATCTGAAGCAGAGAAAGGTACTCAAACATATAAAAAGCGGTTTGTTTTACACCAACTTGAAGGACTACGTCAAGTGCTTTTTCTGTTCACTGAAAATGAGTGCTTTTACTTAACCGTTTGATGTTGAAGCAGAACATTGACGCCTATCTCCAGATTGTGACGTTTGTGACCCTAATGACAAACCACTGAAAAATCATACAAATTCCAAAAAAATGTGATGCTAACATTTCTGATATCGCTTTTAGTGATCGAATTCGAAAACCTCTACGATATCGTCTGCATATTATAAAAGTGTTCGGCTTACATCTGCGAAGTAGGAGTAGTGAAAATAGTAATTGAAAATTTGCTGTACTTGATAGACTAAGGTTTCCATCAGATTTCCGCTAATTCTAAACATAGAAATAGACAAATGTACATTTTTTCAATAATCATAAACAAATCATTTTCGTGAATCCCGGTCTTCTAAACATCATTATTATTATAGGTATAACGTTAATCTTCACGAAGATATTGTATTTTGCATATGTCTGCATCATTGTGTCGTTTTTATTCAATGATCTTAACAAAAAAAAACACACAGCTATCACCACATGTTACCTCGATCGTATCATTCAACAACAAGCAAGAGACATATTTTTCCAATGCACGTTTTACGATGCACCCACATCCAGCTACAACCCATCCAAAGCATCTCAAACAAAATTCATCATTTCTCACAATCAAAAGACGCGATCTTGGTGTTTCTTAGCTGTCGACTCCAAGTAAACCGATATCTTGATGAGCATCTGCTTTTCCTCATGACAATAGGTCTCTTGCATCTTTCATAACCATCAAACTGCATCTTCGCGAGCACGTAGCTTCGCTTATGAAAACAATTCTCTTCCTTTTACGCTTTGACGCTACGGACGCAGCCAAGTGATTTTTCCACAACACTTTTATCAAAAACAAGTGCTTTTTGATCTTGCTAGAACTATATTCGTTTCTCTCCAGACACAACGCTTGCACTCTCCACGTCTCTCACGAGACGATCTATCCAAATCACTTTTGTCGTATTCAAACCAGCTCTCAGCCAATCAGCGCTCTCAAAAAACAAGCTGACGATCCATCGCAAGGTACACACGCTTGCACACTTGCAAACAGCCGACCGACCGGCCATAGTCAAAACCGGATATCCATAAAAAAAGCTATCCATTCACTGATAGACTTTCATCTTCTACAGCTTTACAAACTAACACACTTTGTGTTCTCTAGCTCTCGGAACTAACACCTTTAAACATGTGTAGAGGGCACAGCGCGTTGCTATCGGACGCCGAATTGCATGGGAGTGTGTGTCTTACTACTTGCGAAACACTCTTCACTCCTGCAGCTCTCAATTTAGTGATAAACTTCGATTGTCGTTTAATATTACACTTTCCCATGGTTTAGCTGTCGCTAGTGGTACACTTTAAGCATATTTAAGCCGACTTGCTATCACACTTTCAGCATGTAGGGTACATCTTCTCTCGATCAGACCCCGAGATAAATTGCATGGAAGTGTGTGTCCTACTACTAAGGTACCTTTAATGTAGTTGTGCACAGGAAAAGTCTAGCAAAGAATAAAATTACCAGATTTTTCTTGTTCTAATATTATTATTGTTACATCAAAGCATATTAATGTTTACATAATTTGAGCAGATTTTCAATAATTCTCATACGATCACTGCCGTGTTTTTTAATTTAAAGAAAAGGCTGCTTAGCATTTAATGAAGTTTTGTTTTTAAAATTTAATTTTGCATGAGCAGTAATCACTGCTTTCAAAGGTGAGAAGTTGTGAATATGTTTTATGAAATAAAAAATAGCGATTTTCATGTTTTTAAAGAATATATGGAACATATAAAACAATACACCATTAATATTTATAATGAAATGTCGATAAGAATAATATTGCCATATTTGACTTTCTCTGATTTCATAAGAAGTCTCTTCTATCTAACTAGCCTTTCTGTCAATCATTGCTTTCTTAAGGGATCATTAAGGTCACAATTTTTCAAAAAATAAAAAAAAATTTTACGGATTTCGTTAGTAAATTTCATCAAGAATACGATTTTAAAGGATTTGTAATGATATTATTTTTTTTAGTATTTTCAAGCAAGATGCCGTGAGACAGCATTTTTGACACTTCGCTGTGTTTCAATATTCTCCCTCTCCTGAATTACGAAAATATAAGCTCGGTCCACCTCTTGATCAAGAAATTTTGAGGTCAATATACGAAAATTTAACTTCGAATGATTTATTAGAAAGAGGCTTCGTAATTCGTAAAAGAAGTAAATGTGATTTTTTCGAATTCATTCTTTTTAAGCTGGCGGATACGATTCTAGAAAAACTATTCAACCGATCACTCTGAACTTTTAATATATTGTGGTACACATATATGGCTATAGCCGAAAGCTGAATCATTATGATCGATATCAAATGTTCCTATTTTCACGCAACTTTACACACTCAAATATGGGGCCATTTTGTTATTTTTTAATGAAAAAAAATATTTCCGTACCCATCCTACACACTTAAACAAGGATTAATTTCGCGTTTTCATGTTACCAGTATATGGGAAGCTCATGTAATCGCCTCGAAAATTGAAATTGAAATTTTCAACATATCTTTACGTTTTGCGGTCTTTACAGTATGTTTAAATTATTTTTAGAAAATGAGACGAATGTGTGTGTGTATATGTACGTACGTTCGTGGAAAGTTTTTTTCTACGAGCATAACTTGCGCAAACAAAGTGGCATCGACTTTGTTAGGGTGTCAAGCGAAGCGTGTTCTTAATTTTGAAAGTTGATTAATTTTTGGAAGAGTTCGGTCGGGGTGCTTGTTGTTTTGACCATTTGAAAGTCTTTTCTGTCATAAGCTATACCCCGTGAACAAACATGGGATTTGCACATTTAAGGTGTCAATCGACAAATACTAACATTTCTGTGATTTCATTGAAATTTTTAAAAAATGTTTAGCCTTTTTTTAATTTATTATAAAAAAGGAAACAATCAATTTCTAGCTTGATCTGCGGAACACAGTAATCAATGTTTATAAAATTTACATACTCCAAACAGTTATTGTAAAAAAACAGCAATACTATTTTCAAGATTCCAGAAAAAAAATAAACTAAAAATAAAAATTTTTGGTAGTCATCATGACCTTCAATGTCATATAAGTCATAAGCGTTATCTCGCGAACCAAATATAAAATTTTCATCACTAAGTAGTCAATCGACGCGTATTCACATCTGTTAATTGTTTGTAAATTTATAAAAAAGAAATCATTCGAGCCGTTTTTTTAATTTAATGAAAAACATTGCGAAAAATTATGGTTTATTCATTAAAAATAAATGTTCAACCTAATTTGCACAACACAGTAATAAATGTTTATAAAATTTATAAATTCTTATCAGTTTCTGTAGAGCTACTCGAAAAACTTTTTTTCATTATTTCAAAAGAAAACTAAATTAACACGCCGCGAAGTGCGACCCTTGAAGTCCACACGGTCAACTTCCCAGTAATATCTAGATAGACATTAAAAATATTAAACACAATAATAATTTTGAAAATAATACTATTTTAAATAATAATAATGAGAGGTTTTCATAGCAGTAACAGGAATGAGTTAATATTAATTATATCATCTACGGGAGTATCCACTGATTACGTAAGGCTTTTGGTGGATGCGGGTAGATTGATTTGATCAATCAGTCGGTGGGGACCTTTTCTACGGTATTTGTTATTTTCACATCGATGCTTGAAGCACAAAAGAGCGCTAGCAAAAATGAATGCAGTTTTTGTTATTACTCTCCTTGAAGAGATTTTGTCACGTGATGACCATTTTGAACAGTTGCGTTCAAAATTGCCATGACTTCAGCATAGTCACTAAATTTATATTTTTTCACGATTTTACATCAATGAAATAAATAATTACTATATATTTCCTATTGGTCTTAATAAATTTTGAATATGCAGTCAAAAACAGGTTCAATTGCATTTAAAAAGTAAAATGTAATTACAAATGATGATGGTTGTTGAAATCTTACTAAAGAATGAATCTACCGAAAACTACAATTTTTTATTGGATGCAAATTTTTCAAACCATATGATCATGGAAATTTTTTTTGCTGGTTTCTCTTCAAAAACTGATAAGAATGTATAAATTTTACAAACATTTATAACTGTTTTGTGCAAATCAAGTTAAAAAAAACTTTTTGTGAAAAAAAAATCGTAAGTTTTCTTCAATTAAACTAAAAAAACGGCAGAAACGAATTTTTATAATGTTAAAAAATCACAAAAATGTGAATACACGTAGACCAATACCTTTATGATGCAAATATTATATCTAGTTCGTGAGATATAGTGAATGACAGAAATGACCTGGAAGATCATGATGGCTGTTAATGATTTTTTTATTTTTTATTTAATGTTTTTTGTCATCATGAGAAAAAAAGGTTTGGTGACGATTTTACAAGCACTGCTTGGAGTATATCAATTTTATAAAAATCTATTGCTGTGTTCCGTAAATGAGGTTTAAAAATTTTTGTTTATGAAAAAAACCTATTTTTGCACTTTTTTCCTTACATTAAAAAATTGCTAGACCGATTTATTTGAAAATTTGACAGATTCAAAAAAATGTTAATATGCATCGATTGACGGCCTAATGATGCAAATCGTATGACCTTCAAGATCATGCTGACTGTTAATGATTTTTTATTTTTTATTTATTTTTTTCCTAATCATGAGAAAAAATGTTGATGATGTTTTTAGAATAACTGTTTGGAGTATATAAATTATATAAACATTGATTACTTGGGGTTGAAATAAAGGTTAAAAATTTATTGTTTTTGAAAAAACCTTAAGTTTTTGCACTTTTTTTTAAATTTAAAAACGGCTCGAAGAACCTGGTCAAATCACTAAAATGTCAATACGCGTCAATTGATTCTTTGATAAAGCAAATCGTATGTTTGGTTCGCGAAATATAACGCATGACAGAAATGACCTTCAAACGGGCAAAACAGCAAACCCTCCCGACCGCAGTTTCCCAAAAACTAATCAGCTCTTTAGGCGGCCCATTAACGTTCAATAATATTGCGCAATATTTATGATTGCACAATATTATTGAACACCTTCTTGCACCACACATGTTCAAAAATATTAAGTCAATAAAATTGACAAGGCATTCGGGTTAGTACTTTCTTGCAAGGAACATGTCAGATGACGAAGTTTTGGCAGCGACCGCGCTGGTTATTTTGTTAAAAAGAAAAGAAAAAAAAACCATTTTGGGTTAAAGAATGGCTAAAAAGAAGGCCAATCTAAACCCACGAAAGACTTTCAAAGGACTTGCATATAACTGCAGAAAAGACTTTCAAAATTATTTGAGAATGGATATTGGAAAGTTTGAAGAATTGTTTCAGTTAGTGAAACTTCTTAAACAGAAAAAGGACACGATTATGAGGGTAGCAATTTCACCTTATGCCAAAAGAAATCTGAAAAATATTGCGCAATATCACACACACACGCCGCAATAAAAAAATATTGTGCAAGAAAATTTAAGCTTGCTCAATATTATGTTCAATCATTGTGCATCCGTCAATACTATCCCTAGACATTCAAAAATATTGTGCAATCATAAATATTGCGCAAAATTATGAAACGTGAATGGGCCGCCTTAGATTGCAGAGGCGCTTCGATTGACACCTTCACGAAGTCGATAGGACTTTGTTTACGTGAGTTATGCTCGTAGAAAAAAGTGTTTACGAACGTACGTGTACACGCACACATACATATGCATCTCCCTTTCTAAAAACACTTTAAATACACTCTATATACATCAAAACGTAAAGAAATGTTGAAAATTTCAATTTGGATTTTCGAGGCGATTACAAGAACTTCCCATATACTGGGAAGTTAAAAATGGCCACCACGTGACAAAATGTCTTCAGTGGGCGTAATAACAAAACTGCATTCATTTTTGCTAGCGGTCTTTTATCCTTCAAGCATCGATATGAAAATAACAAATAGCGTAGAAAAGGCTTTGTAACATGTCCTCCTCCGATTGATCTGCGTGAATATTCAATCGAACCAATCCACCAAAATCCTAACGTAATCAATTGACGCTCGCGTAGATGTTACAATTAATTTTAAGGTCATTCCAATAACGTCAATGAGAGGTACATTTTTATTATTTAAAATAGTATTATTTTTATAATTATTATTGTGTATAATATTTTTAATATTTATGTAGATATTACTGGGAAGTTTACCATATGGAGCTCAAGGATCGCACCTCATGGCTTGTTTTAAGATACTTTTGTCACAAATCGTTTGCGGTATTGATTGTTTCAATCATTGCACGTTAACGGGAGTTATTCCATCCCAAAGGGGAGAAAGTCGCGTGAAAAACCCATTTTTAGGCCAAATAATCGGCTTTTGATGATGAACCGTTGCGAAACTCGTGGAACATTTTGAAAGGCAGCCAGATTTTCGGCGCAATGTGTAGTGTGTCTTACTGTGAGCTTAAATCAAAGTTATTTGGGTCGCAGCCCCAACCCCCTGGACTCCATCTCGGAAACAAAAAAAGTTGCACATCCCCATATCTTGAGCAAAATGTAAGTGCTGGTGCTTATGGCCTTCCTACCCTTTGTTTAAAGCGAACGAAAGATGTTATAAGCCTTCCGCTGAGCATAATCTTTAATCAAAGCATCACTGCCGGAACATTCCCAAAATATTGGAAAAATGTGCTTCTTGTCCCAACACATAAAGATGGCCCCGCTTATTTAGCGTCAAACTACCGACCAATTTCCCTACTTTTGCTCTGCTCCAAGCTACTGGAAAAACATATTTATAACTTTATTCTCTATCATTTTGGTCATCTGATGGCTAAATAGCAACATGGTTTTCGTTCCCTTCATTCCACGTCAAATTCTTTCGAGTACACACTGGACGTCCATGTTATCTATACAGATTTTGCAAAGGTATTTGATACAGTGTCTCATGATATTCTCTTAAATAAATTAGTCACCCTTGGCTTCCCAGACTTTCTTTTGGATTGGCTATCTTCTTATCTTACCGACCAAAGCTGCCGTGTAGCTTTCAATGGCTGCACTTCGTGTCCGTTTTCTCTAAATTCATGTGTTCCTCTGGGCTCAATTCTAGGACCGCTTCTCTTTCTTCTTTTCATAAATGACCTGCCTTATCGCGTCTCTTGTGAAAAATTTTTATACGCCGACGATCTTAAGCTTTTCGCTCGCATAAAAAACTATAGTGGTTGCCTCAACCTACAAGATAACATCAACATCTTGTCTAGCTGGTGTTTAGAAAATGGCCTAACGCTTAACGTAGACAAATGCTTTATGATGTGTTATTCTTTGAAAAAATATCATTTGACGCCATCTACCATATTAACAACAGTAAATTGAAAAGAGAAACACTATTAAAGACCTTGGAGTTATTTAATTTTCACTATTCCGACTTAGTAAATCGTGCATCACGTATGTCTGGTTTCGTACTTCGAACTTTCCAACACTTCACCTCTTATCGAAAGCTCCCTCACACTTTATCAAACCCTGGTGGGAAACATTCTCGAGTATGCTTCCGTTGTTTGGTCGCCTTATCATGCTTGTGATCGTACACTGCTTGAGTCCGTTCAGCGTAAATTTACACGATCTTTGTTTTATAAATTTGGCTCACCTGATCGGTTGAGAATTCTGAAACCTCCCCTAACTTCTTGATCGCAGAGTACTTCTCGATCAATGTTTTTTGTATAAGTTATATACCGGCCTCATCATGTGTCCTGCATCCGAAAGCATCCCATTACACCAGGAGTTTCAACTTTTTTAACCCCACCATTGCTGAATTAGCTGTATACTTTAACTCTCCTTTGAAGAGAATAATGAGACAGCATGATGCACTTCAACTTGGTCCTATGTCCTCATCTTTTTATTCTTTTAAACGTACTTTAACTTCAAAACTTGAAAAACTGTAATTTTAATGTGTCATTAGATCTAGTCTGTTCATTGAATTTTCCTTATAAATGAATAAATAAATATCTCCGAAATCATGGCTCCCACAAGAAAGTTCAATATAGCAAACTTATGAAGGGGGAAAACCATCTTAGGACCAGATAAACGGGTGTTAAAATGCTTTTTTTCTATTACCTCGAGACATAACAACTCCCGACATGGTACAGTGATTGAAACAAGCAATACCGCAAACTTTTGGTGATAAAACTGTCTAAAGCTATTTTCGAACGAAGTTTGCGGTAATGAGGAAAACAAAGAAGTTGTGGCACGAGTAATATTCTCATTTGTTACGAATGGGGAAAAAAACAATTCTTCGAGATACAATTCTTTAATCTAGATGTTTAATTTTCAATTGATTTACAAGAAGTGGATTTAATTGTCTATTAGCTGTATTTATAACATAATGATTCTGCAGATTATTTGCACAACTGGAAATTAAGATGCAATGCGTTTGTGCATTATTGCAACACGCTTACGTTACAGGTGATTGGGGTGATTGCCCCTCAGGTAGTACGATATCGTTAACATAATTCCTCCCCCCTAAGAGGACGACAGCTAGATGGACTTTGGTTCAGCTGGAGCATGATCAGGTTTTTGATGTTGGGATCGATTTTTCCTCTTGCAGTGTATGTAAATGCTGATGATTATCAGGACGCTTAGCAGAGTCGTGGATACTGAGGAAATACAATTCCATGCATGGCTGGATATTTCTAATAGCTGAAAATGGTTGTCGTCTGGGAGCTTGTACCTATCTAGTGTGTGAAGTTGGATATCTTCTAGCGTGTCGGTGGTATTAATTTCGATTGAAGTTACATGAAAGACGTCTATGTTGTCCCAGAAGATGCTGCTTTGGCTGCTATATGTAATCTCATTTATTGAAATTTCGCATTTTTCGAAATGTATTAGTGTAGTTCCTGTGAATGTTCGATTTGAAAGTCCGCAGGTTGTTTCTAATATTGTTTTAGGAATGCTGACCACGAGGATATAATTAGGTTCTGGTTGAGATATTTCCGCTATCGCTGGTGTGGTTTCGTACTGGGAAGATGCTGGTATTCCGTATATGATGTTGGCTACACACCTGGAATTACTTGACTGTTGCTGGTTAGTTTCTTTCTTGCAGTAATAGGTTCCCTAGATTTTTGTGCATTTATTGTCAAAAAATTGAACACTTGGTTTCTAGGATGACATAGGATTTTGTAATAATTTTTTTTTGTTTTGTTGAGGCAGAGGTGTGATATGGAAAAATGGGTAGGTTGCGTTAGATAGGATTGGAATTTGTATGTAAAATATTATATTCGAATGGTTGTAGTAAGCTTCAAGATTAAGAAGTTCATAAATATTTTCGTCTGATTTGATTTTTACTGATTGGCTTTGAAGGATCTTAGATATTTTTGTTATTTCTATCGGACTTAAGATCTGTTTTGAGATTATATTCAATCGGGCGAGTATCACAGCTTCTGCTTTATCAGAGAGATAGCTGTTCAATGAATCTATATTAAAGTTGATTTGATTTAAATATAATATATGAATCCTAGAATCGTGGTCTATTTTAATTTTATTTTGTGAGTGTAGTAGATAGTTCTAAATGATTTCAGTTTGGCTATTTATATGATTTGTAATGTTATCCAATCGTTCCATCATGAGATTTTTTAATTAACTTTGTTTGAAGACGATAGTTCCTAAGTTGGATTGATTCAACATTAGCTCTTCGATGCTTTTATTTATTTTTACAGCGTCGTCCGCATCCATGTTGCCTGTGATACCTTTTTTTATAGAGCCGAGTCCGTTAATTAGTCCTCTTGTAGGTCAAAATCTGGGCATTAGTGTTTGTATTTTCTAATGTTCATATTTTCTAATGTGTGGAAGTAGTAACGGTGATAATCTTTAGTATATTCTTTCATTCCAAACACTGTCGGGAATTTTGAAAGTGGAAATGCTAAGAAATTAAGAGAGTGTATGAATGTCACCTCCCCACTTTTGAACTTCATTATTTAGGACCCGTTCCTTTTTAGGTTCCACTTTTTTTCTTCTCGTGAATAGTTCACAGATTACAAATTGACCATCATAACCCTGGATGTTACGTGCTATACAGTAAATGGTCGAGATATAAGAACGCACCATCCAACAATAATCCATAAATCTTTTAACCACGTTCTTACCATCGTTATATTCAACAACAAACTCTCGTCAACCATAAACTTCTCATCTCTGTGATGCATCCAAATTTGTGTAGCTAATATGACACGCTCGCTGTGCAACAATTAAATTTACAACATGTTTGTTAGATGTGTTGCTCACGAAAGGAGTATTTTGGATGGCTTCACAAACGAAGAAGATAAGTTATAGTTTCTCCTTTTTTCACCCTTGTAGGGTTGAATGTCACAGCAGTGACTCTCAGGAACAATCGTTGAACATATTTGACAACGATGCTCATCACATGGCACTTTTTTTTGTAAAATTCAAAAAATTTGTACAAAAAGTACATATTTTAAAAACATCACATATAATTTTCATTGATTTTATTCTAAAGATGGTTAGCCAGATATTGTTTGCCTCTAAAGGAGCGGTGGCAGCTTTTACAACATATCATTTCTCTTATGAATTCATATGGTGGGAAAAAAATTTCAAATTTATGAGATTTCCTGTGATACACTTTATAACAAAAAAAACATCCAAAACTCTTTTTAAAAAGAAAGAAAAGCTGTGTACGATTGGTTTACATTTGAAATCAGACCAATTACGCACTCCCCATTTACCTCACGGATAGATCTTTAGCTGAACCTGATTGGTTTTATATTAGGCAATCCCAGGAGAGATATGGTGAAGCTGATGTTACCTCCCCTCTCTGAATGCAACCCAACATCTTTGATAACATTATCACTTTTTTCTCTCTCTAAAACCAAGACAGGATCCTCATTTGCTGTATCATGGCCGTTCATGCGAAATGTTATTTTTCCCTTCTAAGTTAAATTTTTAAAAACAATGTATGACTAGATAACACTTGATAACCTTTACTCAAACCACTACCACACTGAAATGGTACGGGATTGAGAAAAGTTTGACATGTTATACTATCGACTTGATCTACCTCAGAACTGTCTCCACCCTGCAATATATTTCTTCCATCCCCTTGACATAAATTATCGTCTCTCTCGGTATTATTAAAAAAACTGAGGCATTATTTCAATACCTTAACAGAATTACACTGTATGGAATAAAATAAAGGTTTTTTTCCTCACAATTTTAACTAAATTACAAAATGTAGCGGGAAACAAGGAATATTCTATACTTAATGGAGTTTCTAGTTCTAAAATAGTTTTTTTACATTCATTTTTATTTCATACTTTTCTCTATTTAATCTTGAGTTACATCTATCTCTCCTTAATTGAGGGTGGTTAATGTTAAACCACGAATGGCTTATGGGGTATCTTCTCACTTTTCTTCTTTGAACACTCCCACTCTTTTTGCTTATAGGTGCAGACGCCCACCCGTGTCGCATATGCTACCTCCTCGACGTCTTTTCGTCTTTTATTCTGCTCCTCTCTTTTCACAACCTCCCTTTCATCTACTTCCCTGCTAGACCATGTCTGTTGGACGGTATTGTTCTTCACCCTAGTGCTCTCTTTCCCGCGTTCCTTTTCGCGAAACTGGCGCTGCTGAGTAGGAACTTTGCACCAAATGGTATCTCACTTTGATTAGGATCTGCTTTACCTTCCTGAATATTTCAAACTTTGAAAATAAAAAGTAAAAAATATAGTAATAATAAAAAGTTATACTCACTTCTTACTCTCTCTACAATCCGTCTATCGAGGATTTAAAGTTAATGTCTGAATTAACTTCAAACTGGCTACCCTCTTTTCTTTTGCTTGAATTAGTAGAGTGACATTTTGCAACTTGATAAAATATTACCTCTTAATTTTGCTTAAATAAGTAGAGTGAAATCTGAAAATTCGTAACCACTCTAACTCTTATTCTAAATTACCTAATTGATGCAATAAAGTAGCAACATTGTATTGCCAATTAGTTCGACTAGGCTCTCAATGCATTAAGTTTACCGACGAATTGTAGATAAAGAAAAGACTGCCCTGATATGATGCAGAAAACTACAAGTATTTTCAGAAAAGAAGCGAGTTGTAATAAAAGGTGGTAAGTGCCAATAAAAATTGAAATAGAGACTTTAAAATTATTTTTAATTGGAATGCAATATTAAATAAAGTCGCAACTGCAAATAATGAAGTACCCACTTCATGGGCATCGTTCAAAGAAAATATTGAGTTAAAAATTAAAGTTTTCAAGCACATGATTAGGCACAGATTAAATATGGAACACGACATGAGGTTTTCCTGGAGAACGGACGATTCTTCTTCCTCCCTTCAAGATTTTCGGAACGATATAGAACACAGAGATAAGTGGAGGAATTTAACCAGGTTGAGAACCACTTCCTGGTATTCAACGGAATAGATCGATCTCAGAGTGGATTCATTAAAATAAAATGGTTTGGGTAGGTGGGAAGGGGGTTTAAAACACACGGAAAAAGCATTGTACGAACAGATAAACAGGTGTTAAAATGCTTCTTTTCGTGTGACTTGACCCCCTTGAAGACGCAATAACTCCCGACATGGTACAGTGATCAAAACAAGCAAGCATCCCATGACCTTACGCCTTAAAAAGTTCTTTAAAATAAATCCACATGATGGAGACTATAAACAGGCAACTCAACTCAAATCCTTATAACTCAAGAACCCATCTTAGAATATCCAGATTTTTCAAAGGAATTTACCCTGACGACAGATGCATATAATTTTGCGCTCGGAGCAGTCCTGTCACAATCACATCACCCGATATGCTTCGCTTCACGTACGCTAAACGAACACGAAATTAAATATTCCGTTATTGAACAAATACTACTTGCAATTGTGGGGGCCATATATTATTTTCGTCCTTATTTATTCAAAAGGAAATTTGCGATCCGAACCGACCATAAGCCACTGCAATGGCTTTCAAACTTAAAAGAGCCTAACTCAAAAGTGCAACGATGAAAATTGGAGGAGTTCAATTTTTCAATTGAGTATCTTAAAGGCAAAGAAAATGTCGTGGCAGACGCACTTTCACGCATCAAAGTCGGCGTGAACGAAATAAGTCACCGAGACGAACAGATAAAAAGGCTAACGACAGAAAATCAGGCGAACGATATAAGTTCAACTGATGCAACAATACATTGTGCCGAAGAATATAATTTTCATTACATCCAAATATCCGAAGTGCCCCTCAATCTCTTTAAAACACAATTCATAATAAAGCATTCGCACACAAATTCCGTTAAAATAGAAAAATTCTCCAATCGAAAAAGATATACCTCTCATAGTAAAGACCCAGACGCTAAATATTTTAAATATACTCCAACAAACCATATGCCGAAAAAAGGATTGGTTGGTTTACTTTTAGAAAACATTAATTTATTTTCTCTGTTTCAAAATGAGTATATCAAGTGGAAAATGGATAACCCTCAGGTCAGAATCAATAAAGTTAATAAGGTCCTTGAGGACATAGCAAACAGATCATATATACGTGAAAGAATATTAAAAAACACAAAAAAAATCACAGAGGAATAAACGAAGTATATCTAGAAATCAAAAACTTTGCCTACTTTCCTAAGTTGAAAGACGAGATAGCATCCGTTATGAATAATTGCCATATTTGCAACACAGCAAAATACGAACAAAGTCCCATAAAACAGCCCTATCATCTAACTGAGACACCATCAGGCCCGCATGAAATAGTACACATGGACATATGGTATAAATCTAAATTAAATCCTTACTTACCTTTCATAGACAGATTTTCTAAATATGCCCAAGCTATCAAACTAAGATTTTGAAATTGGTTAGACATTCAGGAAGCAATCGTTTAATATATTGGTACTGTTGGAAATCCTAAAAGTATGATTTTTGATGGAGAATTTTCTTCTAGCAGCTCGCAAATTTTTTTTTCAACGAACAAATAAATATTCACATCACAACTCCATATCATCACACTCTAATATAGAGAGATTTCATTTAACGCTTAACGAGCTTTCAGAATAATGAAAGCTGAGTAAGATTTCAAAAAAGAACTTTCCTACCTAGACCCCGTCACAAGAGATGTAAGATATTATAATCAAACTATACACTCCTCCACAGGTTATCCCCCGATAGAAATTCATAACAACGAAGTCCCTACCGTTAGATTCCTTGCGATCAAAGAAAATATGGCTTCCAAAAAAAAAGAATATATCAAAAAACTTAACAAAAGTAGAAAATCCAGTAAACTAAACTAACACTATGTTAGAAACTCAGCTAGAAAAACAAAACAAGACCCCATGTTTGTTCGCACAAATCTCGACTATAAAGAAAATCAACACTATTTCCCTCGTTCCAAACGTAAAGTTCATGAATCGCAAATTGCGAAAAGAAAGAAATATCAACCCAACTCTTAAACTCATTTTTAATATAGTAGGTCATACCCTAAATTTTTTCACTGGAACGATGGACGCGAAAGATGCCGAACATATTCAATTACATTTTAAAGTTATCGAAGAATACAATCAAAATTTCATAAAAAAATGAATAATCAAATCCGAATAAATAAAGATATCTGAAATGAAATTTGTAAGATAACAGACCACATAAATACCCAACAGCATAAAATAGTAACTAAACTTAAAAAACTTTCAAATTATATCGATAGCCTAGAGCTAAAACTTGATAGAGAACACATTGTAAATGAAATAAAAGAGAACATGGAAACAGTACGCTTACACATTGTAAAGATAAAAGAGATTATACTCCTCAATCGATTGGAAGTACTAAGTAGAAACATACTAATATATAAAGAGATCCAAGAAATGAATATCGTTAAAGAAAAATTGAAATTTATAAAAACAACCATTGCAGAGCTAAAAAATAATCTGCTAACAGTTATTTTGATCCCGAATTTTACTGTCACTAGATATTCCAAAATTTTGATTGAGCCTTTCCCGAATAAAGCCAACCTTTAATAAAAACTATACATAAAATGGTTGTAACCGATAAAAGGCAAATATATAACTAAAACAGTAGCAACGAAATTCAAAATTTAGAAATCATATCAGATCCATGCATTCAAAATATTTTTAAACCCCAGTTGATCAATTGTACTCTAGAATACAACAACAGAGAAGAAATTTTGTACATTGCTGACGATATTGTAATAACGAAGAATCTAAGAAAAACATTTTTGTATCATACATGTAACGAAATTCGTGAAATTTCCATCTTTGGTAATAATATCATAAAATTTGACAATTGTATCATTCAAATTAAGAATTTCAAATTTGGAAACCTGTTTGAAACATATGTTGAAAGTATTATCCTTCCAAACACAATAAAAAATATAAATTTTGCCGTACCAAATAACTTCACTATAGCTGAAATACACTCAAAAAGTATAAATAATTGAAAGACAATCAGCGAAGTTAAATACCAAGGATTTGTAAATCACCTTACCAATATGCTTACTAATTTGATCAGTGTAATTTTTGTAACTATTCTCATAATTGTAATCTATGTTAAAATCAAAAGGAACAAAAGAAGTTGAAGTAAATATAGTAAACAAACCCGCTTTTAACGCTAATCGCCAGGAGTCGATTCCTAAGAAAGCGGAAGTTACGTCAGCATATTTAACACTCTAAAGAACACTTATCCATTAATAAATTCAACAATAAACTATATTCATCTAGATGCGAAAATGTAATAGCCTTTAGCATCTCATTGCAAACGAGAAACAATGTTGCATTCTTGTCGCAATCAAGAAGCGATATAGCAGTTGCTTATTTAAAGTAGATTCATATTTCAAGTGCCTATAAAATTCAATAACATAAACTTTCTGTTCTTTGTTCCTCAGTGGTAATTTCAGCGAAATTAAACCTAAAGAAATGTAGAATTTAGAGTTAAGTTCAGTTACTCAGATATCACCGACAGCTCCTTCCGAAATAAAAGCTTCTTCATTTTTATCGAGTGTTTCAATAGTAGTGTTTGAAGTAATATAAATTATTAAATAACTCATTAGCTAACTACGACAAATTACTGCCAACGGCATTCGACGACGCAAGACAATCCATCTTTATATCTGCATCATCAACATACGATTATTATTATTTTGCTTATCTCAATTCTGTAACCTTTCGAACTAATTAGCACGCTTGATCAAAGCTCCATCATCACACATGTTACATGTGCCTAAACATATGGTAAGTATGCGCTGTAAGCGTATTCACGCACAATCAACCAATCATAACAAGCAAAATCCCCACATGCTAGCCAAGTAAACAAAGTTCGCTCACCCACTCTTACACGACAAGTCAAGTCAACAATATCTTGTTCGTGCCTCGTCTCACCATTAGGGATAGCTCACGACGATCCAAAGATACCCTGGAAATGCACGATCCAAGTCATAATAAACATTTACATGGCTTAGCGAGATGCACACAGGTTCAGTTTCCGAACTCGGAGACGATGGTGCAAATGTCCAATGTTTTCTCATACACCGACACTCAACCACACAAGAGCGACTAGTAACACATTGTTGAGTAGTACGTTATGTTGTGGTCCAATCAAGAATGTGGAAGAGAAGCATAGCAGAGTTATTAAAAGGACGCCCTAACTAGAATTAGCTAAGAGGAACCATCACCACCTAAACCGAGCAAGTTAATGCTTGCTCGAATTAATGGCATCGGAAGGACATTCCTACCTGTGCCGCAATTTCTAATTTGACAGTAAAACTCGTTTATCAATTGAACAAGGTGCCAGTAGTCCCAGCACTCTCGTCTTTAATCTTCGAGAAAAGACTGTACAAATTTCTTACAAGCTACCGCTTAAATACTATTTTTACAATGCTTAAAACTAGGTCACACATAGACCATCCCTTAGTCATCATAAAATATCAATCAATCATTTTTTCATGACCTCATACTAATCGAATTACATATGTTCACAACAATGATTTGCATTCCCCATATGTAATTCGACCTGAGGCACGGGTCATTTGTGCGGACTCAAATACTACGTACCGTGTATCGTTCTAAATGAGTTTGGAACAGCGATGCAATTTGATCGCTTGTTTATGTTTTTATGATTCATTGTAATTGCAATGAGCGCATGCCATTGTGGATTGCAATGAGCGCATGCAATTGTTGATTCATTGTAGTGTATCATTACACCCCTACGGTTTTTTGTGCTGAGCCTTTTCTTTTTATTGGTTAGAAATAATGAAAAGGCGAAGCTAAATGGTAGGAAAACGTGTGCCCGTACATACTTAATACATATTTTGTAAATGTTCTACTTGCTGAGTTGTAATTTAACTACATTATTGTCGAATAAATTTCTTAAATAAATCATGCTATAATAAAAATACATTAATAACATTTCCAAGGTTTAAGCAAATTATTATGGAATTCTTTCATTGTTCCATTTATATTTATGGTAGAGTTCACTCCGTTTTGACTTACAATAACATATGGACCTTGGTAGGGTTTTTGATATTTTTTCCTATTAGTTACCTTAATTAATACTTTATCTCCTACTTTACAGTTTAATGTATTCACATTTGAGTGTGTTAATGTTCTTTTATTTTTTACTATTTCTATGATATCTTTAGCTTTCTCTAATGTTCTTTTCATTCTTGCTTTAAATTCATTCGCAAAATTGTCTAAATTATATACAGTGTTCGCGTTGTTAATCTTGTCACTCGGTAAATATGGTAATTTCCCAAATACCAACTCATATGGTGAATATCCTGTATCGATATTCGGTGAGGTATTCTACGCGAATGTATAATATGGGAGCCAAACATCCCATTCCGATTCTTCCGCGAAAGATAACATGAATTCATTGAGAACACGATGGTTTCTTTCTACCATGCCTAGTGTTTCGTGGTGATAAGGAGTGGAAAATATTTGTTTTATTTCTAATAAGTTACAAATCTCCTTCATTAGTTCATTAGTGAATTCAGTTCCTCTGTCAGATTTTAGAATTTTAAACTGGCCATATTTAAGTACAAAATCTTTTACTAAAGCTGAAGCGACTGTTTTCGCGTCTTTAGTTTCAATCGGTGTGGCTACGACAAACTTAGAAAGTTCACATTGCATAGTTAGTATATATCTAAAGTGATTTGATATTATTAATGGTCCAACTGTATCAATTTGTAAAATTTCGAAAGTAGTTGATGGTGTATTTGTTTTTACAGCTTTTTCTTTTGTATGCCTAACTTGTTTATTTCTTGCACAGGATTTGCAGTTAGTTATAAATTTCTTGACCATGTTACTCATATTTTTCCAACAAAACTTTTGCTTTAATTTCAGGACTGTTTTCCTAACGCCTAGATGTTCTGCAAGGGGTGAATTATGATATTCGTTTATTAATTTTTCTTGGACTGACTTACTCAATATTCTTTCTGGTGGTTTATATATTAGTATTTTTAATGGAGCGCGATTCTTATTATTTTGCTGCAGCGTATTATATAATTTTATTAATTGTTCTTTGTGTACACATTTAAATATTTCGTCATTTTCTGACAATGCTAGCTCGTTCATTTTCCATATATGCATTGTTTCAATCAGCTTTTCCACAATGAAATCTAGTTTTCTATTGGGATTATCACTGTTGATTTTATGCCTAACAGTTGGTAGCTTTTTTCCATCAGGAACGTATTCTCTGGGAAATTTATCGCTATCACAACATACAATTATTTCTTTTGGCGTACGTACGACTTTTATATTTAAACTTTCTTTTTCATTTATACCTCTTTTAGTTTCTAAACCTCGTTTATTATCCATACCCATGGGTTTCATTTTACGCGCTATTTCGAATTTTAATTTGTTAACGTTTCTGATATCAGATATTGATGTACAATCCCAAATGTGAAGTTGATCAGGCTTCTTTGAATGATTGCAATCATTTTGATTATTATTATTTTTACTATTATTTTTAGTGTCAGTTTTATTATTCTTGTTGTTCATGCCCCTTGTAATAGCTAAAGTTCTTTTTGCGGTATTGTCTTTCTCAGCTGGAATCATTTTCTTTAAGATATCTGAATTAAGTTCAATGCGCGACAAAGCATCTGCGTTAGTATTTATTTCACCTCTCTTATAAATGATTTCAAAATCATAGTCTGCTAAGTCGAGTCTAATCCTAGTTAATTTTGAAGATGGATTTTTGTGGCTAAAGAGTGAAACTAATGGTCTGTGGTCGGTGACAACCATGCATTTTTTACCGTATAGGTATGGCCTAAAAAAATTTATTGCCCAATGTATCGCCAATAGTTCTTTCTCTATTATGGGCTTATTCAGCTCATGCTTTGTTAGTGATTTGCTTGCGTATGATACAGGTAGGTCAGATCCTATATCACCTTGTGATAAAACCGCTCCTAGTGCGTAGTTTGACGCATCCGTGGTTAGTATAAACGGTTTATCGAAATTTGGGTATCGCAAAATTGGGGGATTCATTAGTTTAGATTTGAGGGTCTCAAATGCCACTTGGCACGAATTATCCCAAATAAAAGGTACTTTCTTTTTTAATAATGAATTGAGGTTTTTGGCTATATCAGCAAAGTTGGGTATGAAACGTCTATAGTAATTGCAGAATGCAACAAATCTACGAGTTTCATCCGCATTTTTTGGAACTGGATAATTTTCTATGGTTTTATATTTGGAAGGGTCGGTCTTTATGCCATCTTTGGTTACCAAATGTCCTAGGAATACCACTTCAGTTTTAAGGAATTGACATTTGTAAGGATTTAACTTAAGATTGTATTGTCTTAATTTTTGGAAAACTTTTCGCATACTTTGGTTATGGTGATTTATGCTACAACCAAAGACAATAATGTCATCGACATATAGAAATGCTTCAGAATCAAGTCCTCTCAATGCGATGGTAAGCATTCGCTGGAAGCTATTAGAAGAAATTTTTAATCCGAATGGTAATCTGGTAAATTGATAATGTCCATGAGTATCAGAAAATGCCGTTAGTGGTCGAGATGACTCGTCTAACTCAATCTGATGAAAAGAGCTTGTTAAGTCAAGTGTTGAGAAATACTTTGCTCTTCCCAATTTATCTAATATGTCTTCAATTCGACTTAAAGGAAATTTATCGTTGACTATCTTAGTATTTAGTCTTCGGAAATCTACTACCAAACGCCATTTCTTAGATGTCCCATCATCTTTCTTTGGTACTAATAATAATGGAGAATTGTATGGGCTGACTGAAGGTTCTATTATGTTCTCATTCAGAAGTTTATGTACTTGATTTTTTATTTCTTCAGTTTGACTATGAGGTAATCTATAGTTTTTAGTGTATACTGGTGTTCTCTCTGTTACTTCTATTTTTTGTCTATAAAAGTTGTTTACACCTAAATGCTCATTCTCAAGATGAAAAATATCTTGATATTCTTCTACTAACTCAAAGATTTTAGCTTGTGCTAGAGGATCTGTTGAATCTATATTCAAAATTTTGTTAAGAGCGCTGAACCTAGCTTTGCTCTTGAAATTATTTTGCTTGTAGTTTTTTATCTCATAGTGGGTAAGTGGATGGGTATCTAATACAGACTCGATATTCTCCAAGATTACTTCTGAATCTTTTGTGTTCAGAATTTTTATGTGGCAAATTCCTTTGGCTGGTATTATAGTATTACCGACAAATATTCCTTCTTCTAATTCTTTACTCAGGACGACCTGGTCAACATCTGAGTTAATGTTGATAGGAACGATTACCTCGGATCTTGCTGGAAGCTTGATACGTCTCATTTCGATTTCTCGACATTCCATTGGTATTATAATGTCACCCTGATCTGCCGAAAAATTTACCGTGTAGGTTTCATAGTCTATTTTGCAAGCATACTTTGTTAATAGATCTATCCCAATGATGCCGTCCGTTTTAATGGGGAACACATCGTCTACGATGTAGAATTTGTGTTTTACTCCTAAACTGTCAGATAAGTGTAGTGTAAGATTGATTGAACCCTGAGATGTTATAGTCTCATTAGTGATTCCCGATAATTTGCAGTTATCGTTTAGCCGAAATAGCTCATTCTCTTTTAGTTTTCCTCTTTTGCATAAGGAGACATCTGCTCCTGTATCTATAAGGAACGTTAGGGATTGTGCTGCATTTGCACAATAAATTTAGACGTAATTCATACAATTATCCGAAATTTGGTAAATTTTTGGTCCGGTCGGGGTATTTATTCCGTCCCGGAGCCTTCCCCGTTTCCCTGGTTCTGTACCAAATTCACATTTCTTCGTCTATTGTTAGGGAATCCAGCGTTATATTGATTTCTATTCCTCGCATTATTATTATGATATCGATTGTTACCATAGTTATTCCGGTTATGTTGTTGTGGGATATTAGTTCTGTTATTATACCCGTTGTTTGTATTATACTGGTTAAAATTCCTGTTATTATTATTTTGATTGCTATACCTTGCATTATATTGAGTATTACCTCGTGTTTGAAAACGATTTTGATTGTTTCTGTTATATCTGCTTCTATTTATGTTTAGGACATTACTCGTTTGGAAAACGTCACCCTTCTCTAACTCTAAACTCAAATCTATTGCTTCTGCCAAATTTTTTGGTCTAGCTGCGAATACTGTGCTTTTCAGTTGATCGTTCAGACCATTTTTGAAAATAGTTAAAGCATATGTGTCGTTTAGTTTGACTATAGTGTCTTTTTCAGCTTGCGTTGCCGTTGCACCTAAATCAGATATTTGTAGTTGATTTAAATCGTTTATAATATTAATCACTCTGTCCTTATATGAGTTAATATTTGAATTTTTCTGTGACAAATTACCTAGTATCGTGTGTAATTGAGGTACTGTATTCGTATTTCTGTAAGTTTTAGACAATTTTGCTTTTAAATCGTCATATGTAGATGGTATCCCAATATTACAAATTATTGTTTTTACATTTGCAGCTAACTTTATGTGGTATACAAAATCTATTAATTGTGTTTTGGCCGCATTAGTTAATGAATTATTTATTATTTCTATAATTTTTAGAAAAGATTCTAACTCTTTATAATTCCCATTAAAAGTTGGAATTGTTTTGATGGCTATTTCTAAATTAAATTCTGCCATTTTTGGTTCTGATCTTGATTCTACTGTCGCCAATTGACTATGTATTATTTTTTCGACCTCAGTTGAGACTCTAATAAATTTAGCAATGTTAAAATCGCTTGAAGTGTATTTTTCCAAATGCTTATTGATTTCGATGCGTATTTCTTTTACTCGTCCAAGTTTTAATAATAAGTTATTCTTAGTGTACGGCTTATCTTTTCCTTTTTTCTTTAAATTTTGAAAAATGTTCTCAACTTCATCTAATAAATTTTGTATCCTCATTTACAAAAAATAATGTTTACAATATTTATAATTTTAGACATTTATAGTTCTGTTTATGCGTTTCCTTACATAAGTTTTAGTATGTTTCTGATATAAATAAAATATAGCAATTATAATACAAAAAAATGTGGAAGTTGCTATTGTTTGTGAATATTCTTCAACAAAAGTCTGTTGTACATTAGATGAACAATTTCCCATTTTGATTTTATTTTAAAATATTTATTCCGCTAACTCTTTTAATTTTTTATACAAATTTTTCTGATCTTTTCCATCAGAAATTGAAATCAGACGGTGTAGCTCCTTCCGTTCACGTCTTAGCTTCACTTTTCGTCCACCTCTACGTTTCCGTTTTTCCGTGGGCTGTGTTGTCACTTGTTCTCGCCTCTTGCCTGAGTACTTGGCTCTGTACTCTTCGATATTCAAGCGCTTCGGGCCGATATATTTTAGTTCTTCCTTCGGGGTTGGTGTATATTTGGGCGCTGCGGGATCTGGTGCTACTGGGCTGTATTCTTTCTTCACGAAGTTTTCAGCATTGTTTATTAGTTTCCTGAATAGCCTGTCCAATTCTGCTTTCACTTCTTTGTCCATCTCTGTATCTGACTGTGCAGGATCGGTGTGAGCAGGATCGCCATGTTGAGTAGTACGTTATGTTGTGGTCCAATCAAGAATGTGGAAGAGAAGCATAGCAGAGTTATTAAAAGGACGCCCTAACTAGAATTAGCTAAGAGGAACCATCACCACCTAAACCGAGCAAGTTAATGCTTGCTCGAATTAATGGCATCGGAAGGACATTCCTACCTGTGCCGCAATTTCTAATTTGACAGTAAAACTCGTTTATCAATTGAACAAGGTGCCAGTAGTCCCAGCACTCTCGTATTTAATCTTCGAGAAAAGACTGTACAAATTTCTTACAAGCTACCGCTTAAATACTATTTTTACAATGCTTAAAACTAGGTCACACATAGACCATCCCTTAGTCATCATAAAATATCAATCAATCATTTTTTCATGACCTCATACTAATCGAATTACATATGTTCACAACAATGATTTGCATTCCCCATATGTAATTCGACCTGAGGCACGGGTCATTTGTGCGGACTCAAATACTACGTACCGTGTATCGTTCTAAATGAGTTTGGAACAGCGATGCAATTTGATCGCTTGTTTATGTTTTTATGATTCATTGTAATTGCAATGAGCGCATGCCATTGTGGATTGCAATGAGCGCATGCAATTGTTGATTCATTGTAGTGTATCATTACAACATTATTAGCGAGGTAAATTCATCCAAAATCCCACCAGGTGCGACAGTACCGGAAGATCTCGCTACCATGCAATTGGATGCCTGGAGTATCACACTTTCAAACCAAATGTCGCACCTTCAGGTGAGATAATCATACCTCGCATAAAAATTCGCATTCAAGATCTAATCCATTCACACCCATTCACGTCATAAAAAGAAAAAATACTTTACCCGAGAAGACGACACTTCCTATACCTTTTACTTAGGGGGCAAGACTGCAAAATGATCATACTTTTGTATTGCTTGTCTTTAACTACACCTGAATAAAAAGATGGGAAAGCATGGTCCTTACTACTAATATCTGCGGGCTTATGAACCAAGCTAGGCATACTCAGTGAGGTGTGCTAACAGCTAAGCGGCTAATAGTTCCAAACTTGTAACTGATACGGTGTTTACTGGAGCTGCCTTTGTTTTTGAGCAAATTAGTGTGGGGCGACCTGAAACGGGAATAAGATAAATACAAAACGAATCAGTTCGCTGTGACGCGTCTGCAAAAACTTGAACCAATCCAACGGGGTATTTTGATTGCTTTGGAGCCATTTAGTTGACGTTTCAATGGCTCTCATGTTAGTAAAAAAAAATACGTTTAAAGGTGTCCAGGTCTTCCACAATTCCTGACAAAGAATAGTGAACCGAATCAAAACTGGAGATATCCATCACAAGGGATCAAACAATTTGGATTTCTCCGACAGCACGGTCCATCTGGTTACTAGATTAGACCTGGAATTGTTAACATGAATGATATGAGACGAGAACCGGTCAAAAGAAGTGTCTTTAAACAAGAAACTGACGAATGATGAAGACCATTTAAACCCCATGGTGCTTGTCACATCTTGAATTTCAACGCTTTATCCTCCTCTCTGTCAAAGCAAGAGGCTGCTCACAAAAGATCCTCCTGTCGATGACAGCCCATAACATTGCCATAGCAGTGGAAAGGCAGTCTAAACCCCTTTGGCCTGTCTCCTGCTATATGGCACACGATTTTTTGCCACCTCCCTTCAACCTTCAGAATATCGTCACAGAAGCCACTGCACGGGGAATCTAGCTAGTTATCGGCGCGGATGCCAATGCCTATCACCGCATTTGGGGTAGCACCGATACGAATAAAATGGGTGAGTCACTCTTTGGATTTATTTTAACGCATGACTTAGCGCTAGCAAACAAAGGTGAGGATCCCACTTTCATTACGGCAAGCCGTAGGGAAGTTCTGGATATCACTCTAATGAACGAGCACTCGCACTACGCTATCAAAGGATGGCATATATCACAAGAGTGCTCGTTCTCCGATTATTCATATATAAAGATCGATGTGGCTTTTGACCCTCCCAAAAATCCAACCTTCATTAACAAAAGCAGGATGGGTTGGGCCAAGTACCAAGCAGTATTCGAGTCTGCACTAGAAGGTGGACCTCCGAAGATTGAAGACATAGGTTGCCTGGAGAAAGCCGTTGGGACCCTTACATCGACCTTCAACGAAGCAGCAAGATCTGCAGTTAGTCCAACGAAGCCTAGGGGGAAGTATAAGCCCCCATGGTGGAATAGTGCCATTGCGGAGCTGCGGATGGAATGAAGGAGGTTCTTCGATCGGAGTAAAGTATAAAATGACTGGTCTTCTTATAAACTAAAGCTGAAGGATTTTAAAAGCTCCATCAGAAAAGCAAAACGCACCTCGTGGAGAAGTTTCTGTGCAGAAATAGAACACTCCAAAGATGTCAGTCGTCTGCGAAAAGTTATGACGACCACCCTCTTATTTTTGGGGTCTATCAAGGACGCGAATGGGACCTGGACAAAATCCAGCTCCGAGACGCTAGCCATTATAATGGACACGCACTTCCCGGGCAGTGAGGATGTGGCTGACAAAGCTGACCCACATACGCCCCCGAACTGACTGTCAACCGCTGTGCCTGTAGACGACAGGCTCTTACGCTGGGCAATCAGCTCACTCCAACCATTCAAGTCCCCTGGAATGAACAACATCTCACCTGTTGAGATGCAGCAATGAATCAATACAGCACTACCGTGGCTCAAAGCCATCTTTAAGGCGTGTCTACGGATGGCTTATATTTCACAGCGGTGGAAAGAAGCTAAAATAGTCTTCATACCCAAAGCGGGCAAGACATCCCACTCCT
This sequence comes from Oxycera nigricornis, assembly GCA_963942545.1. Classification (NCBI taxonomy): domain Eukaryota; kingdom Metazoa; phylum Arthropoda; class Insecta; order Diptera; family Stratiomyidae; genus Oxycera; species Oxycera nigricornis. The sequence goes on from OZ012660.1 coordinate 76,621,511, forward strand.
CACCTAAAGACTATTGACCTATCAGCCTCACCTCTTTTCTGCTGAAAACTTTGCAACGGCAGGTAGAGATTCATTTGATAGATACCCTGCAACCACTCTTAAATGCGCAGCACGCATACACAAAAGGTTGATCGGTTGAAATAGCTCTTCACTTGCTTACCAGCTACATCGAGAAATCGCTAAGCGTCAAAGAATATACGCAGGCGGTTGTTGAATGCACCTTCTGCATTCAACAACGTCAGCCACGAGGCTATTGGGAAGGCATTCGAGAATAGTAATGTGGATGAAACACCTGATTAGGTTTATCGTGCAACTACTAAGCAGCAGGAGCATCGACTCCTCCCTAGAAGACAGCATCCTAAGAAGGCGAACTTGCAGAGGCACACCACAAGGTGGGGTGCTATCACCCCTGTTATGGAACTTAGTGGTGGACAAACTCCTGTCAAAAATAGAAGCGACTTGCTGCAAAGTCGTAGCCTTCGCCGACGATGTTGCAATAGCAATATCGGGCAAATTCGTCAACACCCTATCGGAAAGACTAAGCTTTGCCCTAGGTATTTTTACCAAATGGAGCAAAGAGTGCGGTCTAAAGATGAATCCGCAGAAAACGGAACTTGTACTCTTCACGAGAAGATACAAAATTCCACGATTTGCTCCACCTTAACTTGGTGAAACAAGTCTCAATCCACCTCATCAGGTCAAATATTTAGGTCTGATCTTAGACTCCAAACTCGCATGGAAAGCAAACATAGCGGAAAGAGCGCGTAAAGCGGCATGCGCAATCTACTGCTGCAAAAGAGCTATTGGGAAAAGATGGGGACTGAAACCCAAAACTGTATCATGGCTCTATACAGCGATAGTGGAACCAATCCTTCTGTATGGCGTGGTTATTTGGTGGCCAGCGATGGCAAAAACATCAAACGCGAACCTGGTTAACAGGGTCTGGAGGACTGCAGCTATTGCAATCACTGGAGCTATGCGCACTACCACGACAAAAGCATTGTTTATGCTATTGAATTGGCTCCCGACGGCGCTCCTAACGAAACAGCAGGCCAAGTGCTCTGCTATTCGATTGAAAACTCTAAATCTCTGCCGTGATGGGAATATCGGCCACTTCACCATATGAAGGAGAGATGGACCAACGCCAGAGAAAATAGACCTCACTGCTCCGGTTCCCTGGTTCCACCACAGTTTCAACTCCGTCGTCCTTAGCAGAGATGACTGGATCATGGAAGGAAATAGGATACAGGAATCGGTCGATATCTACACTGATGGATCAAAAATGGATGGAAAAGTTGGCTGTGGCATTTTCTCCGAACAGCTAGATCTAAGACTATCCTTCCGGCTACCAGATCACTGCAGTGTCTTTCAGGCAGAGGTCATCGCAATACATAAGGCAGTGGACTGGCTGAGAAATCAGAAAATTTCTACAAGAAATCTCAACATTCTTTTTGACAGTCAAGCGGCTATCCAATCATTATCCAAGGTGTATACCTCATCCAAAATTGTAATGGAATGTCACACAGTACTGAACGCGATGTCGCTTCACTGTGAATTGATTCTTTGCTGGGTACCGGGTCACAGTGATATACCTGGGAACTTCGAAGCTGATGCCCTAGCTAGAGCTGGCACTGAACTCCAGGATTATACACTAACACTCCAAGTCGGCCATCCGTTGGCCTCCGTCAAGCTAAGTTTCAAGCATTACTATATAGAGGCTGCAAATTGGGCCTGGCTGCTGGAAGAAACCTGCAGGACAACCAGGCAAACTTGGCACACACTAAGCTCAAAGCGCTACAAGCAGCTCCTCAACACGAGCCGTGAAACATTAAGTTTCATCGTATCCGTACTGACGGGGCATTGTCTCATTGGCAGACACGCAGAAAGACTGGGTGTCCCTTTCCACAATTTCTGCCGCAGATGCAGATCGGAGGAGGATGAGGAAACGATCCAACACTTTCTGTGTAAGTGCCCAGCACTATCCAAGAACGGAAGAAGCCATTTTGAATATTAGCTGCGTAGCTGGCTTCATACGAGAATTTAAATGATTCTCATCACCCAGCAGGTTTTAGTGCCGCACCCTATTGAAATGTGGTATCACAATGGGCCTATCGTGACCTAAGTGAGCCGCCTTTTGACAAAGTGGGCTGCCACTACAGTTATGGCACCAGTCGTGAACCCTCATTATCCTAGCATTTCTACGAATGCTATGCACACCATCCATCATAAAACGATTTTCAACGTTTATGACATGCGATGGTTTGTGTCCTTCAAAATGTTTAGGCTATAAGGAAAATCCAACTCAACTTTTATGACATGTTATGTTTTGAGCCTTTCAGATATATAGATATTTTTCAGCAGACAATTATTGCCTGTGTATTTGTAACAGGCAAATTTTGTGAATCTGTAAATAGATTTTCAGTCATTAAGAAACGAGTATTTGGTGAGCAAGCACGAAATAAAGATTATTCGGAGACAGAAATCCGTGTTATTTAATTGGCGCAGTCGGGTCGCGGTTCAATATTTGATAAAATAAAAATTTATATTTTATATAAGATCAAATACTACCGGACAAAAAGAACCTATTTTCTAATTCGTGCGGTTCTCATAGAACCAACCATAGAACACTGGACGAATTAATACGAAAATTTGAGCGATTTGATATCAAGTGTAGTAAGATGGAAAACTCAAAACTAACGACGTTCATTTGTTCTATTTCACCATTTGATGGAAATCAGTCGGATTTATATCCATTTGTTAGAGCCATAGACGCTATAAAAGAACACCTAAACGCGAGTGAATTAAAAGAGCAGTTGATTCAACAAGTGTTAGTAAGGATCACCGGAAAGGCAAGAAAGGCGATACTCACCTATAACCCGAGCTCGAAGGACGAAATAAGGAAGACGCTTATAACGCATTTCGACACAGCAGAAACAGAGCTACAACTACAGGAAAGGTTATGCAGCGCAACGTTCTTTACAGCAGTGCATCTGTACGATTATTTTTGTAAGTATTTATGTTTAATAAGTCAAAAGATTTTAAATGATGATAATTATATAAATAATCAAAAAAGTGAAATAATTAAGAGTAGATATTTGATGGCTAAGAATATATATATGAATAAATGCCCAGAACCGCTTAAAAGTGTTCTATTAGCTAGAAACCCGGCAAGTTTGGAAGAAATAAGAAGAATTCTTCATGAAACAGGTTACTTAAATTTTGGAAGCAATAATGAACTGAAGAAGTCAAATTTTCGAGCGTTCAATGCGGATACAAATCCAAATATGTCTAACTCATCTCCCCCTGTAAATTACATCATGAACCCACAGTTGTTGAGCCAACAGCCACACCAAATAGGTAATAATCAGCCATCCTTTGGAAATACTTCACAAGCATACAATCCTTCACGGAGTAGATATTCAAATTCGAGGAACTTTCGTAATAATGAACCTGTAGATCATTCACTCCCAACCGATAGATCTATGAATACGGTGAATTCGAATGAATCATCGTTACATATAGGAAATCATAGTCAGGATTTTCATTTACATGCCACGGAATGTCAACAATACTACCCATCATTAAATTAAGTATTAACGGACATATTTACGCTGTTTAATCAATACAGGGTCTTCAACGTGTATTATGTCAACCGAAAAAGTGAAAACTTCTATTAGAGAAAAACTACCACATCCAGTTTATCTTCATACACTCCAGGGAAAAATTGCATGTACTGAGTCAATTAGGACATTTGCACCTGAAGAATTTGATGTTAAAGCTACAATAAATTGGAAAAAAACCAATATTTCATTTTCAAATTTCGATGGTATAATTGGAATGGACATTTTAATAGCCTTAGGTGCTAACATTCACATATCTCGTTCAGAATTTCAAATTAATGGTCATATAATACCATTTGCAACTGATATTTCAATTAAATAATTCAAGAATACTCCAAAGCAATCAATAGCATTGAGAAACAAATGGATCAACATCCAGATCCTAATACTTACTCTATTGAAGATATGCAAGTAATAAATAGAATCAAGAACGAATTTTATGACTTAGAGTATAATTCCAATAACAGATTAACGTTCACGCATAAAATTAAACATACTTTAAAATTGAAGACTGCTGAACCAATCTACCAACGTAATTATAAATTGCCTTATCATACTAAAGATTTTATAAAAAAACAAATCGAAGAGGATTTAGCGCAAGGAATTATCCAGCCATCTTCCAGTCCATATAATTCGCCGATACTAGTGGTACCCAAAAAGGAAAACACATATCGACTAGTTATTGATTTTCGCAAAATAAATTTGGTAACAGTAGAAGATAGATACCCTATTCCACAAATTGACGACATTCTAGGAAAATTAGGCAATGCTAATTATTTTACTACAATTGATCTTGCGAAAGGGTTTCACCAGATCGAAATAGATCCTAACGATCGGCATAAGACAGCATTTTCAACTGATGAAGGGCATTTCGAATTTACTCGAATGCCATTTGGGTTGAAAAACTCTCCAGCAACGTTCCAAAGATTGATGAACACAATCTTACAGGAATACGTCAATAAAATATGTATTGTATATATGGATGATATCTTGGTGTTTAGTCTTTCATTGCAGGAGCATGAAGTTGCCCTGCGTATGGTACTATCTACTTTGCGTTCTGCCAACTTAAAAATTCAAATGTCCAACGCTCAGTTCTTAAAGAAATCCACTGAATTTCTGGGGCATATTATTACTAAAGATGGTATCAAACCAAATCCGAAGAAAGTAGAAGCAGTTCGTAAATTTCCTATACCAACAACTACAAAGAAGGTAAAATCATTTATCGGTCTTACTGGTTTTTACCGGAAATTTATAAAAGACTATGCATTGATAGCAAAACCTCTTACACTCACTTTGAAAAAAACAAATTCAGTGAATATAAAAGACCAGGAATATATTGAGGCATTTGAAAAACTGAAAAATTATATTTTGAATGAACCTATTTTAACACATCCTGATTTTAATAAAACATTTACTGTTACAACGGATGCCTCAAACTTTGCATTGGGAGCCGTATTATCACAAGGAAGCAACGCGGTTTGCTATGCATCATGAACTCTCAATGATACGGAAACACGACTTGCAACTATCGAGAAAGAACTATTAGCGATAGTTTGGGCAGTAAAATATTTCAGGCCTTATTTATACGGCCGAAGATTTATATTAGAAACTGATAATAAGCCTCTTACATTTTTACAAAGCATTAAAGAGGACACACCAAAACTTTTCAGATGGAAACTGAAGCTAGCTGAGTATGATTTCGATATCAAATATATCAAGGGTAAAGCCAATCTTGTAGGAGACGCTGTGTCAAGAATTGAAGTGAATGCTCTAGACATGACAAACAACAGATCAGATTTTATGGCAACACAGCATACGGCTCATGAAGACAACACGAACTACATTAGCATTTCAGAAAAACCACTGAACTGTTTTAAATTACAAATAATTATTAAAAATGGAAAACGCATTCGTAGTACTACCCAAAAGTTTTTAAGTGGAATAAGCATTACTTTCTACTACAAACGTTTCACTGCTAAAGAAGCAAAATATATACTAGAAAACCATATTCCGATCGCTGGAGCAGTAGGACTTAAAGTCCCTAATAAATTCATTTTATCAACTTCCCAAAATGAATACAAAAACTGGAAGGTACACCATCCTAAACTTGTTATTGAGAATTGTAGTTATGTTTTGTATGATTGTTCACATTCAGACATATCAGAAATCATAGCTCAAGAGTATCAAAAAACCAATCACTTAGGTATTAACAGATTATATGATAGACTACGTAAAAAGTATTACTATCCAAAAATGAAAATAGCTATAACCAACTATGTAAATAAATGCACTATCTGCGCTACAGCTAAGTATGACAGACATCCTCCAAAAGAACCATTCAAAATGAAACTTACCCCATCCGATATTAGGGAAATCTATCATGTAGATATATGGCTTCGCGATAATAAGAGTCCATATCTTACATGCATAGACAAATTTAGTAAATTTCTAACAATACAGAAATTGGCAAACAGACAATGGGACACTATTATAAATGCCCTACAGATTATATTTAATAGAATAGGAAGTCCTAAATACATAGTATTTCATAACGAGGGGGCTATTACAAGCATTAAAACAAAAGAATGGCTAGATAAGCAAGAAATATCTTATCACTTAGGTTCACCTTATCACAAAACGGGTAATTCCGATATTGAGGTTGTTCACAGAACACTTAATGAACAATTAAGAGTATTTTTACAAAGACAACAGCAAGAAGATCAAGATTTAAAGTAGTTGGACCCAATAGAGGAGTGTTTGTTTTACTATAATAATAATATTCACTCGACGACTAACGAGACCCCGTCCAACATATTTTTTGGAAAAACAAAGCTTGAGAAAGATACGATTCAAAAAAAAAATCAAAAAAGCAAAGAAAAATGGATTTCTAAGGCAAATTCAAATCGAAAACATTTTCCTCTTGACAATAAATATCGAAAAAACATCCCTAAAAATAAATTAGATGTTAGATATGTAGTCGATAAACACAGCTCAAAAACACACCTCCAAAGGCAAAAAAAATTGAGGAAGCATTATGACTTTCCCGGAAATAGTACTTGCACTATTGATAATATTATTAGCCCTGATACGAATACAAATTTACTATAACAACATTTCGTCGAAAAAAAAACGGCGGCATTTTTGTGAAAATAGTTAACCAGTTGGAGACAATACAGAATATCATCGACAGATAACGAATCTCACAAAATGGTACCAAATGTATAAACGACATGTAATACACATTTGATGAAGACAATTCTAATATTTAATATCTCTTTATTTTTTAATATTTTTTTACAAGTTTTTCGATGTCCCCTATAAACCTCGCAAATTTGTTGAAATTCAATTAAAACTAACAGAACTCTCAATCTTTTCAAACATTTCCGGTACCAAATAATAGACACTTCCAGGCAAGCGGCAGAAATTCATTTATCAAAATTTATAAGTAAAATAAGCATCCTTTATTCCATGGGATAAAAGTTACAAGTTCATTACATATATATTGTTAGCATCTTAATACACAAACTAATAATTGTATCTCGATTAGAAAAAAAATCGAGTTTCGTAGTTTTTTTTATCTTGAAGCAATTGAATTTAAGAACAACAAGTAATGATTTTATGCCTATTTTATATTTTTCTCAATATATTAGAAACCTAGAGACTATAATTATAAATTTATAAAACATTAATTAAGCTCCAATCATTGAAAGAAAGTAGTTTGTCTGTACCTATACCGCTATCAGTAATAATATTTACCAGTCTTATAACTAATTTCTATTGTATAAGCAAATCGATAAATCTTTGTGAAAATAGGACAATTACAAACAAAGTTGAGGGCAACTTTAAATTTGAGGAGGGAGGAGTTATGGCACCAGTCGTGAACCCTCATTATCCTAGCATTTCTACGAATGCTATGCACACCATCCATCATAAAACGATACTCAACGTTTATGACATGCGATGGTTTGTGTCCTTCAAAATGTTTAGGCTATAAGGAAAATCCAACTCTACTTTTATGACATGTTATGTTTTGAGCCTTTTAGATATATAGATATTTTCCAGCAGACACTTATTGCCTGTGTATTTGTAACAGGCAAATTTTGTGAATCTGTAAATAGATTTTCAGTCATTAAGAAACGAGTATTTGGTAAGCAAGCACGAAATAAAGATTATTCGGAGACAGAAATCCGTGTTATTTAATTACTACAACCAACCAATCAACCATCCTCCTAATCCACGTTTCATAGCCTCTCAAATAACTTTGAATTATTGGCGGACCACTTACTTTATTCCATTTACGCAGAGCATAATATTCTAGTTAATGCTTCATAATTTGCGATGACCTGATGTCTCAGCATCTCCAAAAAAATCATCTACATACAACAAATTAAGGAAAAGTTCAAAAACTTCCTTGCGAAATGAAGGAAAGAGATAGCTGGAATACTCTATGAGCTGGCTGAAAACCCTCACCGATTGGTCAGGAGCCGAAACAGTTTCATACGTGACAGTGCACAACTTAAAATGCTGATTTCTGCTGCCAAATTCATAAACCATGCGAAACCAGTCTCGGTCAAGAGGATGAATGAAAATTTGGCGAGACATTTCAACTATATCAGTTACAAATTCATATTTTTACCAACACCAACTGATAAAAACAAGCACCATATCTTGTTGTAACTTTTAACTTGTACAAAGCAAATCATTAAGCGAAAGACCGTTGGAGGAAGGCATAGATGCGTTCAATACAACCCAAATTTTATCATAGTGAAACACGGCATGATTAGGGACGTAATAAACTTTCTTTTTGACCTCAGTCCCCGGCATCATGTGTTTTACTAATATCCAACCACATTGCGTATTTTGTGCTTAGGGTGCACTGGGGTTCCACGTTTGAGGCCTTCAGGAGCTTTACGTGCGTAAGCCTCTGCTCCAAATAGACAATTTATATTTTCGGGTCTCGTAAAATTAAATTATACAAATGATGGCAATGAGAGCCTTGAATTTCTCTAAGAAAAGCCATGCAGTCAAGCGATCGAATATAAGAGCGTCAAGATCGAATTCCAACTCTCAATTAACACAAGAACTTGATGTAACGTGAAAAAACGCTTTCGGACTCGTAGCGAATGTTTTCACCTCTTCTTTGATATTGCAATGCTGAAACGACTCGTTTTAAAATGAAAAACCTCATTGAGCCTGAATCTACAAGAGCATTAACGACGATACTATTCCTTGCCTTATTCCCCAGTACACATCGGGCAGTATCCAACAGAAAAGCTTTCTTTGAAAAGGTGCTATAAGAACCTGACGATTCTTCTGCTGAAGCTGAAACGTCAAACTGTTGCTGCGCTGTGTAAATGCGAGTTACAATAGATAAACAAGCAAACAGCTACGATTCTTCGAAACATTCATTTGCTAAAATCAACATCAGTCGTTATCATACCTTCATTGAATATCATAGCTTTATTAAATATCTTAACTTCATTGAATATCGTAACTTTATTATGATTCATAATTCCATTGAATATCAGCACTTCATTGTGATTTCGAATTCCATTGAATATCATAACTTCATTGCATATCATAACTTCATCCCACAGACAAAATTGCATTTAAGCAATTTTGGGTTCTTTGTCTTCAACCATATAAATACGTGTCGATGGTCTAGATCAAGTCAGTTCTCATTGTTAACTTCCCAGTATATGGGAATGTTTTGCTGTTTTTGCCCCTTGAATGGCATTGTTGTCATGCGCTTTATCTCACGAACCAAACATGGGATTACCATTATTAAGGTGCCAATCGACGGGTATTAGCATTGTCGTAGTTCTGTCGTTGGAGCCGTTTTTTAATTTACTAAAAATAAAGGAAAAAAATTGAGGTATTTTTTCATGAACAATAAATTTTTAGCCTAATTTGCACAACACAGTGATAAATGTTTATAAAATTTATATAAATTCTTATCAGTTTTCGAAGAGAAACCAGCAAAATGTTTTTCAATGATTACAAAAAATAATAATAATTCAAAGTCACCATGTAAAAAGTGTTCATACGAATGACATTACCCGATTACTCTTATTTCAAAGACATTGTTGTTGAATCAATCAAAGTTTATTGATATTTGCATGATTTGTGCAGATTTTTAATAGTTTTTACAGAACCATGTTTTAATTTTAATAAAAAAAAAACTGCTTACAAAAAAATAATAATTCAAATTTGCATTTGCGGTAATGAACGTTTAGAATGGTAAAATATCTTGTAGTCAATACATCGCAAGATCATATACTTTAAACAGCTTTCATCAAATCAAAAATTGCACTATTTAGTCGTTTTGATCTTGAGTGTTTGTAAAATTTCAATTACTTCCTCCATTATCATTTATGATGTTTTTGGTTTTTACATGCAATTAAACCGATTATTGATTGCACATTCAATGTTTTTCAAGACCAACTGAAAATAAGTAAAAAGGATTAGCCTGATTGTTGTAAAATCGTCAAAAAATAAAAACTCAATGATTATGCCGAAGTCATGGCGATTTTGAACACAATTAATAAAAATGGCCACGACGCGACAGAATCTCTTCAGTGGACGTCATAAGAAAAACTGCATTCATTTTTGCTAGCGCTCTTTTGTCCTTCAGGTATCGATATGCAAATAACAAAAAACGTAGAAAAGGCTTTATAAACTGCCCCCCGCCCGACCGTTTCAAGCGCGTGAATATTTAATCAAACCAATCCACCCCCCATCCATTGAAAGCACTACGTATTCAATAGACGCTCACGTAGATGATACTTTTAGTATAAACTCATTCCAATTACTGTTATGAGGAGGTGTAATTTTTATTATTTAAAGTAGTATGATTTTCATAGTTTAGAAAAACTTTCAACAACACAGAAAGCAATATTCAAAAAATGGCAAACGAGGAAAACCAATATCCATCAAATCCCCTGGAACTGTCCTTTGAAGAGCTTATCAACGAAGCTCGACATCTTCCAATTTACAACGGAACTAATTGCGACTATGATCTCAACACATGGATAGATGAGGCAGACACTCTTCTAAGCCTAACCCAAGGGAATCAACAAACGTATATATGCAGACCAATTCTACACAAACTCCAAGGTCCTGCGAGAGCAGCCGCTCAAAAACTCACCAATCCCAATTGGGCTACTGTTAAAACTTTTCTCATCTGCACTTTTGGCATTAACGATAGTTATAACAGTATTGTTTTCATAATCCATAGAATAAATAGTCATAATAAAAATATTGATGACATATATAATTCATTAAATAACTTACTAGATAAATTAAATACAAAATATATTCAGGATCCTCAAAAACAATTACATTCAGAATTTTCTTCTATTAGAAACGAGAATTTTATTCAAAATAAATTAAAATCTTCTTTACCAGAAGATAAACCATATCTATTAGAAATGAAAAACTGTAATACATTAAGTGAAGCTTACAAACTGCTAACGGAAATAAAACACACATAGAAAGATAGAAAAAAATTTGTCGTTAAACATAATAACTCATACTAACGTAATAAAAATAATTATGTAACCAAAAAATATTGAGCCTAAATTAAACAAGCCGTGAGGTGCGATCACTGAGGTCCATACGGTCAACTTCCCAGTAATATATACATAAAAATTAAAAATATCAAGCACACAAATATTTATGAAAATAGTACTACTTAAAATATTAATAATGAGAGATACTCTTAACAGTAATTAAAATGAGTTCATATCAATCATATCATCTACTGTAGCGTCCATTGATTACGTAAAGCTTTTGGTGGATGGGGGTGGATTGGTTTGATTGAATATTCACGCGGATCAATCGAAGGGGGTGAGAAACCCTTTCTACGTTATTTGTTATTTTCATATCGATGCTTGAAGGACAAAAGAGCACTAGCAAAAATGAATGCAGCATTTGTTATTACGCCCACTGAAGACATTTTCTCGCGAGGTGGCCATTTTAAATAATTTTGTTCAAAATTGCCATGACTTCGGCATAATCATTGAAATTGTATTTTTTCACGATTTAACATCAATGAGACTAACAAATATTTCTTATTTTCAGTTGATCTTGAAAAACATTGAATATGGATTGTCAATAATATATTTAGTTGCATGTAAAAAGTAAAATGTTTTACATATAATGATGGAGAAAGTAATGAAAATCTTACAAACACAAAGACAAAAACTACTAAAAACTGCAATTTTTTTTTGAAGAAAGCTTTTTAAAGCATATGATTTTGCAAAGTATTGACTACAAAACATTTTACCATTCAAAGCGTTGATTACCACAAATGCAAATTTGATTGAAATTTTGTTGGTTTTTAAAATTTAAGCAGTTTTTTTTTAAATTAAAACACTGTGAAAACTATTCAAATTAGACTCAAATTATGCAAATATTATAAAACTTTGCTTGACTTTACAAAAAAGTCTTTAGAATAAAATATATAAGGTAATATCATTCGTATGAGCCGTTTTTACATGGTAGCTTTAAATGATTTTTTATTTTTAATTTAGTTTTTCTTTCAGGAACATGCAAAAAAATTTGGCGAGTTTCTCTTCAAAAACTGATAGAAATGTATAAGCTATATAAACGTTTATTACTGAGCTGTGCAAATTAGGTTAAAAATTAATTTTTTATGAAAAAAACTCCAATTTTTCCCATTTCCATTAATAAATATAAAAAAAGGCTGAAAGGATTTTTTTCTAAAGTGAAAAACATCACAAAAATGTTGATACACGTCGATTGACACTTTCATGTTGCAAATATCATTTATGGCTCGTGAGATATAGTGAATGATAAAAATAACCTTGATGATCATGATGACTTTTAATGATTTTTAATTTTTAATTTAATTTTTTACATAATCATTAGAAAAAGTTTTGCTGGTTTTTGCACGAAAATGGTTTGGAGTATAAAAATTATATAAACATTGTGTTTTGTACATCAGGTTAAAAAACTCTTGTTTATGGAAAAAAGCTTAATTTTTTGCACTTTTTTTTAATAAATTAAAAAATGGCTGTAACGAATTATTCAAAAATTTTATAGATTCACAAAACTGTCAATAGGCGTCGATTGACACCTTAACGATGCAAACCGAATGTTTGGTTCGCGAGACGCTTCGATTGACACTTCAACAAAGTCGATACGACTTTGTTTACGTGAGCTATGCTCGTAGAAAAAACTGTCCACGATCGTACGTACGTACATACGTACACACACACATAAATACTTCTCTCTAAAAACACTTAAAATATACTCTAAGGACCTCAAAACGTAATGAAATGTTGAAAATTTTGATTTCGATTTTCGAGGCGATTACAAGAACTTCCCATATACTGGGAAGTTAAAAATAAATATTCATTCAAAGTCACCATGTCAAAAGTGTTCATACGAATTATATGGCCTGAAAACTCTCATTCTAAAGATATTGTTGTTAAGTCAATCAATATTTATCAATATTTGTATAGTTTGAGCAAATTTTGAATAGTTTTCACAGTACCGTGTTTTATTTTTAATAAAAAACCGCTTAAATTTTGAAAACGAAAAAAACTCAATCGAATCTTGTTTGTGGTAATCAGCGCTTTGAACTCAATTTTTTGCAAGTTTAATAGCAAAATTAATTCTGTTTTAATCAACACTGGTGCATCCGTCTCTAGTATAGATAAAAACTGTTTTACTGAAACTCATAAATAAATAAACCAATAACAATTGAAGGATTAGGTAGAGAATATCAAATAACTGAAAAAGTAACAACAAATAAAACCATCCAATACAACCGAAAATACAACCAAAGCTCAGCAAATTCTCGAAAAAAACTAAATAAAGTCCTTACAACAAAATTGGGTCTAAATATTACACGAAGTGACATCCATACATTAAAATGAAAATCTTGAATCAATGATCAAATAAGCGATTTCTACTTTAACTTAATTTGAGAACGTAGTCCACTTCATTTAAATTCACCAAAAGTGTACTGTGTGAATACTTTCTTTACCCAATGTCTCGAAAAACCGGATATAGTTCAGTCAGTCCTTGGACTAGAAAAATAGATATATTTTCATTTGACTACATTCTAATAAAAATACATGTAAATAAATCCCATCGGAGCTTTACAATGATAAACTTTCGCGATAAAACAATAAAATATTACGATTCATTATAGCAACCTAATAATCAAATATTAAATACACTCCTCGAATATTTAGAAAATTAATCAATGGATAAATTACACAAAATTTTAAATATACCTTTTACCACAGAAAATGTCATGCCGAGTCCCCAACAAGAAAATAACTTTGATTATGGAGTCTTTACTTGCATAACTGGTAAATATATATCAAAAAATAAAAATTTAAATTTCACAGAAAAAGATATTCCGCATTTTAGAAAAAACATGATAATCGACAAAACTAATGGAAAACTATTAGACTAACTAACTTCACATTTAAATTACAGTCTATATCAACCATTATTCAAATACTCACACTCCGTTTCCTGTTAACAACCCTACAAACAACACAATCTGGAATAGACTTTTATAACTTATCTTTCGAAAAGCCTCGAGAAGTATCAATAAATTTTTTAACAAATAACGAAATAATTGTATGTGTGATCAATATTCCAATACTAACCCAACCTTTGTTATCATATCATGTCAGACAAAAACTAAATATAAAGTCAGAGACTTTAGATATAAAAATTAAAAATGTTGCATTATATAATGGAAATTACTATGAAATTGGAAAATATGTATAAACTATGTACTAAAAAATCAAATAACAAGTAAATTTAAAAACTGTGTTATTCAACAGGAAATAAAGTTAAGATGAAGGAATAGAAAAAAGGCTACTTTTGTTAAACGCTGTAAATATTGATGTAAACCAAAATTGTGACGAAAAAACATTAAATGGAACATATATAAAACAATTTAGTAACTGCAAAATTGAAATTAACCGGAAAATTCTAAAACAATGGATAAAATAGAATTTCAACATCAAAAAAATTCAATCATATCTGGATCACTCAAAACGTAACAAATATCAACAATAGTTGTACTATCTCCAATTTATTGTTATTCTAAATATTGTAAGAACTGGAAAAATATTCGTATAAATATAAATAAACCAAACAAAAATATCGAATTACCTGTAATAAAAATTGTTGAGCAGAACAAAGAACTTAAGGGTGGAGAAGTTAAAATAAATATTCAAGCAAACAGCTTACGTTTCTTCAAAACATCCGTTTGCTAAAATCAACATCAGTCGTAATCATAACTTCATTGAGTATCATAACTTTATTGAATATCATAACTTCATTGACTTTCATAACTTCATTGAATATCATAATTTCATTAAATATCATAGCTTTATTGGATATCATAACTTCATTGAATATCATAATTTCATGGAATATCATAAATTCATTGAATATCATCACTTCATTATGATTCACAGCTGCATCCCACAGACAAAATTGCAATTTTTACGTTCGGATCATCTAGTATAGTCAGGTCTCATTTAGTATTTAGATCACAAAGGAGTCAGTTGTCATTAGTCATAGTCAGTTGTCATGAGTTGTAGTTTAGTCGTTGTTCTGTTCTCAAGTTCGATTTATTGAAGTCAATAAAGTGTATAGGAAAACCATTAAATAAAGTGTTTAATTCATAAATCTCAGTTTGGCAAAATATATTATTTTGTAATTTATATTTACAAATAATATAACTCGCGTATTAGGCAGCCTGTAGAATTGAATGCGACGGTATACGGTGATCGGTGGGTGGGTGGAACAGGAGCGCACGAGACGCTTGCGGCTAAATCTCAACGTTTTAAAATCCGTTCAAAATGTGTATTTGTGAGTGACTGACGAATCCACCACTTTCTGCTCGATGTGCCCAAATGTTTGTAACAAAAACTTCGACGTTGTCCTTACGTTTTTGCCAGAACGTGCTCGATTTAAGTTGAAATGCTTCACGTGTAACGCGATCAAAGCATCGAACATAAGCGCCAAACGGATTTATGTGCCTTTAAAATAGCATTACGCAAGTAAACAACAGGTATATTCTCATGCTGTTTTGTATGGAAAACTCGTTCCTGGTGCCGTCAAAAACAACGCTTTGGCAGGGCGGAAAGATATCAGACTATATGTTTCGAGCGGAAAGGCCTGCTTTGACGTCAGATTTCGTGAGCGCTTATTACATTGACGTCAGATTTCGTGAGCGCAAATTGCTCCAACGTCGGAATTTTCGGGCGGAGCCTATTACCACTCCGGTATTGAAGTCGACACCGTCGCGATGAGTGCAATTCTGTGGACTGTATGGATCATGCACGTGTTTACGTCTAAGGCTGAGGCTCCACGTACGATTCCAAACCAATTATTATTTGGAATGCGTAAACAATAAGAATGACGGGCGTCAAGGCTCCACGTCCGATTCCAAATCTGAAATAAGAACGTGCGAGGCCCATGAATCAGATTGTTTGTTAAGTGTTCATTCTCGTGTCGGTGCTCAACGTGAAAACATCTGTCTTGCGTTGTTGATGGTGTCAGTACTAAAATCCTAAAAGGGATGAATTCTGGCACTAGGGCACATTTCTCGGCAAACATTCTCCCACGCCGCATCATAAAGTTCCCTGTTGTGGTAACCTTTCTCCGCAATACTCCATATTACCGGATTATTTGCAACTGCCGTTATCACCTGCTCCATGGCCTTCTCCGTTCACTGCCTTTTAACGAATGAACACAACGCATGCGCATACAGAAAATCGGTTTCAGAAAACCGGCCGTGGAGCCGGGTGCCATCCGATCTTATGGCTAAAGCGTGTAAATGAGCGAGAAGGAAGCGCCTTCATTCGGATTATGAATCGGAACGTCGACCCGGGTTGTTATGAACCAGACGGGTCGTAAAACCGGCGTTATTGATCGAATCGGAGTTGGACGCAGGGCTGCCCGGTTCTCATATAGATAACATGCAAAATAATAAAAGGTCGCGCCGCTATGACGTTCATTCTTAAAAACAAACAAACCGAAACCAATTTGGAATCGTATGTGGAGCCTCAGCCTAACACGTGTATTTTGGCGGCTTCTTTTGAGAACGTAAATCGGAAAAATTGAGAGTCAGCCAGGTGCATTATCTAGATGCAATGTTTACTTTAACTTTTTTTGCGTTTTGCATCGCATTCGAGAAGCGTTTGTTTGTTAGTGTTTTTATGTGTTTGTTTTGCGTGAAGATAGTCGTTCGCTGGTATTGTGGATGCCGGCAAACAACGGTCTTCAGGTTTTTTTGGTCAATTATGCTATCACATCAGCTTTGCATAATTGTGTTTTCGCCGGCACAGTGCCCGCTCAATCAACAGACATATTTCCATGCATCTATTCAAAGAAGAAGAATGTGTAAGCTAATGGAAGTTGAGATTTTATAATTTTTCTTCCTTACTCGGCAAAGGTGAAGTGAATGATTTTGGAATAAAAGACAGACAATCGTGAGAATACTTCATTCTTTCAACAGTTGGATATGTAAAATAATGATATTTGTGTCCTTCATAAAATTAATTTTTCACAATTTTTTTTGGACGAACTTCCTTTAAACCCATCTTTTCCTTCATAAATCAGTTTCTGCTCTGGAGTTTGATTGAACTCCTAAATCTGCTATTGGGTCTTCACCTTTTCAGCAAAGCGTGGTTGTAAATAAACATACGTCCCGTCCGAAAGATGGACCGTTACTCGAAGTCCAAACTTCATTTTAATCAGATTAAAAAATCTGACATAGTACGACTTGTTGACTTCGAGGGATGTAATGGGTGTGAACTTGTTACAATTACTTTCCGCAACATTACAAAAAATGTCTAAAGCGCTCTAAATAATATCAGTTTTAGATATTTTTTGCCTAAAAGTAAAATCCGAAAACACACTTACCATAGTGTTTTCCGATGCTGTCGTTGTGAAACTTCTTGTTGTTGTACTGTGAACTATCCTGCAAAGTACAGTATTTATACAAATTTCAGATAAGCAATAACCCCCTTACAGCAACATTGTAAAGAAGGAAAATTGTTTTAGATGTTACGTTACTGGCGCATATTTTATGAAAATAATTGACGACGATAATGATAACATTGTAAGGAAACAAGAGCGGTAATCATAGTCAACAACGAGATTGTGCAATATCATAAGTATTTTCCTTATTTGTGCTTTAGGAAAAGGTTCCGCAAAAGGCATATAATATAAGGGGGCAGGCAATACTGAAGCTAACATTTTCGATAAATATTTGGATTGAACAGATGCTCGTGGAAATAAAGCCGAGTATTTATACGGACCCAAATGGGTAAGTATCCCTTCATATATTTTCCTAGTATCCTATTTTATATTTTTGAATACATTTTCTTCACAGAAATCAGCCTTCTAAAGTACAAAGAGCAACTTTTGCTGCAGCTGCTTGAAGTCACCAACTCTCTTCTAGAGCTCGGAACGGATGTAAAGGAAGACTCCACATTGTTGGTCAACGGGACCTCTTCGGCAACCCCCATAAACGACTCCACATCGTTGGTCAACGGGACCTCTTCGACAACCCCCGTAAAGGACTCCATATCTTTGGTCAACAGGGCCTCCTCGATCGCGCAACGTAGCCTGCCCGACAGCACCTGCAGGGGGGAGATCTTACATCCTCGGCAGCCATCAAAGAAGGCGTTAAACCATCGAACAACAAGACCTCCTCAACAACACCTACAGGAAGAAAATTTTAGATCTAATTGAGAGACTGGCTTCTAAAGTGAGGTCCGAAACACAAAAAAAGGTAAAGGTGCTCCCGGCTAGTGATATTTGGCGGTGCGTAAGTTTTAGGCCTTGCAGTTTTTTTATAAATAATTTAAAAAAAAAAATTTTTTGGCAAGGATAGGATAGGATGTTAATAAAGTACTAAGATAGCGCTTTAGCAATAGGAGATGAATTTTCTATATTCAGCTTGAACAATTCCATAAAGAAAATGAAAACTGAAGCTGTAAAATTTACAACAAACCAAAAATATTCTAGCACTTTTAACTTAATTTTCAATCAAGTTTTATGTACCGTTTTCAAATAGTGTACTGAAGGGAATTGTTTGATTTCCTCAGTGCTTGTGATAGTAGTAGTAGTAATAGTTGTTTTAGTGACGTTGATAATTCCGTAGGTTTCAATTAAAAAATTGATCTAAATAGTTTTTCAAACCTTGAAAACAAATTTAATGACAGAAACCAGTTCGGTCATGGTTTGGATACCAGTTATAAACTGATATCCAAAAAGACAATTTTTTTTAAAAAATTCAATATTGACGAAGTCAAGATAACCTTTCGTTTAAAAGATCTTTCTGGAGTCTCAGATGATCCTTTTAGCGGTTTAGAGAAAGTGTTTGATGATTTGATGAAAGATATTCTTACGAATTTCCCAAAAAAGAGCAGGGTCGGGTTGAGCATTACACTTTCCAACTCTTCAGACGTAAAGCCAAATAGGAGTAGTTTTAGGCCAGTTGGCGAGCTAAGTGGTGAATACATAGTTGGATTGATTTTAAATGTCAATCAGTCTAATACCATTTTTCTTGTCGATAATATTATGGAATTAGAGGCCAATATTATCAACTTTCCCCTTGCCGGGGGAGAACAAAACTCGGTTTCATGGACGAGAATGAGTTTTCAAGCCGAAAGAGATCTGTATTTGAGGTGGGGGAAAATATGATGTGAATTGTCTCCCCCGAAGTATATGTTATGCGATTGAAATGTGCGCCCCGAATTTTAACACCTACAAACAGAAAGAGGTTTTTGACTCATTAGATAAAATTGCAAAATAACTGTGTAAAGACGCAAAGGTGGTTGTCGGTAATGATGGATGTATTTTACAAGACCTTTACAAGTTTCAGAAATTTTTGAAAAATTACCAGACAATAGTCTTTGATAATCTCGAAAATTCAAACTCAATTTTTTTAGAGTTGAAAATGTCAAGCCCTTCGTGAATTTTTTCTTCTTTGTTACTCGAAACTTTTGGAGCATGATTACGAAAGTACTTCAGTAACTGGGTTTTTTGATAAAGATTATGTCTGTTCTTTTTGCGAGAAAATTTCAGATTGCAAAAGACATAAGTGTTCGCTGAAGTGTTCATACTGTAACTCATTTCACCATGTCAATTTGTTGATAGTGCGAGGTGCGACCCTTGAGGTCCACACGTTCAACTTCCCTGTAATATCTACATAATCAACAACATTAAACAAAATAATACCACTTTAAGTAATAACAATGAGAGGTATTCAAAGCAGTAACAGGAATGAGTTAATATGAACCATATTGTCTACAGGAGGGTCCATTGATTACGTAAGGTTTTTGGTCGATGAGGACAGATTGAATATTCACGCGTATAAATCGGTGGGGGCCTTTTTGGTCTTAAAAAAATTTGTATATGCAGCCAAAAATAGGTTCAATTGCTTTTAAAAAGTAAAATGTATTACACATGATGATGGTTATTGAAATCTTACGATTACTAAAGAATGAATCTACTAAAAACTACAATTTTTTATTCGATAAAAGCTTTTTAAAGCATATGATCTTGCAAAGTATTGACTACAAAACATTTTACCATTCAAAGCATTGATTACCGCAAATGCAAATTTGATTGAAATTTTGTTGCCTTTTAAAAATTTCAATAGTTTTTTAAATTAAAGGGCTATGAAAATTATTAAAAATCTGCTCAAATTATGCAAATATTTTGGAACTTTGATTGAATACACAACATTTTCTTTAGAATAAAAGATATAAAGTAATATCATTCGTATGAACCCTGTTTACATGGTAACTTTGAATGATTTTTTTTATTTTTTATTTGATTTTTTCATAATCATGGTAGAAAATTTTGTTGTTTTCTCTTCAAAAACTGATGAGAATGTATAAATTTTATAAACTGGTATCACTGTGCTGTGCAAATCAGGCTAACAAATATTTTTTATGAAAAAAACCATAATTTTTCGCATTTTCTTCTTTTAAATTCCAAAAACGGCTTAAACGGATTTTTATGATGTTAAAAACTTCACGAAGATGTTAATACACGTCAACTATAACATGCAAACATTATATCTGGTTCGTGAGCTATAGTGAATGATAAAAATGACCTTGAAGATCATGATGACTTTTAATGATTTTTTATTTTTAGTTTAATTTTCTACGGAATCATGAGATAAAGTTTTGATGCTGTTTTTACAAACTTCATTTGAAACTTTATAAATTTTATAAACATTGATTACTATATATCGCCAATCAGGCTAAAAATTTATTGTTTCTGAGATAAACCTAATTTTTTCCACTTTTTTTCCTTAAATTAACAAACGGCTCAACGAGTTTTTAAATATTCGACAGATTTACAAAAAAATTGAAAGGCGTTTATTGACACCTTAACGGTGCAAATCGTATGTTTGGTTCGCGAGATATAACGCATGACACAAATGACCTTGAAGATCATGATGACTGTTAATGATTTTTTATTTTTTATTTGATTTTTTTTTTGTTATCGTGAGGGAAAATGTTGATGCAGTTTTTACAAAAACTGTTTGGAGTATATGAATTATATAAACATTGATTACTTCAACTTGAAAATAAGGTTAAAAGTTTATTGTTTTCGAAAAAAACTCTAATTTTTGGCACTTTTGCTAAAAAAAATTAAAAAACGGCTGTAAGGATTTCTTTCAAAACTTGAAAGAATCACATAAATGTTAATTCGCGTTGATTGACTCCTTGATCAACGAAATCGTATGTTTGGTTCGCGAGATATAACGCATGACAGAATTGACCTTCAAACGAGCAAAACAACAGAAGTTTCCCAAAAACTAATCAGCTCTTAAAATTGCAAAGACGCTTCGATTGACACCTTAGCGAAGTCGATACGATAGTTTACGTGAGCTATGCTCGTAGAAGAAAGTGTCGACGAGCGTACATACGTACGTACATACACACACACACACACACACACATACATCTCCCTTTCTAAATACACTTAATATATACTCTATAGACCTCAAAACGTAAAGAATTGTTGAAAATTTTGATTTCGATTTTGAAGGCGATTACAAGAACTTAACTAAGAAGTTAAAAAATGCGATGATTTCAATGGAAACTTTAGAGGAGACACGTGTTGTTTCAATTATTTACAAAACCAAATCGATGATAAAAGTGTGTGCGAAACATTCAGAATATGCAAACGCTGCTCCAAATTTATTGTTTTTTTACAAAAAACGGGAAACAGGTCATACATGCAACGAATTCTATTGTCATATTTGTTGGAAAATTGTGCCCGAGAACCACAAGTGTAACATTAAACCGTACAGTGGTAAGAAAAAGTCAAAATTCTCATTAGTTGTTTTCGATTGTGAAAGCACACAGAATACCCCTTTTGCAGGCAGTTCCACATCCTTTTTAGATATTGTTAGTATGATAGTTGCACAATAAATATGCAATAACTGCTATAAAGATTCAGACATGAAACAGGATTGCAATATTTGCGGGGTCAAACAGCATATTTTTGAATATGACGATCAGAAGCCTGCAGTAGTTTCTAGATTTATAGACTACTGTATTCAGAATCGTCCATTTGTGAGTAATGTGTTTTGCATTGCCCACAACCTGCAAAGCTATGATAGCCACTTTTTAATAGAAGAATTGTTGAACCGTAAGTTTAATATTGCCCCTATCATGAATGGTACAAAAATATTCAAGCTACAATGTGGCAAGGTGTCTTTTCTCGATTCAGTTAATTTTCTGCCGTTTCCCCTCTCTAAATTTCCTGAAGTGTTTGGTAATACAGACTTAACTAAGGGGTAATACTCTTATTTTTTCAACACTATGGAAAATATTGATTATGTTGGTAAAATTGCCGAAGCTGAAATGTTTGGCTGTGTTACAATGAAGACGGATGAAAGAGAAGAATTTTTAAAATGGTATCATAATGCCCGTAAAGGGGTTTCCGACAATAAAAAAAGAAATGTTGAAATATTGCACTAATGACGGTTTTCTCCAATTCATGCAAGATTTTTAAATATAAGTGGGGTTAACCCATTTATAGAAATTCTGACTATTCCATCGGCCTGTATGCTTGTTTTCAGGAAGAACTTAATTAAAAACGACACTCTAGGTATGATACCTAAGAATGCTTATGATAATTCTGGAAATCAGTCGAGAATAGGGGGTAAGTGGCATGTATGGAAGAATATGAAGGCGAATGGAGCAATCACCTCTGCAGTAAATACTGGTGAAATAAGGTTGGAAGAGGGGGGTTTCGATTACATGGGTTTAATGTTAAAACCAACACAGTGTACGAGTTTTTCGGTTGTTTTTACTACGGTTGTGACGAGTGTTTTCAAGTAGAACATTTCCTTGAAAAAGTAAATCCGAATATGGAAACTTTTAGGCAAAGTAATGAAGGCACACGTTGAAACATTGAGGCAATTAAACATTTGTATACTTGAGAATGTAAGTTTAGGGAATTGCTAAGGGAACATAAGACATTAGATAAAATGTTGGATGAAAAAGTTTCAGACAATTTTTGGAGGTCGAATTGAAGTATTCCGTCTGTATCATAAGGCTAATAAAGAAGAATTTATACGCTATTTAAATTTCACAAGTATATATGCCCATATAAACAAATATTCTCCCTACCCGATCGGGGATCCTGAAGTTTTTCGCAATGATAACATACCCTCTCTGTCAGATATACTTTCCATGAATAGAAGTTAGCACGATCATATTCCAACCTACATAATCATCCGTTCCCACCGCCCAACCATCCAAAGTCATCTTTTCCAAATGTACATTTGCTAAACCCTAATTATCATGTTTCATCCCACCGAATTACTAATGGTCACATTTCATCCAACCAAACATCATTTTCCCACCGATCCAAATCTAGCGGGATGTCACGCGGCTTTCCACGATCGCGGGAATTGCAATTTGAGTTTAGTAGCGAAATTAGATACTTGCAAAGGTAGCGTCTGTGCACCTTTTCGGTCACGTTAATTTAAGTTCTTGATTTGTAAATTTGATATTGTTAATTCGAAATTAAGTCAGTTGATTGTCTGACGCTAGCCAATAAAGACCTGCCGGAGAAAAAATTGTTTCATTTCTCGCCCGACGAATAGTTTCCGTAACTGGCGCCCGAGCATAAGTTAAAACATAAAAAATAAGCGAATTTGTGCTATTCGGTTATACTGAAAATTGTGAACAAACCCAAAAACAAAGTCGAAAATAGGCGTACAATGAACCTGTGAAAAATTAAAAGAAATTAAATTGTGCGACGCTAAAACAGTGCAAAACAAGTGCGAAAGGATTACCAATGGAATAAATATTTACGACAACAGCATAACGCGAATCTCGCAGCTAAGGATTTGTGACCAGGAAGGAAGTCTTCTGACTCGAAACCCTACCCCAGTAGGCGTGCTTAATTCAAAAAAGTCAACGAGTGCTGCCAAAAAGGACCCCACGGACGATCCAATTAGGCCCAATGGACACGATCGTATTACTGTGAGCTTTTGAATTTAGTATAAATTTTTGTAATACATTTCTTTTCGCAAAAGCTAAGATTCGTATTGCGAATTATTCCAACAAATGCTGTAGATTTTGTTTTTAAAACTTAGTGCAAGTTAGAGTTAAAACTTAATTGCGAATCAGAAATCATTTAGATCTAAGAATAAAACGTAACAATTTGAAAACTAGGAAACTGTACAATATATTGTAAACCAGACTCAATTTGTCATTTTTCGTACAAATTGAGTTTCGTGGAAGGAAACTCTTACTAAAGTGTGGAAAAATATTTCTTGTTAGATTTGAACATTTAACTACCCCTAAACCCCCTCACAAATAATGGAAGCTCATGAAACGTCCGTCAGACAATTAACCGGGGCGGGTAATGCTCAAATCGAGCAAATAAAACGGATTGAAAACAGACTGGCACAAATTGAAAGCCAACGTCAAAATCCACAACGAACGCTATCGCAATCGGAACTTACAGTTTGCCGAACAGAAAAGGATCTTGATGATATCAAGAAACTTCCGGATTGAACGGACCTTTGACGGTAATCCTGTGAAGTATATATCTTGGGTTTACAGCGTTGAAACTATTCTACAGGACTATCAGATAGTCCGTACAAAGCCTATATTCAGCGCCATATTGCGCCATATAAGGCAAAAAGTAAGAAGTCCAGCATACTCTGCCCTTATCTGTTACAACAAATTTGATAACGATTGGGAAAGCATAAAAAAATGCCTTTCACTTCATTACGTTTATAAGCAGGATGTTCGCACGCTAGAACATCAATTACATACAATGGTTCAAAAAAATCGGAATGTTGATGAGTTTTATGCAGCAGTTAATCACCAGCTGTCTCTGTTAATTAATAAAATTAAAACTGAAGATTATTCTATCGAGACCATTACTGCGTCAACAGAAAATTACCGTAACAGAGCTTTAGATGTGTTTCTTCGAGGGCTGAATGGTGACTTTTCTAGGATGCTAATAGTCCAAAAACCTCAAACTTTACCTGAAGCATACACTTCATGTCTTGAATTGCAAAACCTAAACTTTCGGAATTTTTCAACCTATCATCAAAATTTACCCAATACTATCTCAGCAGCTGTGAATCATTTCTTCACTTCACGATTTAAAAGCTCGAAGCCTAGAAATGGCCAACCAATTAGGCAGTTAAATGTTACCGAAAGGAATCAAGCTAACAATGTTGCAAATCATAACCAACACCAAGCTTCCTATCGTAATCCACCGCCCAGGCCCACACAACCCAAACCACCAGTCCCAATGGACATTGACCAATCGATTCAAACGCGCAGGATCAACTATATGAACAGACCAATGAGTCCTCAACCGATAAAACACTCAAATAATTCAGGGAATTATCCACGGAAATCTAAACGATTGTACAATTTGGGAATCGAGGAACAACCGGATGATTTCTGCGATCAAGATCCACACAACTCTGCTGATCTGGAAGATCATGTAAATTTTACGATGGACGCCTATCCAGCGTCTCCTACTTAGAATATGTCCTTAGGGACGGACAAATCAAAAAATTGCTTGTAGACACCGGTGCCAACAAAAATTCTGTTTCAATGGAACTTGGTTATAATGCAAAGCCTGTCAAAATTCCTTTTTCTATACAATCAGCAGCAGGAAAAATATTAATTACGAAAAAGGTCACCGGAAATTTTTTTCGAAAAAGTCCGAAAAGATATTTCCTTAGATTTCTATGTCCTCCCAGGCCTAACCTCTTTTGACGGCATAATAGGCGATGACACTTTAATAGAATTGGAAGCTATCATCGATAGAAAAAACAATATTCTTTTCATCAAACCCGATATTAAGATCCACCTTAAAGCTAAAGAATCGAAGCAGGTCAACAAATTAAGTATTGAATGCGATCATTGAAATCGAAAAACAAGGGAAAAATTACAAAAGTTATTTAACCAATATTCTGAGCTTTTTGGTCCTATTTGTGACAAAAAAATAGTAGAAACAAAAATCAAAGCCGAGATTAGAACCTCGACGTCTGAGACTATTCACACAAAGTCCTATCCGTATCCAGTAAATATGCGAGCAGAGGTTAAGAAACAAATATCGCAAATGTTGGAAGACGGGATTATTCGTCCATCGAAAAGTCCTGTTAATTCTCCTCTTTGGATTGTGCCGAAAAAGCCAAATTCTGTGGGAGAAAGGCAATACAGATTAATGATCGATTTCAAGCGTCTGAATGTGGTTACAATTCCAGACACGTACCCCATACCCGGCATTACAAATACACTCGCGAGCTTTGGGAAATCGAAATTTTTTACAACATTGGATCTCACATCCGGCTTTCATCAAATTAAAATGAAAGTATCCGATATCCAAAAAAACTACGTTCTCAACTGCTAATGGGAAAGACGAGTTCACAAGGTTACCGTTTGGCTTAAAGAACGCCCCGGCTATTTTTCAAAGAATGGTCGACGACGTCCTTAAACCTCATATTGGAAAAATTTGTTACGTCTATATCGTCGACATTATTATCCTCGGAGAGTCCGAAGTACAACATATGGAAAACATCGGAACTATATTTCCGCAACTTCAGGAAGCTAACCTGAAATTGAATCTTCAAAAATCTAAATTCATGAAAACTAAGGTCGAGTTTTTAGGATATATAATTTGCCAAGAAGAAATATTACCAGATGCTCAAAAAATTTCCGCTTTAAATAAAATTAAACCTCCTGAAAATCTTAAAGACCTTAAAGCGTTCCTCGGACTAGTCTCATACTATAGGGGGTTCATCAAAGATTTCGCCAAAAAAGCGAAGCCATTAACAAACATGATAAGAGAGGAAAACGCACAGATTAAGGCGAATCAATCAAAAAAGAAGCAAGTGAAGCTCGGCAAACAGGAATTGACTGCCTTCAACAATTTTAAAGAGTTACTTACATCTTGCGAAATATTAACTTTTCCAGATTTCGAAAATCCATTCGTTCTAACTACCGATGCGTCAAATAATGCAATCGGAGCGGTTTTGTCCCAGGAAGACATTGGGAGGGACAGACCGACTACGTTTATTTCAAGGTCATTGAATAAAACCGAAGAACACTATGCTACCTGCGAAAAGGAGATGCTAGCAATAGTTTGGGCTCTTGATAAGCTACAAACATATATTTATGGCGCTAAAAAAGTGAAAATCTTAACCGATCACCAGCCTTTAACATTTGTCCTTAGTAACAGGAACCATAATGCTAAATTGAAGCGATGGAAATCAAAAATTGAAGAGTTCAACTATGAACTTATCTATAAACCTGGTAGAACAAACTATGTAGCCGATGCACTCTCCAATCTTCCTTTAGAGGCAAACGTTTTAACTTCATCCAGTACAGATACAGCGCACAGCGTGGACGAAGATGCTAGCGATCTCATACCACATACGGAAGCGCCACTTAATGTTTTTAGGAACCAACTCATTATTTCGGAGGGAAAAGAAGTGAACGCCTACGAAGAGCCTTACCTAAACTATCGCAGACACTATATTCGAGTTAAAAATATAAATAGAAGCACGTTAAAAAAATATTGGAAGAAATTCCTAATCCTAACATAGTCAACGGTATCAAAATTCCAGAAAAATATATTCAGTTGCTGCAAGAGATTTTCGAAGAAAACTTTTGTAAATTCAAGGGACGGATTACTCAGAGGACAGTCGAAGACATTTGCAGTGAAGAAAACAAATTTAAAGTAATTCAGGAAGAACATAGGAGAGCACATCGAATTAGCAGAGAAAACAAGGACCAAATTTTTGGAAAAGTACTATTTTCCGCAAATGTCGAAACTGATCAAAAAATACACGAACAGGTATGAAATCTGCAACGTGAACAAGTATGATCGACATCCACAAAAACCTGAATTACAGGGAACACCGATTCCGGATTATTCCACGGAAATATTACACATGGACATTATGCAAGTAAAAGCAGAAAAATGCATCACCGTTATCGACAAATTCTCGAAATTTACAAAAAAAAATCAGTTTTACATCTTCGCGATAAATATGACATTACTTCACAGTCCCGAAAATTTTAGTTACAGATAACGAAGGGAGCTTCGTAAGTCCTTTTATTCTCAACTATATCGAAATGTTAGGAATAACTGTTTATTTAGCACCGCCACAAAAGAGCGAAGTGAATGGTACAGTCGCGAGGGTTCATTCTACAATCTTGGAAATTGTAAGATGAATTCAACAGGAATACCCTGAGCTTTCCTTCAAGGAAATAGTAAACATCTCGGTAGACCGATACAACAATACCATCCACTCCGTGACCAAAGTAAAGCCAGCGGATATATTTTTCGGTAGATCCGAAAGAATAAACTATCAAAAACTCTCAAATTTTCGAACCATATTTAACAAAAATTTGAAACAAGAAATATTTAGAAAACCAAAGATTCAAATTGCTAACCATAATTTGCAAAGGGTGAAATTAAAAAAAATATAACGCGGGAGATGTAATTTTCAAAATCAATAAACAAATCAAAGCAAAGCATAAACCTAAATTTCAACAGGAAATAGTTGCTAAAGACCACCGCGTTACTATCATTACAATTTCAGGAAAAAAAATACATAAATCACACTTGAGAAGTACCCCTCCTATTACATATTAATCCTTTCGAGCGCGCAAGCTTCGGTGAACATAGACCATTATACCAGCCCATTCGTCACTATGCGGGAAGAATTTGGTAAAATTCTGAAAGGAGATTTTAAAATCATACACTCGATAAACCTGCAGACTTTTGATGAAATGTACAACAGCTTAAAGTTCCAATCCGAGCATCGTGCTAGTCGCTTTAGCATCCTAACACCACAGCTGCATCATCAACTATCCCGAGTCGAAGAACTCCTGGACCAACTTCGAGACAGGAGTCATGTTAAGCAAAAGCGATCGATCAATTGGATAGGTTCAGCTTGGAAGTGGATCGCAGGGAATCCGGATGCCACAGATTGGGACCATATTCTAAAAAGTCAAAATGACATTATCAGTAACAATAACGATCAATATAAAATCAACAAATATTTAACCAAGGTACCTTCCGAACTTGTCGATAACTACAATAAGATAACTCTAGATATAAACTCGCGCGTTAATGATAAATTTGAACAAATGCTATTCAACCAATTGACAATAGTTAAAAACGAAATTCAAGAAATCGTCTTAGCAAGCCAGCTATCTAAGAAAGGCATAGTAAATACAACCCTGGTGAATCACACTGAGATAAACGATATCCTTTCTCAGATTGAAACGCTTCCTTATAAAAATGAAGTTCAGGCCATCGAGTACGGCGAACCGTTAATGCTCAAATTCAACCCTTTTATACATCCTCAGTCTGCCGAAAACCGAGAAAACTGACTTTAACCATATCCTAATCCGTTCCGCAATAAAAGACAACAGAATGATTTCTTTGGACTATTCTAGCCTATTGGTAACCCAACTGGAACGATACGGCATAAAACAGGAATGCGATAAAATCCAAGAAATAGTCATTTGCCGAAGGGATCAATTAGAGAGGCTCACCTCAGATAATTGTCTCTCACAACTTCTAGACCGAATTGGTACAAAATGCAAATACCAATTCCGTGACAAACCTAAAATCGAACTTATCAGCGAAAATACCCTATGCGTAACAGGCTATAGTGGCCAACTTCAACATGGAAATGTAACCAAAATCCTTAAAGGAACTTACCTTATCAATTTCGCAAATGACACTATTCAAATTGATGATATAGAATATACCAGAAGGGAAGTGAACCCATTTCATCTTTTACCCCCTATTCTCCAGGCCAACCTTACCGAAAAGATTATGAAAATAGACCTCGAATACTTACACAAGCTCCATCTGGACAATGTGAAAAAACTAGAAAAAATTTCTGTTAACAACTAAGTCTCGGTAACTTCAGACGTTGCAATCATCATTCTGATCGTAATCGCTACTCATGCTTTCATACATCTTATCCTTCGCCGGAGAGGCACAAAACCCAAAGTAGATGTACACGTACCTTATACTTACCCAAATCCTGTGACGTTACCCTTTTGATCTGTGGGACACTGACTCTTAAGGATGGGTAGTTAGCACGATCATATTCCAACCTACATAATCATCCGTTCCCACCGCCCAGCCATCCAAAGTCATCTTTTCCAAATGCACATTCCCTAAACCCTAATTATCATGTTTCATCCCACCGAATTACTAATGGTCACATTTCATCCAACCAAACATCATTTTCCCACCGATCCAAATCTAGCGGGATGTCACGCGGCTTTCCACGATCGCGGGAATTGCAATTTGAGTTTGGTAGCGAAATTAGATACTTGCAAAGGTAGCGTCTGTGCACCTTTTCGGTCACGTTAATTTAAGTTCTTGATTTGTAAATTTGATATTGTTAATTCGAAATTTAGTCAGTTGGTTGTCTGACGCAAGCCAATAAAGACCTGCCGGAAAAAAAATTGTTTCATTTCTCGCCCGACGAATAGTTTTCGTAACTTGGATTCATCAAATCTTCAGTTATTTCACCGTCAGGATCGTTCATTCCAATCTTACCTTCCAAAAGTAATAAGAAGCTGCTTTTCGCACTTTGTAAAATTGTGCTGATGCTAATAACATTGCGGAATGTGAGCATAACGAAGAAGAGAAAGTCTTTACTGGTACGTGGATTATTCCGGAATTGGCACTAGCTGTTAAAAAAGGGTACAAAGTCAAACAGGTTTTTGAAGTGTGGAAATATGATTACACTAAGTATTATCCGATTACAAAAAAGGGGGGATTGTTCACTGAATACGTCAATACTTTCCTGAAAATTAAACAAGAGGCTAGCAGTTGGAGTAGTAAATTATCGTCAGAGGCTAACAAGGATGTATTTCTGAAAACTTACCAGATGAAAGATGATATTATTTTAGATAAAAACAATATCGCAAAAAATTCTGGTAGACGTAACACTGCAAAGATTTGCTTAAATTCTATTTGGGGTAAATTTGGTCAACGGGAGGATCGAACATATACAAAGGTGCTTCACGAATATAAGAAATTTTGCGAGTTTATTAACTCGCCTGGTATTGAGATCTGCTCATTATACGCCGCTAACGAGGAGACAATGTGGGTTAGTTGGAAGAATATAAGGGAAAATTCGAACATGCTACCACATGTAAATTTACCCATAGCCGCATACACACCAGCGTTTGCAAGAATGAAACTTCTCGAGGCACTGAAAACGGTCGGGATCCAATTACTATATTGCGATACCGATAGTTTGATCTTTGTTGACAAAAAGGCAAGTCCGATGACTTTTCCAATCTCAGACTTTTTGGGAGACTTAACCAACGAAATTGGAGGCTATGGGGCTAATGCGTTCATTACCGAATTTGTAAGTACAGGCCCTAAAAGCTTTAGCCTTAAAGTAAAGACTGGTAAAAACCCCCAAAACGGGGATTACTATTAACTTAAAGAACTCCCAACTTTTTAATTTTAATCGACTCAAATAAATGGTTTTTGGCGATGATGGTCAAAAAACAATCCAGGTAGTGAATGATAAAAAAATTAAAAATAAAACGACCAGGGGTCATTAATTCTGCACCGGAGAAAAAATTCCAATTTACGTATGATAAAAGGATTGTAAATGATTGTTTATCTTATCCTTATGGTTTTTAACAAATTGAGCTAGGTTAAGCAAAAATACATGTATATACCACTATATCCTCTATATACTGATTGTACTAAGCTATGCAAAAATATATGTATATAACGCTATACTATACTATATACTTATTGTACTAACATCGATAAATATAAAAGGTTAAATTTGAATAGAAATTCTTATTTTATGTTTTCTTCTTCCTTCGGAAACATGCAGGAGCTTATTTTCCATATCCAGTTTGTAAACGGGAACAATAAGCAATATTTTGTAAAAATCTGTCGTGCACCACTTTTCACCTCCGTGCCCATACCAGGAATTGACGGATGTTGCGAGAATACAACACTTGTATGAAGTTAGCAACATAAATGGACTTAGCTGGATTGACGGCGGCACAAATTACAACACTATACCAGAAGTCTTGCAGGAATATAATACAGGCTGTAAAATTTATCTGCGAGGTGTCGTGAAGGAGAAATTTATCAGAAAATACTTACCGTTTGCTAGTATCGTTCAGCTGGAAATACCAAAACTAAGAGAGCTTAAAAATTTCAAGGCAACTTGCAGTGTTCATGATGTTGCTTCTGAGACAAGATGTGCATCACAAAACGGTGTAAACATCTATTTGTATTATCTTATGTATGTATGTTTCAAATAAAAAATAAGGTTTTCCATTTAATCAATGAATCAATATTTTATATGACAGAATAATAATATTTCATGGAAAAGCCGAGAATAATTATTTTATACAAATTAAGATCGTGCTAGGATGAAGAAATCGTCAGTTGACAGCGTTGTTACTTTTTTCTCCTTGCAACGGTTCACGTTATTGCTGTAGAACTCTTTAACACTGTAGGAGGCGGTGTTGTTGTGAAACATTACCAGGTTGAAGAATTCGATCATTTCAAACAGTTTAAGTAGATCTTCCACCTTTAATTCTAAGCTGACTTCGCCTACTTGCATCTGGTGTGTTTGTAATAATGCTAGTTGTTTTTCGTGGTACCCCACTTCACTGCGTAATTTTTTCAGATGCTTGTACAGCCAAACCCATCCTACGTATGTTGTTGAGACGGAGCAACGGCAATTCCTACTGAAGATGATTTTCGCCTCGAACGTCGATACATCAAATCCAAGAACGACTTTTCGTTTATGGCTGGAGTCCAGGTAGTAGGTATAGTTCAGAAGTATTTCTTCGCAAGGCTTCTTAGCACTGCGGATTATGTTCTCGCTTTTTGAATAAAAATCGGTTGTGTTTTCTTCAGCTTTAATAGCTGAATCGGTTATTTCGGGTATTTCACTCATCTCAGTTCCTCGAGAACGCTTTCCAGCTGTTGATACAGGTTTGGAGCTTGGTGATCCTACTGCGGCTAGAGTTGAAACAAAAAACGAATTTTCAGCCCTTGATCACACAGGTTTAAACCGTCAACTCCCCGTCGACAGATCTGGCAGTCCCCACCATTTTGAAAAGTGTTCTTGAAATATTTTTTTCCGAATAAATCAATTATTTCATCATCCTTCAAATTATAGTCTGTAGGGGAAAACCTTTTGGGAAATCTTTTGAAACTCCTACCACTACAGCGAAAATAAAGGAAGACGCTGTAATACTGCTCGCATGTTGTCGAGAAGTTACCTTGTAACCGCAGCTTATTATTCACAAACGCTTTTCCATTATGTCGAAGGAATTGTTTAAAGTGCTTTTTATCAGGATATTTCCCAAACGAGTCAAAATATTCTGCCGGATTTTTTTGGGTAATAAAATGCAACCTAATGGCTCGCTTTTTCACTGGCTGGATCGGTGTTGGCGATGACGCATGCAGGTTTTTTTATTTGTCGAGGTAAACGGTCGCAGTATTATAATATTACTTCTTAATGAGTTGATAATCTCTATCGTGTTCATTCCTGGTCTTTCAGGGATATGTTTTCAAGGTTTACAGCCTTTGTATGTGATGTCACATAGCTCTGTAGAAATTCCTTTGTTGAATCGCCGTTTACAAAAACTGTTGAAAATTTTGACAAACATCTGATAAGATCCTCGTCGAGTCGTTTGAGTTTCAAGTTTTCAAATACACGTGGCTGATCTGTAGTTATGGCCGCCGATGTAGAATATTCATACGAAATTTCTTTCGAGTAAGGTTTGTTCAGAGAAGTAAATTCTACGATTAGTACTTTCTTAAAAAAACGTTAAGTGACCTTCTGAGAAGTATTCAACATTTACAAGGCAATGTGTCATGGCTTCTGCTGCGTACTAGAGTGATTATTATCGAAATCCGATTGTTATTGTGGTCTATTCATAGCTTTTTAAAAACTTGTGGGTACATACCGATTTTTTTTCAATTTCAAGCCTTTCATCATATTCTGCGTAAATGATACAAACGACGCTTTTCTTTAAAGCTTCTCTAAATCTTCCCTCAATCTTTACCACACCTTGTTTTAAGAAACTAGCGCATTCCGAATCATATGAGTTGTCCACTGTTAAATCAAATGCTAACAGAAAAAAGTCATCATCCAAGAATTTCTTAGAAATCTGATGACCTTTATCAAAATAATTGATTCCAGTCCCCTTGAACAAAGAAAGATATCTTCTAGAGCTAACTGCTTTTTCGCGCGAATAATCAAACTCTAGAGGAAAATTTGATACTTTAACACCATTTAATGATAAATTGAAGTTGATAACATTGTTATGCTTAAAGTTTAATGGATTCTTTGTGCGCTTTTCGGTGTAGGAGTCATTATCCACCATACCAAAAACAAGTAGATTCGGTAATTGCCCGATGACTACGTTATCAAGAGATAGAGTGTAGATATTGGTGGGTAGTCTATAGGTTTCCACCTTCACCCGCATGTACGGCTATACTGCGTTCGAATGCTGTAGTACAGCTTCAGCTGCTTATATTATACTGGAATTGACCGTAACATGATTCATGAACATTGTCGCTTCTAGAATTTTAACGCGTGGATTAAAGTCATCTTCTTTCGAGTTCAAATAAAATTCCGGTTTTTCCAATGAAAGTGTTAAACGAAAGTCCACACCATTCATTAAGGGTTTATCTTGATTTAACAGATCGCTGTGAATTGTGCCCATCAGTTGAACGCCGTTACTATTTTTCACCATTGCAGACCTTTTAAGATAGCCCTCATTTATTTCAGTGGGACCACCGCCAGGTCTTGAGTCTCCAATCATGTCCATCTCATTCTGATCTAGATACCAACCGGCTGATTCAAGATGAGTTGATGCAGCGTCTTTACCATAGTTCAATAAATTTTCAATATAGGCGCGATAGTGGTAATTGTTGTCTGTCTGAGCTATATTCTTACCATTCAATTGTACAGTGCATTGTCTAAAAAGTGAATGCATAAGGTTGTTAGCATCACCTACGGGGTCAGCTAAAACTTCACCCCAATAAGCTTTCTTAAGTTTCCCTTTTTCCGTGAAAAGTTCTTCCTTGCCATTTTTCAATGTAATCAGCTGCACTTTAAGGCGTAAGTAAACGCTGGATAAGTCACGATATGTATCTCCATGGCCGAGTGAGAAAATTCCAATACAGAAGAATTGTCCAGTGATGCAGTGGGTTTGTAAGCAACTTCTTCGGTCTTCATAATATTGTTTTGATACGATGGTGATGTAGAAATATCCAATTCAGACTTCATACATTCTTTCTGCATCGTGATGGTACTATCTACTTCTCAAATATATCCAATGCACACTTTCACAATTGACGTCGTTTTTTTATAGTTTTCTCAGCTCTGCTCGATGATAGCCTTCTCACTTTTCTCCCTTTTTTCTGGTTACGCACTGATTTCAGCTGCTTACTTGTGTAAGTTTTAGCTCGTTTCATAGCTAATTTCCTGCCTTTTATTTTATCAAAGATTTTATTTATACCTTTTTGGGCTAATTCGTGTACTGCAGATTTTCCATGTTCTTTTAGTACCTGCTTCAGTGGTCTGCTTCCTGCCTCTTTAAAAATTGACTTTCCTGTTTCAATGACTTGTTTGCCTATAGCTTTTGCTCCATGTAGAAATAATGGTTCAAGAGAGCGTACCAATCGTCTGAAAAAACTACCAACACCCCTTCCTCGCTGGTACACAAGTGGCTATCGATACAATTCTCCAATTTCAGATAATTAACCCCCATTCTGGTCAAGGTAGTAACGTGCGTAGTGTGAATTCATCTCATTTGCGTAGAGGCGTGTTAAATCCCGTATCAGAACTATGTTGTTATTTCGAACTTGCGAGTATTTATAGATTCTTACCTTCGTCTGAAATGAATCATGATGAAAGTTGGAGTGAAGCTAGATTCAAAGTTGACTAGCTCGCCATCATGGTCTGTAATTTTGATTGAGATACTTTCAATAAAAGTTTTCTCCAGTGGACAGTACTCTAAATGAGCGAATCTAAAAACGCTATCACAACTTCCCAGCGGGATTGCTCGTAGATTTCTTACCAGTTTACTTCCAGTAACTCTGGGTTTAATGATACCCGTATAAACATATATTAGATTGTTTCTTTCACAATCATCAATAGCTTTGAAGGATGTGATGTGCTAGATCCTCGGATTGCTGGCGCAATTTTGTTAAACACCTGCTTTCGTAATTAATGTGTTGTGGCTCCCAACGGCTTTTCTTTACCAAGTAGCTCTTCGTCATTAAATTCAATTCCGCTTAGTAACAAGGCTATGAAATCTGTTATGTTAATCGGTGACGCTATAGGCAGCGCTACATTAAGTTTCACGCCATAATCTTTCAGATGAAATGTATGGGTGGCCGGTTGAATACCCGCTTCTTTATCCCGCTTCTGCCTTAAACTATTTGACGGATAAATATATTGATCAACCATCTGTAATAATTCATTTTGGTTTTGTACAGTGTACGTTTCTTTCTTGGTATCTGTCCAATTATGTAGTCTATAAGCGTTCGGCATGATTCGAATTTTGCATCTAACTTTAAATAAACTTTCTCGGCAATCGTACCAGACTGCTAAATATGTATGCAAAAATCTCTTTCTTTTATAAAACTTCTTATGAGGGATAAATATATTGATCAACCATCTGTAATAATTCATTGTGGTTTTGTACAGTGTACGTTTCTTTCTTGGTATCTGTCCAATTATGTAGTCTATAAGCGCTCGGCATGATTCGAATTTTGCATCTAACTTTAAATAAACTTTCTCGGCAATCGTACCAGACTGCCAAATATGTATGCAAAAATCTCTTTCTTCTATAATACTTCTTATGTCGGAGATCACCTTTCCATCTCTATCTTCTTCGATACGATCGTACAATATTTGTTTAATTTCGGCCAGGTAATGGTTTTAATAGTCAGGTCTCATTTCTAAAACAATTATGGAAGAAATGATGAAAAGATCACATCATTTTTGCAAATCATTAGCATCCCATCTAAAACAAACATATTTCTTTACCAATTCAACAACTTTAGCGATTATTGTTTTTGAATCTGTTGGAACTGGTAAAGATTGTGGTGTAATGAAAGATCGTCATGTAATGAAGATAGAGATGGAGATTTTGCGGCAGCTTCTAACGCCTGAGTCCTTTCGCTATAAATATTTGAAAGTTTAATTTAGGAGAACCATTGGATAACCCTAATGCACAAACCTACGCAAGCGTATAAACCGCAGATAGAGTGGCGTGGAGAACATGTCTCTCGGGCGATATTTACTAATAAAAACGCAACGATTTGTTGTATTGCGAAAGGATATGCTGCAAGACTTTGACTTCGCTACTAATGCACAGCATCGCGTAGTAATAACTCCACGCGTCTAGGTCAGGAAAGCAAATCCTGCCGATCTATATTTTCGTTTCTCTTTTATACTATTTTACAATTTCCAAAATGCTTACGTACTAAATTAATTTCTTACCTTATGACTAAGTGCCCAATATATTTTTATTTCACACAGTTCGATGATTTATTTGCCCATGCAGCAACATAGGTCATCGAATTTCATTATACAATCTAACCATGCACCCACTTGACCCATGGCGCGATGCATGTTCTCACATTAGCCTGGTCAAGTGTTCATTCATAAATCGTTCACACTTATCGATGACATGGCAAACCTCTGCCTTGGCATAGGTTGCGTACATGATCGATGAGTGTAGCGGCAAAACACTCAACGTGTGCGGATCGATTTATGCATGTGCAATTGTTTACAATTGTAGGATTTATGACCTACTTTCTTATGTGGGCTAAGATTTCTTACACTAGGTGATAATTAATATGTCACACTATACTACATTAAATGGTAAAGATTATGATACACTACACCTTTACCCTTTTTTTGATGAGTCGTATACTTATAAAGACGAATCATTCGATCTGTTCTTTTGTACAATATGGCTTACTTCTATTTTTATGTATTAACTTGTGTGTTCCCTCTATGTCTAATAAAACATTATTTTTATCTATTTCAATGACTTTATAAGGACCTTTGTATGGTGGCTGGTGCTTTTTTCGGTTTTCTATTCTGATTAAAACAAGGTCTTCTAATTTTATTTTCGCGGGATTTATGTCTGTATCTTTAGCGACTCTGTTTGTTTTTACTTTTTCTATGATAGCTCGCGCTTTCGTTATTGATGTTCTCAATCTTACCCTTAGCTCTTTTGCGTAATTGTCTAGATCATAGACCCTATCGTTATTTTCAATCAAATCATTTGGTAGGTAGGGGAGTTTGCCGAATATTAGCTCGTAGGGGGTATAATTGGTGTCTACATGCGGTGTTGTGTTATATGCAAATGCATAGTATGAAACCCACTTGTCCCATTGATAATCATCGGCAAATGCATACATGTATTCATTAAGTACACGATGATTTCTTTCTACCACACCAAGAGTTTGGTGATGATACGGCGTTGAGAATGTTTGGTTTATGTGTAATAGTTCACATATTTCCTTCAAGAGTTTATTGTTAAATTCCGTGCCCAAATCTGATTTTAAATTTTTAAAGTGACCATATTTTAAAATGAATTGGTTGATTATACCTTCGGCAACTGTACGTGCTTCTTTATTTTCTAATGGGATTGCAGCTACAAATTTTGTCAGTTCACATTGTAATGTCAATATATACCTATACGAGTTAGATATTCGTAGTGGTCTCACTGTATCAATTTCTATTGTTTTGAAACTGGTTGTGGATGTTCCGGTTTTTACCATTTTCTCCTTAGTGTGCCTTGTCTGCTTATTTATTTTACAAGCTGTGCAGTTTATTACGTGTGTTTTAACCATGCTGCTCATACCTTTCCAACAGTAACGTTGTTTTAGTTTTAACAAAGTTTTGCGGATCCCTAAATGTCCTCCGTGTGGTGAGTTATGAAATTCCTCAATAAGTTTCTTTTGCTCGATTTTATCTGTTAATCTTGTGGGTGGCTTATATATCATTATTTTCAATTTCATACGCGTACTTTTTGTTCGTTGCAACTTATTAAATTCTTTCTTGAACATTTCTTTGTTTATATATTCGAATATCATGTCATCCTTTGACAGTGAGAGCTCTTTAATATTTTCTTTATGAGCAAATTCCAATAGTTTCTCCATGATGGAAACGTATTTCGCATTTGGATTATCGCTATTGTGCTCTTTAAAGTTTCTGGTACCATTTTTATCATTTTTATTTGCTAGCTTTTCTTTGGCTGAAACGGATTTCTCGCCAGATATATCGCTGCAATATATTATTATCTCTTCTTTCGTACGTACGATGCGTATATTTTCATTATTATTTTTGTTGCGCAATATTATAAATTTTAATTTTGTTATACCGGTAATGTCTGACAGACTCGTGTAGTCCCAACAATAGAGTTGATCAGATTCTATGTTAGATTGGGTGCAGTTGCTGCTGATTCGCTTCGTAATATTATCTTCATTTTTATTTTTATTTGCCATACCCCTTGTTATTGCTAGTAACTTTCGTTTTGCTTTATTATCGTTTTCTGGAGGAATCATTGCTTTTAAGGTATCAGAGTCTAATTCGATTCTTGATAGGGCAACTGCATTTGTGTTAATGGAGCCTTTCTTGTAAATGATTGTAAAGTCATAATCTGACAGATCGACACGTATTCTCGTCAATTTAGATGATGGATTGTTATGAGTAAAGAGAGCAACTAGAGGTCTGTGGTCCGTTACTACCACGAATTTTCTTCCATATAAGTACGGTCTGAAAAAGTTAATGCCCCAGTGTATCGCAAGCAACTCTTTTTCAATAATTGGTTTATTGATATCGTGCTTTGCTAAACTTTTGCTGGCATATGAGATTGGTAAATCTGAACCTATTTCACCTTGTGACAATACTGCTCCTAACGCGTAGTTAGACGCATCTGTGGTTAATATGAAAGGTTTATCAAAATTAGGGTACTGTAACACTATCCCACCAGTGTTACATTAGTTTGGTTTTCTATCATAATTAAAATGTGACGATTTCTAATCTGCATTGACGATATCGAATGCTTCGAACTAAATTTAAAGAAAGAATGTGATCTTTCATTTTTTTATACGTAATGTCAACTTTTGTACTATTATTTTGTGCTGACTAAAAAAATCTAAAATCTAAATACAATAATTCGCATATTTATACGATCTATAGTAATTCTAACTAAAGTGTAAAGTGTTATTTTAGTGCGCGTTCTCAATTAACAATTGAAAATCGCTTATTATACAAATTTATCAATCGTATTCAACTTCATTAATCATATTTTTCCTTTTTAACGTGAGGTGCATATTGGTACAGTTTTCCTAAAAGTTCACGAGGTGATTTTATGTTATCTCAAAGTTTTATCGATTTGTTTAAAGAATCTATAATTAATGTAGTATTGTTATTCAGTCCATTGCTATGAAAGTTTAAATTTTGACTAAAAATAATTGGTGTTCTATTATAAATTCCTGGTCGTTGCCGTTAAATCATTTGGCCATCATTAAATTGTTTGTTGGTTTACTCGTAAATAGCGCAGAAAATTCTCCTTCATCTTCGCGTTCTTCCTTTTTGCAATTATCTTCCATATACTTCGATGAAGTTCCATCTCCATTATCTTACGTCGAAATTCCATTTTCGGTCGTATTCTTAGTCTTCAACGTAGAAATTCAAAATTTTATTGTTCTTATTTTAAATAAGAAACTTTCAGCTTCGAATGGGCAGAATTGCCTTGATTTAGGTTTCTGTGGTCCGCCTAACGCAGGGTCGTCAGGTGCAGGATCACCATGTAATGAAATATCGTCATGTAATGAAGATAGAGATGGAGATTTTGCGGCAGCTTCTAACGCCTGAGTCCTTTCGCTATAAATATTCGAAAGTTTAATTTAGGAGAACCATTGGATAACCCTAATGCACAAACCTACGCAAGCGGTCAAACCGCAGATAGAGTGGCGTGGAGAACATGTCTCTCGGGCGATATTTACTAATAAAAACGCAACGATTTGTTGTATTGCGAAAGGATATGCTGCAAGACTTCGACCTCGCTACTAATGCACAGCGTCGCGTAGTAATAACTCCACGCGTCTAGGTCAGGAAAGCAAATCCTGGCGATCTATATTTTCGTTTCTCTTTTATACTATTTTACAATTTCCAATATGCTTACGTACAAAATTAATTTCTTACCTTATGACTAAGTGCCCAATATATTTTTATTTCACACAGTTCGATGATCTATTTGCCCATGCAGCAACATAGGTCATCGAATTTCATTGTACAATCTAACCATGCACCCACTTGACCCATGGCGCGATGCATGTTCTCACATTAGCCTGGTCAAGTGTTCATTCATAAATCGTTCACACTTGTCGATGACATGGCAAACCTCTGCCTTGGCATAGGTTGCGTACATGATCGATGAGTGTAGCGGCAAAACACTCAACGTGTGCGGATCGATTTATGCATGTGCAATTGTTTACAATTGTAGGATTTATGACCTACTTTCTTATGTGGGCTAAGATTTCTTACACTAGGTGATAATTAATATGTCACACTATACTACATTAAATGGTAAAGATTATGATACACTACACCTTTACCCTTTTTTTGATGAGTCGTATACTTATAAAGACGAATCATTCGATCTGTTCTTTTGTACAATATGGCTTACTTCTATTTTTATGTATTAACTTGTGTGTTCCCTCTATGTCTAATAAAACATTATTTTTATCTATTTCAATGACTTTATAAGGACCTTTGTATGGTGGCTGGTGCTTTTTTCGGTTTTCTATTCTGATTAAAACAAGGTCTTCTAATTTTATTTTCGCGGGATTTATGTCTGTATCTTTAGCGACTCTGTTTGTTTTTACTTTTTCTATGATAGCTCGCGCTTTCGTTATTGATGTTCTCAATCCTACCCTTAGCTCTTTTGCGTAATTGTCTAGATCATAGACCCTATCGTTATTTTCAATCAAATCATTTGGTAGGTAGGGAAGTTTGCCGAATATTAGCTCGTAGGGGGTATATTGTGTTATATGCAAATGCAAAGTATGAAACCCACTTGTCCCATTG
Organism: Oxycera nigricornis; assembly: GCA_963942545.1. Classification (NCBI taxonomy): domain Eukaryota; kingdom Metazoa; phylum Arthropoda; class Insecta; order Diptera; family Stratiomyidae; genus Oxycera; species Oxycera nigricornis. The sequence continues at coordinate 76,663,814 of OZ012660.1, forward strand.
ATAATCATCGGCAAATGCATACATGTACACGAAACGATGATTTCTTTCTACCACACCAAGAGTTTGGTGATGATACGGCGTTGAGAATATTTGGTTTATGTGTAATAGTTCACATATTTCCTTCAAAAGTTTATTATTAAATTCCATGCCTAAATCTGATTTTAAATTTTTAAAGTGACCATATTTTAAAATGAATTGATTGATTATACCTTCAGCGACTGTACGTGCTTCCTTATTTTCTAATGGGATTGCTACTACAAATTTTGTCAGTTCACATTGTTGCGTGCCCCGCATTCATTCATCTCCCTCCAAGCCAATCATCCATCATGTGCCCCGCCACTTCGGACGCAACATGGAAGATGACCGCCGAGAGGAGGCATCCGTGCGGAGCACCCACCAACAGTGGCCGCATAGTGGCGACCATAAATAAAATGTTGAAAACCGGCTAGCTCACCGGGTCGTGGGCTAATAAAATCACATTGAAACAAAAAAAGGACACGTCAAGAACCAGACAAAACCCAATCACGCACATGCTGAGGAGGGGAGAACCATGAAAAACTCACTTCATATTATTTTCACTTGTTTATATATTTTTTTATATATATTTATATATATTTATTTAATTTCTTATCTGCCTAAGAGACAAAAGTATTTAAACACTTATCATATTTTCTTTTCGAGCCATTCAAGTAGGCATTGGAGGATGTTTCTGAACTCAAACTGCCATGATGTTGGGTCTGCTTAATCCTGTCGGTTTGATTGTTGATTTCGTTTGAACTTCCCTGCACTATTGCAGCATTGGCCACGGAGAGATATGAGAGGCTATTTCAATTTGTTATTGTTGTCCATATTTCCATAAAGCGTTCAAATGCGCACCAAACCGTGGTTGTTATCAGCACACACTCTCCCATACACAGCTTTCGGTGACAATAGGGCTGGTCGCGAAAGGCACTTTTGGGGCTCTGTAGCCCATTGAGCGGCTTCAACGAACTGCGCGAGTTTACCCACGGTGCTTCTAATTGTTTAGGCGAGAACTCCGACGAGAAACCTTACCTCTCCTCGGAAAGCAGGTCGCGTCACAAAATCACAGCGTTATAAAGACATCCGGGACCGAGCCCACATCAGGATGTATCATCAGATTCCAGTCGTTACCTTCTTATTTTTCCACTGCCGTACAAATGAGGTTACGAAAACACTTTTCAGCAGTTGCTTGCAGCTACGCGGAAGCACCAATTTTCCCAAGAGCTGAGCTTTCAGCAGACACACCAACTGTTCCATGAAAGGAAAACTTTAATTATTTAAACAAAAAAAAACGTGACCGTCCTCGGTCAGCACGTTTATCCAACCCCCATCTTCAACTCACCTACCCACACTTCACCGCGATCACACGTCAAAGCATTTTTGCTTCACTTATTACCATATATGGTAATATGCCAAAATGTTTTCGGCCAAACAGAGGGCGACAGCATGCAAAGAGAACCGATTCGCGCTCGATCAGTTGAACTCACCTCTCAAGAGAGCTAGCGCGTGTGGTGGATTACTAAATTGGGATTTAGTACTGCCAATGCTGATTATTTGGACGTGTACTGAGGGAAATTTGAATATATTTCAAATTTGGAAGAAATGAAAAAGTGAACTATAAAAATGAGAATTGATCCGCAACAGAACGTGAGGACGACCCCGCCCTGAGAAGAGTCTCTCCACAATAAATCCGGGCTATGTATGAACTCTAAATAATGGAAGATCTCATGGTAAGTATGAGGCTAGGCAGATGTAGTCAAAACGTCTAAACGTCGAAATCATCATGCTCGCTCAATCGAACCAAGAGGGTTTTAACAAAATGGGAAGTCTTACGTGAACCTCAGCAGATGTAGTCAAAACGTCTTAACGTCGAAATCATCATACCTTTCCACGCAAATTCCTCGATACGGTATTACGTTAAGGTAACCCTACTCAATCGACAGTTTTACCCGAAATAAGCCTTCAAAACTAACTAAGTAGTCGAACTAGCCTAAAACAGGAACGGAACCTATCGACGGCGGGTTACTGAGTTATCAAACAAAATGAAACTTGGGCGTGTTGGAAGGGCGACTAATGAAACAGACTGAAGTACATGGAACTATGGCTAGAAAACAAAAATTATGTTCTCACTTCGTGTGAGCCTACTTACATAATCTGATATATACACACCTATATACTACAAACCCTGATATTCAAAATAAAAACTAACATGATAATATATACAACACCAAAATATCTACATTATATACAGATGTCAACGCGGACTAGTTTAGGGACCCCAGAGGTCGTCAATTCTCTAGCATTTTATGACTGCAAACCCAATAAGACAAACTGAAGCTAAACGGACAGATACCAAATACTGTACAACCTAACTATATACGGGTCAGATGAAAATACACGTCCACACTAATGCAACCAATACGTCACACGACGAGGCCATTATGAAAACTCGTTGGACTTCGAAACAAACTAACTACTATGCGTGTCCACACTAATGCAACCGATACGTCACACAATGAGGCCATTAGGAAAACTCATTCAATCACGAAGCAAACTAACTATATACGTCCACACTAATGCAACCGTTACGTGACACGACGCGGCCATTAGGAAAACTCACTGGACTACTAATTTTATAAGGGACCACGCTCTGTACTAAATACTACCGATATCTACAACCTCACCTAATAATATCTAAACTTATTTTTATACAAAACTAGGACATACTAATATATGTAAGATATATATACAGATAGGTATCAACAAAACATACAGATCGAAGTTAACTCTTAATGTCCTGTGCGTGACATACACCAAGAGTTTTACCGGACATATCCCGAACTTCGTAGGCAACCTGTCCCACAGGTCGAACAATGATTCCAGCCACAAACTTCGGGGCGAGTTTGGCGGAAAACCGATCAACAGCCTTACTCAAGACATGATTACGGACATATACAGCTTGACCGGGCTGAAACATTCGGGGCTTACTACGCAAGTCGTATCTGCGTTTACCCTTTAAGTAGGATTCTTGAAGTTTAGATTGGACCTTGTGTAGTGTATCATAATCTTTACCATTTAATGTAGTATAGTGTAACATATTCATTATCACCTAGTGTAAGAAATCTTAGCCCACATAAGAAAGTAGGTCACAAATCCTACAATTGTAAACAATTGCACATGCATAAATCGATCCGCACATGTTGAATGTTTTGCCGTTACACTCATCGATCATGTACGCAACCTATGCCAAGGCAGAGGTTTGCCATGTCATCGATTAGTGTGAACGATTTATGAATGAACACTTGACCAGGCTAATGTGAGAACATGCATCGCGCCATGGGTCAAGTGGGCATGGTTCGATTGTGCAGCGTACACAATGTAATTCGATGACCTATGTTGCTGCATGGGCAAATAGATCATCGAACTGTGTGAAACAAAAATATATTGGGCACTTAGTCATAAGGTAATAAATAAATTTAGTACGTAAGCATATTGGAAATTGTAAAATAGTATAAATTAGAAACAAAAATATAGATTGGCAGGATTTGCTTTCCTGACCTAGACACGCGGAGTTATTACTACGCGACGCTGTGCATTAGTAGCGAAGTCGAAGTCTGGTAGCATATCCTTTCGCAATACAACAAATCGTTGCGTTTTCTTTTTAGTAAATATCGGCCGAGAGACATGTTCTCCACGCCACTCTATCTGCGGTTTGACCGCTTGCGTAGGTTTGTGCATTAGGACTATCCAACGGTTCCCCTAAATTAAACTTTCAAATAATTATAGCGAAAGGACTCAGGCGTTAGAAGCTGCCGCAAAATCTCCATCTTCATTACATGACGATCTTTCATTACATGGCGATCCTGCACCTGACGGACCACAGAGGGAAAGAAAAACGATCAGCATAGAGGGCCTGCAAATTCCAGAGGTCCATCTGTCAGACGAAAGCGAAGAGGAAGGCGAATTAAGTTGGAAAATAGGGATAAACGCATTATTCAACAAATGCGTAAAACACATCGAAGAGTACGAGCCAAGCTGCGCAGATAACTCATATGAGCCACCAAAGTATCTGCCAACACCGTTGGGCACACTGGATTTGAGAGGCCCCAAACCAAGGCGGATCGAGGAATTCGGACGACCATTAAAACGGAGCGACGACCTACCACCGATCCCAAAAAAGCGTCGACCAAGAGGAGGCCGCAAAACAAAGCTAAAGCGGGAGCGTGCAGAATTACACCGGATAATCAAAATATCGGTAGGAGAACAGAAGAGGAAACTCCAACAAATTCTCTGGGAGTTAAAGTGAATTTCAAGCATATACTGGAACAGCAGAGAAGACCACACGTCCAGCATCTACAAAGCTGCCATAATGGGAAACAGCAATTGCGTGAATGTCAACAACAGCGTATTCGAAGAATACAAACAATCAATATCAACAGCAGCGATATTTATAATTATAATTGTATTTTTTTATGTCTACACAAAATATAACAGAAAATATGTTACAAAAAGACTAAATAGAACCATTAGTGTTTAAGATTTGCCAAAAATAATTAAATAATAATAATAATATATTAATTAAATCAACGTACCAACTATCAATTTATGGAGGAGATCCGAAGAATAGTTAGTGAAAACGAAAGAACTCTCAAAAATTTTAGAAAAAGTTCAAATAGACAGCTCAAGAAAGAAACGTTAATAGAGAAACTAAGAATCTTAAGAAATCATAAAAATCAACTGCTAGAGCTCCTAAAAACGGTTAAAGAAACTGATGCAGAGGCATTGGATTTAAAACAAAAATTCATAGTTGAGTCTAATCACTTAGAAAAAGAATTATTATCACAATTAGAGGCACAAGGTTCTTCCGATATAAACACTAAGGACGATATAGACATTGAATCTATAACAAATTTAGAAAACTCTGATAACAAGGTAACCATGGCAGAATTTAATATAGAAACAGCAATTAAAGTAATCCCAATTTTTGACGGGAAATTTAAAGAATTAGAATCATTTTTGAAGATAATTGAAATTTTATCTGCGAATTTAACAACCCCCGCGAGAGAGTCCTTAATAACATTTGTAGTAAATGTAAAACTTAGCAGCACGGTAAGAACATCATTAAATAGCACCTCAATCACATCGTTCGAAGCTTTACAAAAAGAATTATCTGAAAGGTACAAAAGCAATAAAACTATACCGCAAATACATACAATATTAACCAACACTGTTCAAAGAGGGTCTAGCGTAACAGCATATAAAGATAAAATTCTATCGCTAATAGGAGAACTAAACCAACTCCAAATTCTCGGTTTAGGAGACCAAGTCTCTGAATCAAGCAAAAAGATGATAACAGACATTAACGACACCTACGCGCTGACAATTTATAAAAACGGTTTAAACGACACACTTAAGAACACTATTTTCTCATCTAGACCAAAGAGTCTGAATGATGCTATTACATTATCTTTGGAATTAGAGAATAATGAACAACAAAGCACTGGTAATCTTATGCACTACCAGAGAAGAAATCCGCGTAACAGTTACAACTATAACAATAACAACAGATATGTTAACTATACTGCAAATCAAAATAATCGCCACAATAACAACAACAATAGGAACCTACGCTATAACAATAATCGAGTTCACAACAATAACGCACTTCATGATAGAAACAAACAATACACAAACAGGAACAATAACGGCAATAGTCAATTCAGGAACAATATGCATACAAATAACAGATACACAAACATGCGCCGATCTTTTCACAATAATAACAATTATAACAATAATAACAATTATAATAGACAACGCAATATAAACATAATGACGAACCAGGAAAACTTCCAAGGTTCCGGAGAGGAGTAAGAAGTCCTCCCGGAATAAAGCTATCAAACCCTGTAAATAAAGAACACACTATCTGTAGAATAACACGTAACTGCACAAATTTTATAAAATTATATTGCTACAATAATAATAGATATCTAGATTTTTTAATAGACACAGGAGCAGATGTGTCAATTTGTAAAGAGGACATTTTTAACAATATAAGCTATCAATTAGATAATAATAACAAAATCAAACTAACAGGAATCACTAATGAAGTCACCACATCCTTAGGGACTTTAATATTAGACCTACGCATAGAGAATAACAAAATATCTGATTCTTTTCACATTGTAAACGAGGCATTTCCAATAAATACGAGCGGGATTATAGGTAGAGATTTATTAATGAAATATATGTGCAAGATCGATTACGAAACTTACACCATCGCATTCAACGTCAATGAAAATGAATTGATATTACCAATGAACACTAGCAAAATTAATATGGCTCAGGTAAAAATACCAGCCAGGACAGAATCAATAATAGCAATAAATTTGGACATTGAAGAAGACAGCATCGTGTTAAACAAAGAAATCAAGAAAGGAATTTTTATAGGGAACACTATTCTACCAGCAAAAGGAGTACGCCACGTCAAAATCTTGAATACCACCGAAGAAGATGTTGTATTAAAGAACTTTAACGCAAAAATCCAGCCGTTAAGAAAATACGACATATACACCGGAGGAAAACAAAATTGTAGTCAGAAGCGTCTAGATAAACTCCTTGCGGTTATAAATAATGACAACCCTGACAAACAAGCAGCGAATGACTTGCTTGCAATAATAAAGGAATATCAAGATATATTTCACTTAGAAGGAGAAAAATTGACAACAAACAATTTTTACAAACAGAAACTACAAACAATAGATAATAGCCCGATTTATATAAAAAACTATAGATTGCCACATGCCCAAGAAGGCGAAATCCAAACACAGGTCAAAGAATTGGAATCAAACGACATTATAGAGCCATCAAAGAGTCCTTTTAATTCACCATTACTCGTGGTACCAAAAAAGAGCAACGATGATAAAGCAAAATGGCGTTTAGTAGTGGATTTCCGAAAAATTAATGATAAGATCGTTAATGACAAATTTCCTTTAACTAGAATAGAGGACGTTCTAGACAGATTAGGTAGAGCAAAGTATTTTTCTACGTTAGACATGACCAATTCTTTTCATCAGATCGAACTTGAAAAGGAATCCAGACCAATCACGGCGTTTTCTACCAAAGATGGGCATTATCAATTTAAAAGACTACCTTTCGGACTAAAAATATCATCTAATAGTTTCCAGCGTATGTTGACAATAGCACTCAGTGGTTTGAGTCACGAAGCATTTTTATATGTCGACGACATAATAGTTTTCGGGTGTAGTATCAAACATCACAATGACAACTTGTGTAAGGTACTAAATAGGTTACGCAATTACAATCTGAAATTAAATCCAAGTAAATGTCAATTCCTAAAAACGGAAGTAGTATATTTGGGACATCTGATAACGGGAGAAGGAATAAAAACGGATCCTTCAAAATATCAAACAATTTAGAACTACCCAGTACCCAAAAATTCAGACGAAGTACGCAGATTCATAGCTTTCTGCAACTACTACAGGCGTTTTATTCCAAATTTTGCTCAAATAGCAAAAAACCTCAATTCTTTACTAAAAAAGAACGTACCTTTTGTTTGGACCGATGAATGTCAGAAATCATACGATACTTTGAAAACCAAACTAATAAACCCACCAGTGTTACAGTACCCTAATTTTGATAAACCATTCATATTAACCACAGATGCGTCTAACTACGCGTTAGGAGCGGTACTGTCACAAGGTGAAATAGGTTCAGATTTACCAATCTCATATGCCAGCAAAAGTTTAGCAAAGCACGATATCAATAAACCAATTATTGAAAAAGAGTTGCTTGCGATACACTGGGGCATTAACTTTTTCAGACCGTACTTATATGGAAGAAAATTCGTGGTAGTAACGGACCACAGACCTCTAGTTGCTCTCTTTACTCATAATAATCCATCATCTAAATTGACGAGAATACGTGTCGATCTGTCAGATTATGACTTTACAATCATTTACAAGAAAGGCTCCATTAACACAAATGCAGATGCCCTATCAAGAATCGAATTAGACTCTGATACCTTAAAAGCAATGATTCCTCCAGAAAACGATATTAAAGCAAAACGAAAGTTACTAGCAATAACAAGGGGTATGGCAAATAAAAATAAAAATGAAGATAATATTACGAAGAAAGTCAGCAGCAACTGCACCCTATCTAACATAGAATCTGATCAACTCTATTGTTGGGACTGCACGAGTCTGTCAGACATTACCGGTATAACAAAATTGAAATTTATAATATTGCGCAACAAAAATAATAATGAAAATATAAGCATCGTACGTACGAAAGAAGAGATAATAATATATTGCAGCGATATATCTGGCGAGAAATCCGTTTCAGCCAAAGGAAAGCTAGCAAAGAAAAATGATAAAAATGGTACCAGAAACTTGAAAGAGCACAATAGCGATAATCCAAATGCGAAATACGTTTCCATCATGGAGAAACTATTGGAATTTGCTCATAAAGAAAATATTAAAGAGCTCTCACTGTCAAAGGATGACATGATATTCGAATATATAAACAAAGAAATGTTCAAGAAAGAATTTAATAAGTTGCAACGAACAAAAAGTACGCGTATGAAATTGAAGATAATGATATATAAGCCACCCACAAGAATAACAGATAAAATCGAGCAAAAGAAAATTATTGAGGAATTTCATAATTCACCACACGGAGGACATTTAGGGATCCGCAAAACTTTGTTAAAACTAAAACAACGTTACTGTTGGAAAGGTATGAGCAGCATGGTTAAAACACACGTAATAAACTGCACAGCTTGTAAAATAAATAAGCAGACAAGACACACTAAGGAGAAAATGGTAAAAACCGGAACACCCACAACCAGTTTCGAAACAATAGAAATAGATACAGTAGGACCACTACGAATATCTAACTCGTATAGGTATATATTGACGTTACAATGTGAACTGACAAAATTTGTAGTAGCAATCCCATTAGAAAATAAGGAAGCACGTACAGTCGCTGAAGGTATAATCAATCAATTCATTTTAAAATATGGTCACTTTAAAAATTTAAAATCAGACTTAGGCACGGAATTTAACAATAAACTCATGAAAGAAATATGCGAACTATTACACATTAATCAAATATTCTCAACGCCGTATCATCACCAAACTCTTGGTGTGGTAGAAAGAAATCATCGTGTACTTAATGAATACATGTATGCATTTGCCGATGATTATCAATGGGACAATTGTGTTTCATACTATGCATTTGCATATAACACAACACCGCATGTAGACACCAATTATACCCCCTACGAGCTAATATTCGGCAAACTCCCCTACCTACCAAATGATTTAATTGAAAATAACGATAGGGTCTATGATCTAGACAATTACGCAAAAGAGCTAAGAGTAAGATTGAGAACATCAATAACGAAAGCGCGAGCTATCATAGAAAAAGTAAAAACAAACAGAGTCGCTGAAGATACAGACATAAATCCCGCGAAAATAAAATTAGAAGACCTTGTATTAATCAGAATAGAAAACCGAAAAAAGCACCAGCCACCATACAAAGGTCCTTATAAAGTAATTGAACTAGATAAAAGTAATGTTTTATTAGACATAGAGGGAACACCCAAATTAATACATAAAAATAGAATTAAGCTATATTGTACAAAAGAACAGATCGAATGATTCGTCTTAATAAGTATAAGACTCATCAAAAAAGGGTAAAGGTGTAGTGTATCATAATCTTTACCATTTAATGTAGTATAGTGTAACATATTCATTATCACCTAGTGTAAGAAATCTTAGCCCACATAAGAAAGTAGGTCACAAATCCTACAATTGTAAACAATTGCACATGCATAAATCGATCCGCACATGTTGAATGTTTTGCCGTTACACTCATCGATCATGTACGCAACCTATGCCAAGGCAGAGGTTTGCCATGTCATCGATTAGTGTGAACGATTTATGAATGAACACTTGACCAGGCTAATGTGAGAACATGCATCGCGCCATGGGTCAAGTGGGCATGGTTCGATTGTGCAGCGTACACAATGTAATTCGATGACCTATGTTGCTGCATGGGCAAATAGATCATCGAACTGTGTGAAACAAAAATATATTGGGCACTTAGTCATAAGGTAATAAATAAATTTAGTACGTAAGCATATTGGAAATTGTAAAATAGTATAAATTAGAAACGAAAATATAGATTGGCAGGATTTGCTTTCCTGACCTAGACACGCGGAGTTATTACTACGCGACGCTGTGCATTAGTAGCGAAGTCGAAGTCTGGTAGCATATCCTTTCGCAATACAACAAATCGTTGCGTTTTCTTTTTAGTAAATATCGGCCGAGAGACATGTTCTCCACGCCACTCTATCTGCGGTTTGACCGCTTGCGTAGGTTTGTGCATTAGGACTATCCAACGGTTCCCCTAAATTAAACTTTCAAATAATTATAGCGAAAGGACTCAGGCGTTAGAAGCTGCCGCAAAATCTCCATCTTCATTACATGACGATCTTTCATTACACTTGATTAGAATATCGCGCATTTTGTCGTTGCGCTCCGTGACACTTAGTTGACCATCAGCTAAAGAAGATAATTTACGTAGGAGAGTGTAGTCCGAGCCATGTCTAATAGCCTGAAATCCGAACGTTAGGAAGTGCGGTGAACGACCAGTGGATTCATGCACTACGTTCCTAAATGCAGCGCATGTCTCCACCAGGGAACGGTCCCAATTACGATGGTCGTCACCAATATAAGAGCGAATAGCGGATAGAATGGATTGATTGGCACGCTCAGAAGCATTGGATTGCGGAGAATATCGAGGATTTAGAACTTGGGTGATATTGTAGTCTGACAGAAGTTGCGTGAAAACTTTAGACACAAATTGCACTCCGTTATCGGAATGAATAAATTCAGGAACGCCAAAAGTATGTAAAATATTTTCGGAAAGAAAGTTCACAACGGATTCGGCGGTTGCCTTAGGCATAGCCTTAAGCCATAGAAATTTGGAATAGTAGTCTAGCACCACGAAAAGTTGCGTATTTCCGAACTTAGAACGGGGATAGGGACCCAGAAAGTCAATGAACAAGCGTTGCAGTGGACGCTCAGAAATACGCATTTGTCCGAGAGGAGGACGTAGAGTTTGGTTATTAGACTTTGTCTGTTTGCAGACAGAACATTGACTCATAAATTTACGGACGTCGAGTTTGAGACGAGGCCAATAGAAATACCGACGCAATATTTCGGCGGTTTTATAGACACCACCATGTGCGGATACAGGGGAGCCATGACTGTGAGAGATAAGAAGTTGTTGTACACTATCGGGCACCCATAGTTTAGTTTGAGGGATATTTACTTGGTCATCCGACATGACACCAGCATTAATATAGATTTTCCCGTTTTGTACCCAAATATTAGAAAACTTCTCGGGGTTTTGATGTATGAGATCGATACGCTCTAGATATGAAGAGTCACTAAAGGCTGACTCAGGAATTAAAGGATGCAGAGAAGCATGTTCCGGAAACAGAATCGTTAAGTATGGACTCGACAGGTACTATAAATGGTTTTAAATTGATATTGGGGTCCGTTTGGATGGTGACATCTCTAGTAGAAATGTCAGAAAAGGAAGGTACCCTGACTGGAATACGTGTTTTTGGTCGAACTGTATGAGATACGTCTGCACGTTTGAATGTATTATCGGAAGAACGACGAGAGTTGATGTTCCATACACTCTCGACGGAAATACAACATTGGACTAGTTCACGAGTGTTGTTAAAGGTGCGACCAGCTAAGTGATCGCTCAGACGGGTGGACATGTTGCGATATATAATGGCTTGTAGGTCAGTGTCCGGTAATGGATGCCGAAGCTGAAGGGTCAGTCCTTCAACCGCATCAAAGAACTCAATGAATGTTTCAGAAGGTTTTTGAATCCGCGCGTCAATACGTCGTCGGATGTCCACATCGGAGGTAAGAGAGCCATACCGACTCAGAAAAGCGGCCTTAAAGCCGTCCCAATCAAAGGACTGGGGATGTAGTTGGAGATATTTCCAATACCAGACCGCTGCTGCTCCACGAACTAGCAAATGGAAACTCGCGATGAGTTCTGCAAACGAAACCTGATATGTGCGAGAGAGAGTCTCGACTTGGAATATAAAGGTCTCGGCGTTGAGACTAGAGTTGGTTCCATCAAACGTGATGCCCCATTTAAATATGGGTACATTATGACGAACAGATGTGTTTAAGGTTTCCCTCACAGGTGGAGAAAAACTATGGGTATAAGGAACGTCTGGATACGTAGGGGGTGGAGTTTTCACCTCACCTACAGGTTGTGTCGGACTTACACACCGAAAGTGTTCACCTTGATTTAACATAGATAAATTCGCAGTGTGGATAGGTTTTTCAGTCACAATGTGTTTCGGACTGTTGAAAATGATGGGCGCCTGACATTGTTCGGGCGGAATGTTTATCACCACGGATTGATTAGGTGGGGAAATACCTCCTACTTCAGACACTTGTAGCGGATGATTAATGGAAAAAGGATTGGACTCACTCCTTAACTCGAGGGATGGTCTGATTTCCCGAGACGTAACCGGAGAAGATACTACTTTGGGCCAAAATGCCTGAGGAATATCCATGTTGCAGGATAGAATGAAATATATAAATTAAGATATTAATTACTATGTGTAGTGTCAAGTGATAGAGCGACTAAATGTTTGCGCGAATTATATAAAAAGATTCAGTTATTTTCCCGAATAGGATATTACACGAAACGATAGGATAAGATACGATATTATACGATACTATAGTACACGATACTATATTACAACTTAACGATACTCTGGCTAACTCAAAAAGGCGGTCCAAATTACTCGCTTAAAGCGAAACGCCACAAAACGACGCTAAATATATCAATTATACGCTAATGGCGATACGTTCAACTACCAAACGCGGCGAAGATACTAAACGCGTACTACCAAAACCGATTGTAGGAGTGTGAGTGTGAGTGGTTTACAATAGTTTACAATAGTTTACATGAATTTACATAAATTTTTGACTTAAATTATTGTACATAATTTTTACATGAATTGTACAAAAGTGTTTTACAAAAATGTTTTCCAAAAGTTTTTACAAAAGTGTTTTACAAAAGTATGACTTAGTATTATTGTGTCGATTCACATAACGAATCGGAATAACATGAAGTGATTATATAGTATATATATATAAATATTAAAGGATATATTTGGTCTCCCCACCAACAGACAATACGCGATCAGATACAAAATTTAATTAGACACTTAAATTGTGTGTCACTACAAAATGTGAAGTGCGTAAAACAAGATGATTCACGATTCGAACAAATTATTCGACGACTACAAGTTAAAAGTGAATTTATTTTATTTATTTATATAGAAGTGTGTCGAAATTGGGATTGCGACGGTTTCAAACGTGGAAGCGATTACTGGGTGTGATTGAGATAATCACAATACCGATTCAAACAAACTACGCGAATTACCCGACACTTTTCCGAATTTCGACAACACTATGAAACTAGAATTTAGAGGTTAGAATTTAGAAATTTAGAAAGGCAAAAGGCCGAAACGTTTGGGCGCCATGTGTTGCGTGTTCCGCATTCATTCACCTCCCTCCAAGCCAATCATCCTCCATGTGCCCCGCCACTTCGGACGCAACATGGAAGATGACCGCCGAGAGGAGGCATCCGTGCGGAGCACCCACCAACAGTGGCCGCATAGTGGCGACCATAAATAAAATGTTGAAAACCGGCTAGCTCACCGGGTCTTGAGCTAATAAAATCACATTGAAACAAAAAAAGGACACGTCAAGAACCGGACAAAACCCAATCACGCACATGCTGAGGAGGGGAGAACCATGAAAAACTCACTTCATATTATTTTCACTTGTTTATATATTTTTTTATATATATTTATATATATTTATTTAATTTCTTATCTGCTTAAGAGACAAAAGTATTTAAACACTTATCATATTTGCTTTTCGAGCCATTCAAACAGGAATTGGAGGATGTTTCTGAACTCAAACTGCCATGATGTTGGGTCTGCTTAATCCTGTCGGTTTGATTGTTGATTTCGTTTGAAATTCCCTGCACTATTGCAGCATTGGCCACGGAGAGATATGAGAGGCTATTTCAATTTGTTATTGTTGTCCATATTTCCATAAAGCGTTCAAATGCGCACCAAACCGTGGTTGTTATCAGCACACACTCTCCCATACACAGCTTTCGGTGACAATAGGGCTGGTCGCGAAAGGCACTTTTGGGGCTCTGTAGCCCATTGAGCGGCTTCAACGAACTGCGCGAGTTTACCCACGGTGCTTCTAATTGTTTAGGCGAGAACTCCGACGAGAAACCTTACCTCTCCTCGGAAAGCAGGTCGCGTCACAAAATCACAGCGTTATAAAGACATCCGGGACCGAGCCCACATCAGGATGTATCATCAGATTCCAGTCGTTACCTTCTTATTTTTCCACTGCCGTACAAATGAGGTTACGAAAACACTTTTCAGCAGTTGCTTGCAGCTACGCGGAAGCACCAATTTTCCCAAGAGCTGAGCTTTCAGCAGACACACCAACTGTTCCATGAAAGGAAAACTTTAATTATTTAAACAAAAAAAAACGTGACCGTCCTCGGTCAGCACGTTTATCCAACCCCCATCTTCAACTCACCTACCCACACTTCACCGCGATCACACGTCGAAGCATTTCTGCTTCACTTATTACCATATATGGTAATATGCCAAAATGTTTTCGGCCAATCAGAGGGCGACAGCATGCAAAGAGAACCGATTCGCGCTCGATCACTTGAACTCACCTCTCAAGAGAGCTAGCGCGTGTGGTGGATTACTAAATTGGGATTTAGTACTGCCAATGCTGATTATTTGGACGTGTAATGAGGTAAATTTGAATATATTTCAAATTTGGAAGAAATGAAAAAGTGAACTACAAAAATGAGAATTGATCCGCAACAACATTGTAACGTCAATATATACCTATACGAGTTAGATATTCGTAGTGGTCCTACTGTATCTATTTCTATTGTTTCGAAACTGGTTGTGGGTGTTCCGGTTTTTACCATTTTCTCCTTAGTGTGCCTTGTCTGCTTATTTATTTTACAAGCTGTGCAGTTTATTACGTGTGTTTTAACCATGCTGCTCATACCTTTCCAACAGTAACGTTGTTTTAGTTTTAACAAAGTTTTGCGGATCCCTAAATGTCCTCCGTGTGGTGAGTTATGAAATTCCTCAATAATTTTCTTTTGCTCGATTTTATCTGTTAATCTTGTGGGTGGCTTATATATCATTATTTTCAATTTCATACGCGTACTTTTTGTTCGTTGCAACTTATTAAATTCTTTCTTGAACATTTCTTTGTTTATATATTCGAATATCATGTCATCCTTTGACAGTGAGAGCTCTTTAATATTTTCTTTATGAGCAAATTCCAATAGTTTCTCCATGATGGAAACGTATTTCGCATTTGGATTATCGCTATTGTGCTCTTTAAAGGTTCTGGTACCATTTTTTTTATCTGCTAGCTTTCCTTTGGCTGAAACGGATTTCTCGCCAGATATATCGCTGCAATATATTATTATCTCTTCTTTCGTACGTACGATGCGTATATTTTCATTATTATTTTTGTTGCGCAATATTATAAATTTTAATTTTGTTATACCGGTAATGTCTGACAGACTCGTGTAGTCCCAACAATAGAGTTGATCAGATTCTATATTAGATTGGGTGCAGTTGCTGCTGACTTGCTTCGTAATATTATCTTCATTTTTATTTTTATTTGCCATACCCCTTGTTATTGCTAGTAACTTTCGTTTTGCTTTATTATCGTTTTCTGGAGGAATCATTGCTTTTAAGGTATCAGAGTCTAATTCGATTCTTGATAGGGCAACTGCATTTGTGTTAATGGAGCCTTTCTTGTAAATGATTGTAAAGTCATAATCTGACAGATCGACACGTATTCTCGTCAATTTAGATGATGGATTGTTATGAGTAAAGAGAGCAACTAGAGGTCTGTGGTCCGTTACTACCACGAATTTTCTTCCATATAAGTACGGTCTGAAAAAGTTAATGCCCCAGTGTATCGCAAGCAACTCTTTTTCAATAATTGGTTTATTGATATCGTGCTTTGCTAAACTTTTGCTGGCATATGAGATTGGTAAATCTGAACCTATTTCACCTTGTGACAATACTGCTCCTAACGCATAGTTAGACGCATCTGTGGTTAATATGAAAGGTTTATCAAAATTAGGGTACTGTAACACTATCCCACCAGTGTTACATTAGTTTGGTTTTCTATCATAATTAAAATGTGACGATTTCTAATCTGCATTGACGATATCGAATGCTTCGAACTAAATTTAAAGAAAGAATGTGATCTTTCATTTTTTTATACGTAATGTCAACTTTTGTACTATTATTTTGTGCTGACTAAAAAAATCTAAAATCTAAATACAATAATTCGCATATTTATACGATCTATAGTAATTCTAACTAAAGTGTAAAGTGTTATTTTAGTGCGCGTTCTCAATTAACAATTGAAAATCGCTTATTATACAAATTTATCAATCGTATTCAACTTCATTAATCATATTTTTCCTTTTTAACGTGAAGTGCATATTGGTACAGTTTTTATAAAAGTTCACGAAGTGATTTTATGTTATCTCAAAGTTTTATCGATTTGTTTAAAGAACCTATAATTAATGTAGTATTGTTATTCAGTCCATTGCTATGAAAGTTTAAATTTTGACTAAAAATAATTGGTGTTCTATTATAAATTCCTGGTCGTTGCCGTTAAATCATTTGGCCATCATTAAATTGTTTGTTGGTTTACTCGTAAATAGCGCAGAAAATTCTCCTTCATCTTCGCGTTCTTCCTTTTTGCAATTATCTTCCATATACTTCGATGAAGTTCCATCTCCATTATCTTACGTCGAAATTCCATTTTCGGTCGTATTCTTAGTCTTCAACGTAGAAATTCAAAATTTTATTGTTCTTATTTTAAATAAGAAACTTTCAGCTTCGAATGGGCAAAATTGCCTTGATTTAGGTTTCTGTGGTCCGCCTAACGCAGGGTCGTCAGGTGCAGGATCACCATGTAATGAAAGATCGTCATGTAATGAAGATAGAGATGGAGATTTTGCGGCAGCTTCTAACGCCTGAGTCCTTTCGCTATAAATATTCGAAAGTTTAATTTAGGAGAACCATTGGATAACCCTAATGCACAAACCTACGCAAGCGGTCAAACCGCAGATAGAGTGGCGTGGAGAACATGTCTCTCGGGCGATATTTACTAATAAAAACGCAACGATTTGTTGTATTGCGAAAGGATATGCTGCAAGACTTCGACTTCGCTACTAATGCACAGCGTCGCGTAGTAATAACTCCACGCGTCTAGGTCAGGAGAGCAAATCCTGGCGATCTATATTTTCGTTTCTCTTTTATACTATTTTACAATTTCCAATATGCTTACGTACAAAATTAATTTCTTACCTTATGACTAAGTGCCCAATATATTTTTATTTCACACAGTTCGATGATCTATTTGCCCATGCAGCAACATAGGTCATCGAATTTCATTGTACAATCTAACCATGCACCCACTTGACCCATGGCGCGATGCATGTTCTCACATTAGCCTGGTCAAGTGTTCATTCATAAATCGTTCACACTTATCGATGACATGGCAAACCTCTGCCTTGGCATAGGTTGCGTACATGATCGATGAGTGTAGCGGCAAAACACTCAACGTGTGCGGATCGATTTATGCATGTGCAATTGTTTACAATTGTAGGATTTATGACCTACTTTCTTATGTGGGCTAAGATTTCTTACACTAGGTGATAATTAATATGTCACACTATACTACATTAAATGGTAAAGATTATGATACACTACAGTGGTACTTCGGTAAGGCTAACATCTTCAGAAGGTTTAGAACGTTTAGAAATGCCGCTGCTACCTGACTCGTTTTTCTTTTTTTAACTTCTCAGTATATGGGAAGTTCTTGTTATCGCCTCGAAAATCGAAATGGAAATTTTCAACATTTATTTACGTTTTGAGGTCTATAGAGTATATATAAAGTGTTTTTAGAAAGGGAGATGTATGTGTGTGCGTGTGTACGTACGTTCGTGGACACTTTTTTCTACGAGCATAACTCACGTAAACAAAGTTGTATCGACTGCATTAAGTTGTAAATCGAAGCGTCTCTGCAATCTTAAGAGCTGATTAATTTTTGATTGGTCAATATAAACAACGTTTATATATTTGGTTGGTTGGTTGTAGTGGCAGCCCCCTTTGTCAAAAGGCGGCTCACTTAGGCCAAGATAGGTCTATTGTGATACCACATTTTAATAGGGCATGGCACTAAAACATGTTGGGGGACGAGAACCATTTCGATTCACGTATGAAGCCGGCTATGTGGCTTATTTTCAAATCAGCTACTTCCGTGAGGCTTTCCAGGAAGGGTGAGCCTAAGGTTTTCATGCGTTTCCTGGACAGTGCTGGGCATTCACACAGAAAATGTTGGATCGTTTCCTCCTCCTCCTCCGATCTGCAGCTGCGGCAGAAATCTTGGAAAGGGATACCCAGTCTTTCTGCGTGTCTTCCAATGAGACAATGCCCTGTCAGTACGGATACGAGGAAACTTAATGTTTCACATCTCGTGTTGAGGAGCTGTAGGTGCGCTTTGAGCTTAGTGTGTGCCAAGTTTACCTGGTTGTCCTGCAGGTTTCTTCCAGCAGCCAGGCCCTATTCGCAGCCTCTGTATAATACTGCTTGAAACTAAGCTTGACGCAGGCCAACGGATGGCCGACTTGGGGTGTTAATGTATAATCCTGGAGCTCAGTGCCAGCTCTAGCTAGGGCATCAGCTTCGCAGTTCCCAGGTATTTCACTGTAATCCGATACCCAGCAAAGAATCACTTCACAGTGAAGCGACATCGCGTTCAGTAGTATGCGACATTCCATTACAATTTTGGATGAAGTATACACGTTGGATAATGATTGGATAGCTGCTTGACTGTCGGAGAAAATGTTGAGATTTCTTATAGAAATTTTCTGATTTCTCAGTCAGTCCACTGCCTTATGTATTGCGATGACCTCTGCCTGATAAACACTGCAGTGATCTGGTAGCCGGAAGGATAGTCTCAGACCTAGCTGTTCGGAGTAAACACCACAGCCAACTTTTCCATCCATTTTTGATCCATGATGAGTGAGGTCTATTTTCTCTGGCGTTGGTCCATCCCTCCTTAATATGGTGGAGTGGCCGATATTCCCATCACGGCAGAGATTTAGAGTTTTCAATCGAATAGCAGAGCACTTGGCCTGCTGTTTCGTTAGGAGCTCCGTCGGGAGCCAATTCAATAGCATAAACAATGCTTTTGTCGGGGTCACCAAATAACCACGCCATACAGAAGGATTGGTTCCACTATCGCTGTATAGAGCCATGATACAGTTTTGGGTTTTAGTCCCCATCTTTTCCCAATAGCTCTTTTGCAGAAGTAGATTGTGCATGCCGCTTTACGCACTCTTTCCGCTATGTTTGCTTTCCATGCGAGTTTGGAGTCTAAGATCAGACCTAAATATTTGACCTGATGAGATGGATTGAGACTTGTCTCACCAAGTTTAGGTGGATCAAATCGTGGGATTTTGTATCTTCTCGTGAAGAGCACAAGTTCCGTTTTCTGCGGATTTATCTTTAGACCGCACTCTTTGCTCCATTTGGTAAGAATACCTAGAGCAAAGTTTAGTCTTCCGATAGGGTGTTAACAAATTTTCCCAATATTGCTATTGCAACATCGTCGGCATAAGCTTCGACTTTTCAGGCAGTCGCTTCTATTTTTGACAGGAGTTCATCCACCACTAGGTTCCATAGAAGGGGTGATAGCACCCCACCTTGTGATGTGCCTCTGCAAACCCTCCTTCGTAAGGTACTGTTTCCTAGCGTGGAGTTGATGTTCCTGCTGCTAAGCAATTGACCGATGAACCCTATCAGGTTGTCGTCGGCATTGCTTGCCCCGAGTGCTTTACCAATAGCCTTATGGCTGATATTGTTGAAAGCCCCTTCGATGTCTATAAAAACTGCTTGCGTGTATTCCTTGACGCTTAGCGATTTCTCGATGTAGCTGGTGAGCGAGTGAAGAGCTGTTTCAACCGATCTCCCTTTTGTGTATGCGTGCTGCGCATTAGAGAGTGGTTTCAGAATAGCTCTCAGATGGATCTCTATCAGTCGCTCCAGAGTTTTTAGCAGAAAAGAGGTGAGACTGATAGGTCCGTAATCCTTAGGTAAGGAGTGTGATGTTTTACCCGCTTTAGGTATGAAAACTATTTTTGCTTCTCTCCACTGTTGTGGAATGTAAGCCATCCGTACACATGCTTTGAAAATGGCGTTCAGCCATGGCAGTGCTATATTGATACCCTGCTGGATCTCGATAGGTGAGATGTTATCCATGCCAGGGGATTTCAAGGGTTTAAATGAGCTGATTGGCCAGCGTAGGAGTCTGTCATTTACAGACACAGTAGTTGGCGTCCACTCCGGGAGCGTAAGTGGATCCGCTTTGTCAGTCGCACCCTCACTGCCCGGGAAGTGCGTATCTACGAGAACGGACAGAGTCTCGGAGCAGGATTTCGTCCAGACTCCATCTGCGTCCTTAACGGACCCTAAAAATGAGAGGGAGCTCGTCATGACTTTTCGCACGCGACTGACATCCTTGGAGTGTTCTATTTCTGCACAGAAGCTTCTCCAAGAGGTGCGTTTAGCCTTTCTGATAGAGGATTTGAACTCCTTCAGTTTTGTTTTATAAGAACACCAGTCATTAGATTCTTTAGCCCGATTGAAGGACTTTCTACATTCCTTCCGCAGCTCCGCAATGTCACTATTCCACCATGGGGGTTTGTACTTCCCTCTAGGCTTCGTTGGACTACATGCATACCTTGCTGCATCATTGAAGGCCAATGTAAGGGTCCCAACGGCTTCCTCAAGACCGGGTATGTCTTCAATCTCTGGAGGTCCGCCTTCTAGCGCAGACTCGTATACCGATTGGTATTTGACCCAATCCATCCTCCTTTTGTTAATGAAGCTTGGATTTGTCGTAGGGTCAGATGCCAAATCGAACCTTATGTATAGGTGATCGGAGAACGAGCACTCTTGTGAGACGTGCCATCCCTTGATAGCTTGGTTCAAGTGCTCATTCGTCAGAGTGATATCCAGAACCTCTCTACGGCTTGCCGGAATGAAGATAGGATCCTCACCTTTGTTAGCTAGGGCTAAGTCATGTAATAAGATAAATTTAAATAGTGACTCATCCCTTTTGTTCGTATTCGTTCGTTCGTTCGTGTCGGTGCTACCCCAGATGCGATGATGGGCATTGGCGTCCGCTCCGACTATTAAAGGGACGCATCTTGCAGTGGCTTTCCTTGTGATCCTCTGCAGGCCAGTTGGAGGTGGCTGAACATCATGCGACATATAGCAGGAGACAGCCCAAAGGGTTTTGGACGGTCTTTCTACTGCTATTGCAACGGTGTCCTGGTCACTGAAATTATACAAGGTAAAAAACTTCAAGCCTTCCTTTACAATTATGCAAGCTCTCGGTTTACCTGCTATGTTGAAGGATACTGTGTTGTATCCTTTCAAGTTGAGCCCGCAAACCCAGTTTCCAACAACACAAGGTTCCTGGGCTAGTATAAGCTCCTCTCCTTTTTGGGCCAGGTGGAAGAGTAGTGCGGCGGATGCCGCCTTAGAGTGCTGGAGGGTAATCTGCAGAAACCTCAGCATCGCGACACAATGTTTTATCCGCCTCCTCGTCAGATAAAGACATCTTTTCCTCCTCGACCAGGTCGAGGGATCTGAGAAGGTCCCCGGCCAAACCCGCAGTGGGAGTGGTGCTTCTTCCGTCATCGGAGAGAAGATCTGACTCAGAGAGGTCCACGGTCGGGTCTACTGATGCTTCCACAGTTCCCTCGCTTCCACTCTCCTTGCTCGATTCCCGTACTGCCTTCCCAGTACGGTCCTTGCGATATACTCGCAGGGTGATAGCCGAGAAACCGTAGTTGATCACCCCGCTCTTCGACTCCAATGGAGCTAGCGACTCCTCGTTCAGGATTATTAGGGCCTCTCGCTGTCCATTGCTGGGCTCACTAACCTTAGCTACTTTCCAATTTTCCACCGGGAGGTCAGCATTACTGAGCTTGATTATCTCAACAATTTCCTCCGATGTGGATGGCTCCGCTGGTATCCACGCCCTGGACCGAGGCCTATTCGGGATATCTTTCCTGGAGACAGCGTCCAGCTTTGCTCCAGGCCAGACTTCTCCCAATCTGCCTATAGGCTGCTTGTAAAGATCCGCTGAACGTTGATCTGTAAAGGCTATCAATTTAACGTGACCCTGGTACCAGCCAGCATCACGACAACTTGGTGGAGGGCCAGGATTTGCCTCGAGTATGGGCTTGTACACCCGAAGAAGCGCGATTTCTACCATATTCCAATTTGACGGTGAGATGGTACCATCGCTACTGCTTCTGTCGATAACAGCCCATACCAGGCTGTCCTTGGCAGCTTCACTGAAACTCCTGCCCTTAACAGGATTGGGTGTGACCAGTTTTGGTCTTTTACTAACCGGCAGTTGGACGCTTGGTTGAATTGGGGCAGACTCATTAGATCTACATCTTTTATGAGTTGCCTCTTTCTTTAGAATAGAGACTTTGTAAGCCTCTACCGTGGTGGTTGCCCATTTCATGGAGATTTTATCCTTCTGGGAAAGACCATCCGCAGGTAAATCTTTCAGCCTTTTCCGGACTTTGAAGGCAGACCTTCTGTCTCTGTAAGCCATGACTGAGGGGTTTTGTTGCTTCTTAACACCTGAAGTGGAAGCGGTGTTGGAGGGCGCTCCGGAAACAGTGCGGGCCGGCTTGTTCGCCATTACCTTGGTGTTACCGCTAGCGCCAATAGGCTTGACTGAGGGAGTACTTGCCCCTGGCATAGCTTCCTTGGAGCATGCATCCCACGAAGAAGTAGGGGGTTGGCTGAGTATCGCGGTTTTCTTCCCACTAGAAGGACGCGTCACCTTCGTCCACTTCCCTTCCGGGCCGTGTGGATCTTCCTTTTTAAATTTATCGGGATTCATTGCGATTTGGGTCCCCCCCCTCACAACCGCTATCTCCATTCGTTGTGCAGTTCCCCTGAGACCTCATGGTTATCTATGCCGAAGCAGGGAGGCCATGCAAGGGTTGGCACATTCCCGTATGAGGATATGTGCTCAGAGCCGGGCCGGGGATTAATCAGGAGTCCAAACTAAACTGAACCTACACGACCAGACTAGTGGCGACGAGTTTTGAACGTACCGTGAGGCCTGCGAGGGTTTTACCGGGACGGAGGCAGCATTGGCATTAGCCTGAAAGCCATTTCTGCAAGATGTCACTCTTGCGTACTCAGGTGACAGAATACCACTACTACCAGCCCAAAGCATCAGATAAAGTCGTTAAGATGAGAGAGCTGTCCAAAAACAATCGAGAGTCGTGCCGTGGTAGATCATTTATCGTTACTCAGGATGCACCGCGAAGAGGCGATCTACCCTAAATCCCTACAACGTTTATATAATTGATATACTTCAAACAGTTCCTGTAAAAATATCATCAATTTTTTTACATGTCTACAAAATAAAATCCAATAAAAAATAAAAAATCATTAACAGTCATCATGATCTTCAAGAACATATTTGTCATGCGTTTTATCTCGGGAATCAAACATACGATTTGCACCATTAAGCTGTCAATCAATGCGTTTTAACATTTTTGTGAATCTAGCAAATTTTGAAAAAAAAGCGGTGGAGTCATTTTTTGAAATTAGAAAAAAAGGTGCAAAAAATTGGTTTTTTTATAAACAATAAATTTTTAACCAGATTTACGGAACACAGTAATCAATTTTTATAAAATTCTTATACTTCCA
Organism: Oxycera nigricornis; assembly: GCA_963942545.1. Classification (NCBI taxonomy): domain Eukaryota; kingdom Metazoa; phylum Arthropoda; class Insecta; order Diptera; family Stratiomyidae; genus Oxycera; species Oxycera nigricornis. The sequence goes on from OZ012660.1 coordinate 76,687,824, forward strand.
GCAGTGCTTGCAAAATCATCAGTGAACCTTTCTCTCACGAGTACAAAAAAACATTAAATAAAAAATAAAAAATCATTAACAGTCATCATGATCTTCAAGGTCATTTCTGTCATTCACTATATCTCACAAACTAGATATAATATTTGCATCATTAAGGTATTAGTCTACGTGTATTAACATCTTTGTGATTTTTTCAACATTATAAAAATTCGTTTCAGCCGTTTTTTAATTTAATAGAAGAAAATGCGAAAGATTACGGTTTTTTTCATAACAAATATTTTTTTTTAACTTGATTTGCACAGCACAGTGATAAATGTTTGTAAAATTTATACATTCTTCTCAATTTGATGAGAAAGCAGCAAAATTTCTTTCCATGATTATGAAAATAACTAAATTAAAAAAAAATCATTCAAAGTTACCATGTAAAGAGGGTTCATACGAATGATATTACTTTACATCTTTTATTCTGAAGAAATTGTTGTAAATTCAATCAAAAATATCTGCATAATTTGAGTAGATTTTTATTAGTTTTTACAGTCTTTTAAGTTTTAAAAAATGCTTAAATTTTGAAAACCATCAAAGTTTCAATCGAATTTTTATTTGTGGTTATCAACGTTTTGAATGTTGAAATATTTTAGTCAATACTTTGCAAGATCATATGATTTAATAAGCTTTCATCGAATAAAAAATTGTAGTTTTAAGTAGATTCATTCTTTAGTAATCGTAAGATTTCAACAACCATCATCATTTGTAATTACATTTTACTTTTTACATGCAATTGAACCTATTTTTGACTGCATATTCAAAATTTATCAAGACCAATAGGAAATATATAGTAATTATTAATTTGATTGATGTAAAATCGTGAAAAAATATTAATTTAGTGACTATGCTGAAGTCATGGCAATTTTGAACGCAACTATTCAAACTGGTCATCACGTGACAAAATCTCTTCCAGGAGTGAATAACAAAAACTGCATTCATTTTTGCTAGCGCTCTTTTCTGCTTCAAGCATCGATGTGAAAATAACAAATACCGTAGACAAGGTTCCCACCGACTGATTGATCAAATCAATCTACCCGCATCCACCAAAAGCCTTACGGATGCTCCCGTAGATGATATGATTCATATTAACTCATTCCTGTTACTGCTATGAAAACCTCTCACTATTGTTATTTACAATAGTATTATTTTCAAAGTTATTATTGTGTTTAATATTTTTAATGTCTATCTAGATATTACTGGGAAGTTGACCGTGTAGGCCTCAAGGGTCGCACTTCGCGGCTTGTTTACGTTTTTGTAGAGTGATCTCCGTTATTCCGAAATACCAATTGCCGGTAAACTTACACACACTCGGTAATATATTTTCAATAGATAAAAACGAATTGTCAGGGTAAATGCCCAAGGAACTGTTGCTCAAGAGACACACGTAGAAGTCATCGTCTATTATGTTTATAGACATTTTTAAATTCTGTCCCAATTCAGTTTTTTAACTCTGGAGCTAGGCTCGGTCTTTATTCTTAACCGTTCACATTGCCGAGCAGGTTTTCTTATGGGAATGTCAGTCTACAATTGATCATGGTTTAGACGAGAGGGTCTTAATATAGATTGGTTGGCAGATTTTTGACCTACTTCATCCAAATCTGACGCCACGGCACCTCTATCATCTGGTGCATCTATATCAGTGAAAACGTCATATTGTTCATCCACAGTCATATCCGCTGGAATTGTATATCGCGTTATACCATCACTGCCGGTTATTATCTTGTAGTCTTTGCTGGTTTCTTCAAATGAATTAGCCACACTTTTCCCGATTTTGGTAGCAGATTTAAGACTTTTTGCTATTCCACTTGCTGATAATCGTCGCTTGAAAGCAGCAGGAATTCTTGCTCTAATGGTGGTATTTCGTTTACCGACTCAAATATCTCCTTCGGTCGTGGATGTAAAGTTTGTGTGGGTATTTCGTTTGTAAATAGAAACCTCGTCTGTGTGCTGTTTTCACGCAAATTCTTATATTTGTGACTATCCATGCGATCTTTCGATGGAAGGTTTTCAGCTTTCGTTTCCATAGAAGTATTTTTTCTTCGTCTTGCGTTTAAAAATTGTATTAGCACATTTCGGTACTGATACCATTTTGTTTCATCATTTTGGTGCTTGTTGTTCAGTACCTTATTCATGATTTTGTCTAGCTCTTTTTATATTTACGCAGTTGTTTGACTACTTTTCTTGATGGTGTGTGATTGCCTTTCAATATATTGTGTGTGATTTCGCATAGAGTTTTAATTACTTCTGTGGTTTTCAGTATAGCCTTTCTTAAACATGGACTAGCTTTTTTAGGAACATATAGAATATGACTGTTGTCCTTCAATCGTTTCATTCGTGACACCATTACACTCCTTCAAACTTTGCGACGAGCAATAATACGTTTAAAAATTTCCAATAAATATATCCGTGCGAAATCGTAATGCTTCATTTATAGCTGTCGTAAGGTCAATAAACAAATAGTTATGCGGCTGCTGCGTTCTTTGCTCATATATTCTCATAAGCTCCAAGCTGTTTTCGGGGTATAGCTGTTTAGCCAGATTGTGAAATTGGCTCTTGTCTCGGGGTTCTTGAAACAAACCAGGTATTTACAGTTGAGTGATATGTCAGGACAAAATTTTCCTTCATGAAATTCATTTTGAGTCACAAGAATAACGGAAAGGTTACGATGATGGGATCCTTTTGTAAACAGCTCACACTCTTGTCTTGAAAATGCATTAAGCATCATATCGTCCAAGACAATTAGTATCGGTTGATTCGTACTGTTCGGAAATTTCTCAAGAATAGAATCAACATATTCTATATCTTTAAATGGCATATGCTTCGGTATAGCATGTTGTTCAGCGTTACACCAAATAATTTTTTTCATGGACAATTGTATTATCGAGCTGGTTTTAAGAAAATTTTCTATAAATGTCGGCTTCCCACAACCAGAAGGTCTTGCAACTATCATTGTAAAAGGGTGTCTAAAGTGAGTCATCTTTTCTGCTAAATCGCACGTAAATATAATCGTGCAAGTAATATTTATATCTTTTACCACGATGAGTAAACGACAAATTGTTGACGAGATACATAGACCAGCTCGTAAAAGATTCAATCGTCGTCGAGTCACTATCAGAGGCATAGATGATTTGTGGCAGGCAGATTTGGTTGATATGAATGCTTACTCGCATGAAAATAGCGGTTTTACATATCTTCTAACAGTAATTGACAGTTTTTCCAAATTTGCTTGTGGTGTACCAGTCAAAAGTAAAAGCGCTAATGATGTTGGTGAGGCTATGGAATCTATTCTCTAACAACGGCGTATACCCATGAATCTGGCCACCAACGATGGAAAAGAATTTTTTAATAAAACATTTCATCGAATAATGAAAAACTTTGAAATAAACCATTATTCTACATTCAGCGCGGTTAAAGCTTGATTTGTCGAGAGATTCAATAGAACTCTTAAAGGTATCATGTGGAAAGAATTCAGTATGAACGTGAACTATAATTGGATTGGTATATTACCAAAGATTGTTAATAAGTACAATAGAACAAAGCATCGTATCATGAAAATGAGGCCTTTAGATTTTAATACAACGAGTTTAATTTACTGGCTTCGTTCTATCGAAAAGTTAAGGTTGTTTCAAAGCCGAAATATAAAATCGGTAATCATGTTTGCATAAGCAAGTACAAGCATGTCTTTGAAAAAGGCTACACGCCGAATTGGTCAACACAGATATTCAAGATAAAAGAAGTGAGAAAGGCCCAAACGCGAATATATATCCTTGAGGATTATCAAGGTAATACTATTCAAGGCGGGTTTTATTAGGCAGAATTAACAAAGGTCAAACACTAGGGTGAGTGAAAATGTATGGAGAATATTTTTTTTGTTGTTTTGAAATAGCATAGTTGTAAAAAGCTGCATATGGATAAGTAAATGAAGTATGTTAAATATCATTTAATATATTATATCGGCTTGAGGTGCCCCAGCACAAAATAATTTCGATAAAAAGTATTATTTCGTCTATTTTTGACAGCCTCAATAAGATGTATAAAAACCTTAATAATCTATTGGAATAGTTTTTTTCATGTTGTTTGAAACCTATATTTTTATGTAATAATAAAAAACATATAAAAAATTTTAGGGTTTATGGTGCTCCAAAGTCACTAAAATCAAAATTAAATCAAGAATTTTGCAATAAAAATGCGATTCATATTTAGGAAATATTTATTTAATAATTTTTACAAAATATGCAATTAAGTAGGCATCATCTGACGCGATGACAATCTGGCCCTGATAAAACCATCACGTTTTCCCTCTCCACATACAGCAACTGAAACTTCAGTTACGAGCTTGGTGCAACGCTCCACGACTTGGGTATGACAAGGAAGGAGTGCTATATAATTTTTCGTTCCAAGACCATTTTCTACAATTTCTTTTAAGGCTTAAGTAGATCAACTTTTAGTTAAAGGTGGCTCATTAACAGTAACCTGATTATCATGCCAAACAATAATATCAGTATAATGGGGAGCATTGAAATTAAATGATGAAACTTTGAATTTTCGGATTCCTGTGACTTTCTCCGACCTTGCTTTCAGAATACGTTGGCAGGCCAGTTGCCGTATCACTTTGTTGTCATCTGCAAGCATGGCTATAAGAAGATTTTCTGGATGAGCAAAATATTCATTTCTTTGTATAACTGGATCAATCACTTTTTTGAAATTATCGTTTAGCGACTACAATTAATCGTAAACCACAAATGCTGTGCTCCATTTAAACACGAAGGATTGCATTTGATTTAAAACCACGTTCGCCCATTAACTTTCATCACAAAATTGGATAATATAAGTAGATTCTTTTCCGCATCAGTCTTTGTGACATATAATCGTAAGATCCTGTTCGCAGTCGTTAGCCACCTGGAATGGTTCTGTGAACCGGGTTCTCTATTTACCAGGTCAGAAGGGAAAATACCAGTGCTAACGGTAGTCATTACCTCAAGTAGATATGTTTGGTCGGGGCTTATAATAAGAACAGGAAGGTTTTTCATAATTTTGTAGCTGTTTCAAACGAAATGACTCCATTTCTTTTCGTTCTTGTTTTTTCTGGATTTTTATTGTTGTGGTTACATCAATGCCTCCGCAAATCATTTTTCTAGTAGTCCTCTGATCTATTAAAAAAATTAATTTGCTCTTTCGGTATACGACTGCTTTTTTCACACGTACAATCCACAGCTATTACACATTTGCATTAGTAGTTGCAAATGTGTAATAGAATTTTTCGAATCATTTTTGGGAATCTTCTTTGAATTTGTAAATTTATTCTTTATAGTTTTTACTACCTTCACGTCCTTTGAATGGTTTAATTAACTTTCTATATTTTTCGTGGTAAGCTCTAATAACTTGCAATACTCTTTTTAAACTGACTGTTGGAAGCGAGGATGTATGCCATATTTCTAAGACACGAGTCGCAACTCTTTCTAAGATTTCTTGAACAGTCGGTTCTGTAGATGATTTTTCTGGCTTTAACTCATGCTTGATCAAAAGATAATATTTCATAACATCAAAGTAAGTCCGCAATTGAGAAAAGGAAAATATTTCTGGGTCGCCAAACACGGGACATTTTGTCATTTGACGAGTCGCAACTTGAGTCATTTTTACTGTAAACAAAAAAAAAGGAACCTAATGAAATTCATGAACGTCTTACTACAAACATAATATAATTAATAATTTTATAATTACTAATTTAACTTACCAAATGTTCCAAAATGATGTCAAATTACACGGTTACTAACAATTAAACGAACTCTAGTTTTCCCCGTGAACGCTTACCTGTGACTGAAGGTTGACTCAATAACTGTCGGGTTTGACAGTTATTAATGGTTGGGTGCATTCAGAAACAAAATAAATACCGTTTCTACGATTTTTATTAAGTTTAGCATTTGGTTTTGCACTAACGAACCTTGACAATTTTTGGATAATTTTTCAAAACTTTCTCCTAACGGGGGCACCTTTAAATGTAAACCTAGACAAAAAAATATTTTCGCTTTTGCTTATTGTGCCTACCACGCAGCTTTTTACGGGTATGTCATAGTGAAAATATAAAAAAAAACAATTTCACTCCACCCTATCAAACACCCTGAGGAGGAAACATGCTTTTGTCAAGTGGCTTGGCTTTCCCGCTACTCACAATTAATGGATCTCTACAAAAGATATTGAGTGATGAGAACCAAACAGTGACTTTAAGGCTCGAGTTTGATCGTATTAAAACCTTCACCAACCTAGCGGTCGACCAAAGAAAAGCGCTTAAGCTAGCACGAAGTGGATTTTTCTGCACCAACGTAAAGGATTACGTGAAATGTTACTTCTGCTCGTTGGTGATGGCTGCATTCACCTGCCCTTCTGATGTTAAGGCCGAACGTTTTTGCAATTCACCCAACCTTTGCTACGCTACCGGAAAATATGTCTGTGGCATATGCGAGAACCTCCCCGCCAAAGAGCCCGCTTAAAAATCATCTGTGTTACGGCTAAGGTACTTTAATATTGTCGGATTAGTTTTCATACAACTCATCATGATGGGATTATGGGCACAATATTATGATCTTTGCTACGTCAACACCACAAATTCTACGCTCTAAAAATTACAACTCTGTGAAACAATTATAACCGCATATTTGACAATATGAAATAGTTAAAATAATAAAAACGTCATAAGCACGATTGTATGTCTTTTATTTCAAAATCATTCACTTCACCTTCACTTTCATTATCTTACACACTTGTCTTCATTGAATAGATGCATGGAAATATGTCTGTTGATTGAGCAGGCACTGTACCGGCCAAAAAAAAAACACAATTATGCAAAGCTGATGTGATAGCATAATTTACTAAAAAAACATGAAGGCCGTTGTTTGCCGGCATCCACAATACCGGCAAACAACTATCTTCACGCAAAACAAACAAACAAACAAACGCTTCTCGAATGCAATGCAAAAGTGAAAGTAAACATTGCATCTAAATAACGCACCTGGATGACTCTCAATTTGTGCAAATTACGTTCTCAAAAGAAGCCGCTAAAATATACGTGTTAGACGTAAACACGTGCATGATCCATACAGTCAACTGACTCGCACTCATTGTGACGGTGCCGACTTCAATACCGGAGTGGTAAGCTACGTCCAAAAATTCTGACGTTGGAGCAATTTGCGCTCACGAAATTTGACGTCAATGTAATTAGCGCTCACGAAATCTGACGTCAAAGCAAGCCTTTTCGCTCGAAACATATAATCTGATATCTTCTCACCCTGCCAAGCCGTTGTTTTCGACGGCACCAGGATCCAGTTACCATACAAAACAGCATCGGCATTTGACGGCACTAGAATATAGCTGTTGTTTACTCGCGTAATGCTATTTTAAAGGCAAGGTCCCTACCTTTCTATTCACTTGCCCTTGCAAGTAATTGCACTAAGCAAGTGGTTTAAATTAAACCGCATTATGTAATTAAGTAATCGGGCGTGTCTACTTTGTGAATACGAAACTGCATAAAGTGCTTACTTGCGCCCAAATATAACGCTCTGCTGCCATGTGCCCATACACCGAATTGCACTAAGAAACCGGTTTAAATTGAACCGTATTATGTAATTGCGCGTGCCTACGAGATACGAGTCAGCTGCATGACATGCTTTTTTGTTTGGCTATATATAAACACTTTTTAGCAAAACTACGCCGCGCTTAAATATCACGCTCTGCTACCATGTTTGTTTTTAATTTGTTTCAAGAAGAAAAAAGACAAACAATAATTTTTTTAGACTGCACGGTGTACTTTTATTACGATTCGATGTTGACACGGTGGCGTCCGAAACTCGTCTGGAGTTTGATGACACCTGGTTTGATGGTATTGGCGATTCATCACGTATGAAGGTATGATTTTTTTGGAAAGTAATAAAAAAACTAAGAAGTTTTGATGAAAGCTGTAAAAAAATCCTTCGTTTTTCTCCTTTCATTACTACAATAAAATAAATAAATAAAAAACAAGCTGTACGGTGCATCATTTGAAGCCCACACGTTCAACTTCTCAGTAATATCCACAGCTATTTATAACACTGAATGGAATGAGTGAATATTAATCATATTGTCTCAGAAATTGCCCATTGATTAATTATAGCTTTTGATCGATTTTGGAGGAGGGGGGGAAGGATGGTTGAATCTTTGGATCACTTGTATGAGTGTATGAGTATTTTTGAAAAATATTTAAAAAAAAAATACTAAGCAGTTCCATTTGATGGAAACTTTGAACATTTGATTTCGAAAAGTAATGGTGGGCAAAAGTTTAAATTAAACAAAAAAGACTTTTATCAACCATTTTCCATTATAAGTCGGAATGGTGTATTGTTTTTGAATGAATATGTTTTGCAGTCATAAAAAATATCGTATGTTGTTTAATAAGATATCTTCCTTTTCTAAACATTTAATTATTCAAAGCGTTGATCACCACAAATACAAATTTGATTGAAATTTTTTTTCCGTTTAAGCAGTCAGCAAAATTTAAAGGAATCGCAGAGTTCTAAATGAATTCATAATATATTTAGCTGAAGATTTAGATTGGGTTGTTCGGTTACCTTACTATACTTTCTCATTCAATACTGCAACACATGTGGACTCTGATTGTTTTCGGTATGAATTAATATTTCCGTAAATACCGACCCTTCCAAGTGATGACAGTATGACAAATGACAAGGTATTCGACAAAGATAACTTTGCAAATGAATTAAAATGTAAAATTAGAAAATGCATTGAAAACGGAAGAACAATTATTAATATTGTTGAGATCAAAATACATGCTGAATTAAACTATAAATCCACCTAAATATTCATAAAGTGAAAAGGTTTTAATTAAAATTCGCAACAAAAAGAAAAATTAGAATCCATACCAACGCCCCTAGACTATTGTACATCCAAATAGACACAACTCCACAAAAAACATAAATATTAAACTCGTCATGCTTGCGGTAATATATTGATTGCTAGAAAACATGTTTGCATGCACAGTAACTTCTTCCGTTCATTTAGCCCTTCATTAGTTCCGTAAAGCTCAATCGTGGATTGGAATTTGTAAATACAAATAAGTTGTGCTCAAGCTGTCTCTCAGCCAAGCACATGAAAGCAAGTGAATGCAATACCAGTTATTGGTGCCTAGTAAGTTATTGTGTATGGCTTTTGCATACCATTTAAGACCAAGCCAACCTTTCCCGGGCCCAAAGTAGTCGCACTAAAGTCATAGACCCGACTCGAGAAGCGCTTGTCTCAAAAATCAAATGTCAAAGCTGAGTCATATGGAAATAGTACCCGATGATGAATTGAATTAAGACAATGTCTATTATATTTCGCATCATGCGGTCTTACACGATGAACAAATTGAGGTAGTGGTTAACGCTTTAATCATAGCATTAAAAATATAAAGAACGGACACTCCGAGCTGTCAAAGTCGACTTGAGACAAAATATGCCTAAATAACCCCTCCTATCAAAGAGACCGCTCTGGCTTTCGTTTCCAAGCTCGCGCGTGAAAGTGTAAGTTGAAATTTGTATTCAAATTTCTTCAGGCCAGGTTGTGCATATGTAGAGAGACGAGCTCGCAATTTTATAAAAGTTAACCGTGTACGTGTGCATGGCAAAATCAGCTGACTTAACACTAGTGTGCGTGAAATCAACGAATGCGGCTAGTACCCGATGCTAATACGCGACCAATCAAAGCATTTAGGGCTGCCCGATCAACAGAAATAACGAAAAAACGCGGCATTGCAATTTGAAATACCAATAAATTTTATTGAAAAGTTTTGTATGTGAGTATTGCAAAACAAAAATTAAATGTTTAAGCAGATCAACTAAATTGAGATCTCGTTAAACTTACACTTCATTCGGTTTTTAAAATTCTTTGTAATCTCTCTCACTCACTGAATTCCAAATTTTTGGTTTCTGACGCACTTTACCCATCACGCAGAGCTGATAATCAGAAACGAACGCTAAAACCATACAAACCTAACGTTACCGCGGAGTCTTTCACTACAATTTCACCCAACTGTTGATACCTGTACACGTTCACTAGCAAAGGGTTTTAACTGATTTTGTGCTGCAGTTACAAGGAAATGCAATCACTTCATCGTTGCTCTATATTGCTAAATAAATAGAGCACCAAAGAAGGAACTTTATTTCCTTTTCGTAGAGATCTTTATATTATATTATGTACTAGTGTCCATTTTATAAATAAAATATTTAGAAAAAAAAATTTCCAAAAAGTTATGGGCCCAGACCCTAGTGCAAATAAAGAGTGCAAATAAATTGAACGATAAAGTGAACATAAAGTGAACGATAAAGTGTAAATAAAGTGACTTACAAAGTAAATACAGTCGAAAGGGCTTGTGCTGCTCATGGTGTAAAATCAAGTCATGAAATAGATTGCCAGCATGTATGTCACAGACGCTTCGGTCATCGGAATCCGAAAGCAATAAATGAATTGGCCAAAAAAGGTTTAGCAACAGGGACTGTCATAAAAGACTGTGAAATACGGAAGACTTGTGAGTGTTGTGTAAAAGGTAAAATGATACGTACACCATTTCTCAAGAAAGCAGAAACAAAAACAAATGCTCTTTTCGAACTAGTTCATACGGATGTATACGGACCCATGCAAACAATTACTTCAAGCGGTAAAAATATATTTTGACCATTAAAGATGATCACTCAAGATACTGTGTGGTTTACTTTCTACAGTATAAAAGTGAAACAACAACATTTATAAAGGAGTTTGTCGAAATGGCAAAAACTCAGTTAAAAAAAACGATTAAAGTAATAAGATCGGACAGGAGGAGAGTATGTAAATAATTATTTACAGCAGTACCTAAAATACAAAGAAATGACCCGATGCATGCTTATACATGCAAATATGGATAATAAGTATTGGGCTGAAGCGGTAAATACAGGAAATTACCTACAAAATAGACTTCCCACGAAGGCTGTGAGTTACACGCCTTAAGAAGTGTGTTATTCAACGAAACCTGATGTAAAAAACTGGCATATCTTTGGCAGTGAGGCATATGTACACATTCATAAAGAGCAAAGAAAAAAAATTAGACAATAAAGTCGAAAAGTTTATTTTTCTTGGCTATTCTGGAAAATCAATCAAAAGCATTTCGATTTTTAAATAATGAGACATCCTGCATAAAGATTAGTCGCGATTTCGTCTTTCTCAGCAAACAGCATGAAGAAAAAAATGACTCGATTCTCTACAACCTCGATTTCTCAAGGAACAAAATTGTTGAAAATATTGATGAAGACTGGGACGGTAAAAATGAACTTCTAGCAGATGAATCAATTGATGAAGGTTCCAGCCTAAGTTATGATTCCAACAGAAAATACAGTGAAGATGCGCCTGAAAATTTCGTCACTAATGAAGAATAGATTCGACGCTCTGAAAGATCGAATAAAAGTGTGCCACCGGACTATTACATGGCTTTTTCGAAGGTTCCAGCAGCAGAAGAAGATGACCCAAGGAATGTAGCAGAAGCATTATCTGGACCACATAAAGAAGAGTGGAAAAAGGCTATGATAGAAGAAATTGACTTTTTGGCAAAAAACAAAACGTAGGAGATAGTAAAAAAAACCTTCAGGTAAAAATATCGTTACTTGTAAATGGGTCTTTAAAACTAAACGAAATGCAGAAGATAGCATAGAAAGGTTTGAAGCAAGATTGGTTGCAAGAGGTTTCTCTCAAAAATACGGTATAGATTATGATGAGGTTTTTGCACCAGTCGTTCGCTAAGTGACCTTTCGAACAACTTTAACGATCGCAGGCTATAAGAATATGACAATAAAGCACTTCGATGCAAAAAACACCTATCCTCAACGGAAATCTTGAAGAAGAAATCTACATGCAGTTACCAGAGGGACATGTTGGTCTAAATGAAAATCCTATATGTAAATTAAAAAGAGGCATTTACGGACTAAAGCGAGCAACAAAAGTATGGAATGATAAGCTAAACAGCTTACTCAGAAGCTTCGGGTTTATTCAGAGCAAAGCAGATATAGGTTTCCACGTAAAAATTGATGAAAGAGTGACTATATATCTCATTATTTACGTAGACGACATTTTAATCGCTGCTAAAAGTTTAATAAAAATAGATGAAGTTGGACATTTTCTAACGAACCATTTTCAAATCGTCGATCTTGGATTACTAAAGGTATAACTTGGTATTGAAATAAGAAGAGATGAAAACGTAATTTACTGCCTCAAACATTCAAAGTACATCAAAAAAATTTCACATGGATTTGGTTTGCAAGATGCAAAAATTTCGAATATGCCGTTAAACCAAGGATATTCCAAAATACGAGAAGACGAACCAGTAATGTCAGATACTTTAAAATACGAACAACTTATAAGCGCGTTGTTATACCTAGCAGTAAATACAAGACCAGATAAAGCAGCAAGTGTAACAATTTTAAGTCAGCATAATAAACAGCCTACGACAATTGATTGAAATGAAGCAAGAAGAGTCGCTAAATATCTAAAAGGGACAGCGTCATATGAACTTCGGCTCGGTAGTAAAGAAGAAAAAGGTGGTGTTATTGGTTTCCCCGATGCAGATTGGCCCGTACATAAAACTGATCGTAAGTCCAACAGCGGCTACCTATTTCAATATTTTGGAGCTTCAATTAGCTGGGGATTCAGAAAGCAAACATACGTTGCATTATCATCAAATGAAACAGAATATATTGCACTTGCAGAAGCATCTCAAAAGGCTATATGGATTCGCCGTTTAATTCAAGATTTTGAAGGAAAACTCCCAGCAAAAATGGCAATTTATGAGGACAACTTAAGTTGCCTCGAACTAATAAATAATACAAAATTTCGTAACAGGACAAAACACATCGACACAAAATTTCATTTTGGGAAAGATTTAAAAGATCAAGATATAGTTAATTATGAATACTGTCCTACAGATCAAATGCCAGCATATATGCTAACAAAAGCACTTGGCAGAATAAAGCTTAAAGATATGGCAGTAAGGTATGGATTACTGATTGTCTAGCCTGTATGCTTATCGTTGAGGAAGGGTCTTAGTATACAACGATATGCACACACATCTAAGCACACACAGCTTTTACGAAAAACATAGAAATCACAATTCAGTCCCAGTTCGGCTTTGCAACAATGCAGATCACATCATACCTTTTTCCCTCTTTATATTATATTATGTACTAGTGTCCATTTTATAAATAAAATATTTATAAAAAAACTTTCTCCGAAACCATTCACATGCAATTTGCTTACAATGTTACTCATGCTAAGGTACACGGATATGCATTTACCAATACTTAGGAATAACCTGGCCACTTTGGATGTATAACAGATATGTGGCAAATTGGCTGGAGTGTCCGTGCTTTATATTCTTTATGCTATGGGTTTAACGCCCTAAGCGTGACCCACATCGGGACCAGGTTCTCAACAAGATATCGTTAGCATCTTAATCAAATGGTGCTTCTTTGCGGTTATATTCACCAGTGACATCGTGAAAATGTATCGTTAAATTCTGGTCCATCCAACGATCAGAGATTGGCTCCGGATTATTTATAATTTCGGCCAAGGTCTTCAACATGTAAGGCTTTGTACTCTAACTTATGGTACTGCCTCTGCTCTTTATCAAGCATTGAAAATTTCAAGACATTGGTGCAGACACTGTTAATCATGCTGCCAGATTCAAGAACAAGCTCATTTAGAAATTAATGGCCGCAAAAAAACAATTAGGTAGATGGTCAGCTAATAGCAAGAATCTTTTAGAGGATGAACAAATTGTCGATCAATGAAATAGCCTGTTTGAAATACCCAAAATGAACAGTGCCTTTGGTCTCAAATGGTCACCGATTATGGACTCTTTTTCATTTCAGTTCAAGCCATTTGCGATTGTTTCTGGGCTTATTACCAAACGAAGTGCCTTGCCGAAGTCTTTCAGATTGTTTGATCTTGTTGGTTGGGTATCACCTATCTTAATTCAAGCAAAAATCAATACCCAAAAACTTTGGATTGAAAGTTATGATTGGGACACTCCTATCTTTGATGATTTGTTGTGATCGTGGAATGATTTGAAGTCCTACGTATCAAATCAATCAAAATCCCTAGGTTACTGGGCAGTTTCTCGGAGACAAAATAGACCCTGGGCGGATTCTCTGATGCTTAAAAAAGGGCAGTATGTCTTTTTTTGTGACGTCATCTGGTAAGCCCCTATTGGTGTGCTCTAAGTTTAGGGTTGCAACTGTCAAACATTCTCCATTACTAGACTAGAGCTGTGCGCAGCTCATTTATTGACGCCATTTATCACATACCTGTTGCCAAGTTTCGTAGTTAAACCTCTCGAAATCTGCTGTTGGAGCTACTCTAGAAACGTTCTGTGTATGCTTAAAATCTTGCCAGCCATGCTCAAAGTCTTCGAAGCCAACAGGGTCAGTGAGATTCTTACTAGCTGGCCCAATGTTAAATGGGGATACGTCCCTACGGACCAGAACCCTGCTTACTGCCCCACAAGAGGTTTGTCAGCTGCTTCATTGATTTTTTTCTCTCTGTGATGGTCGGCGCCTTCTTGGTTGCCAACTGAGTCAGATTGGCTTAGTCAGCTCGACAAGCAATCTGATTCTGTGGCATGAACTGCCTCGTTAATTGAACGTGTACACGAACCAGTTTGTTGGCTACAGAAATTCGAAAGTTTTAATAAGGTTTGTAGAGTACTTGCTATTTTTTATCGTTGGAAACGTTATGCCAAAACGAAAATAGATAATTTTTTGATCCCCGAAGATTTGAAATCAGCGCAGGAAGGAATTATTAAATCAGATTAGTCGCTTCACTTTCACAATGAACTCGAGAGTCTCAAAAGTAATAGACTTATACCTCGTAAAAGTAAGCTAGCTAAATTCAATCCATTTTTAGACGATGAAATCATCATGAGGGTAGGTAGTAGATATAAAATACTACACTTTTATCAGCTACAATGAGAAGTATCCAATCATATAAGATAAAATCAGTAATGTTTCGAAAATGATCATTAGTGATTATCATCACATGTTTTCACATGGTGGATTTTAGTTGTTTTAGTCAGCTATTCTTCGCAAGTTTATATCATTTGCGGCAAAAGAGTCTCTACAGCCTTCATAAGCAAGTGCTCTAAGTGTTTGTGCTTTGCTATACTCTGTTTAGGCCAACAGATGGCCCCATTGCCTAGTGATTGGTTTAGCTTTGAGTTTCGCTTTTCGTCTACTGTCCTAGACTATGCAGACCCATTTAAAATAACACCCTCCAGAGGTAGAAGCATAGTATCCACTAAATGTTATTATGCGTTTTCGAAGCAAAGCAAAGCATTTGGGAAATTGCTTCAGATCTCACCTCTCGGGCATTTCTTGCCGCTTTTTAATGGCTCGCCGATCGGTGAAATTTCCCGCGCATTGTGTACAACGATAATGGCTTTATCTTTACTGGTGCCGAAAAGGAAATAAAGAGCCTTTTTCCTAAGACCTCATCCTTCTCTCACAAGATTAAAGAGGTCATAAATAATCAAGGTATCCAATGATCGTTCTCTCCTCCATACGCCCCGCATTTCGGCGGTATTTGGGAGGCCGCAGTAAAAACTTTAAAATATCACTTTAAGCGCGTGTCAGGTCAAACTCCCCTTACTTACGAGGAAGTTTCAACTCTAGCTGCAAAAATTGAAGGATGACTATTAAGGCAGTATTATTTTGCCTCCTTTACGCCATAACTGCAGAAAGTTGAGACATGGTACCTCTCACTCCTGCTCACTCTTTAGTAGGCCGTTTCTTCCAGACATTGCCTCCTTCTTCGGATGAAACCAACTTCAGTAAAACTTTCACAAATAGATGGAAATTAATATTGGCAACGAAGAATAGTTTCTTTAACTCTTGGAAAAGGGAAGCAACAAACCAATTTATGGAATACAGTAAGTGGCCGTTTCCTAACAGAAATCTCAAGGTAGACGATCTCGTTATATTCAAAGACGAATCAGAAACAATCTGTTGTGGCCATTAGGCGAAGTTACTGAAGCATATTTTAAAAGCCTAAGAAAGTCAGTTCGTGTTGTTATTGTAGAAACTGAAGATGGCTCTACATATATTCGGCCGAAACACAGGCTAGTTTACTTGTCAGTGGACGATCATGCTTCTCAGACGTTTTATGAAACCTTGCCGCCCGTACCCACGCGGATTTACTTTGTGACTGAGCACGTAAATAGACCGTCATGTAAATTTTCGAATATTCACGTTTTTTTCTTCAATTTGTAAATGTATATAAATAGCAGCATAATTTATAAGTTATAATTTAGTTTGTGTCGAGTCACAGCAAAACAAGCAAAGCCGCATCCTTTTTTGGTCTATGACAAATGTGGATGCCTCTAGTGCGTTCCAAACACGCTAGTAGGTTGCACATTCATGCAAAGGGGGCAGTATTTTTGACCACCCGGCGTCACCCGTTAGATCGAGTAACCGGTTGCAAATTTCGAATACTACAAAGAAACTGGACGCAATGCTGACGTGGTAAACGTTTGAAACCTTGCAAATAATTAAGTGCTTTCTTTTAAACACAATAAAGTAATTATTTCAATCAACCGTAAACATATATGAGTTTTCCTTTGAAAAAACAGTAAAGTTATTATTTCAATCATCTGTGAAAATACAATGAGTTTAATTACACTTGTTAAGTGAAAGGAAATCCATTGAATGTCGCTAATGAATCCATCCACGTTGTTGTGCTGTATGTTGTATTTCACAAGTAGTTCAACGCCACGCTTGGACGAAGAGTCGTTTGACCCATTGATAAAAAAAAGTGGTAATTTTTATATACTATGATGTTTTTGTCATGTGGAATGTCGTTCTCTTGAAGTGCGTTAATATCATGGTTTTTATCGTTAATCAGAAGTTGCAGCTGTTCCTTGTTTTTTAGGTACTCGTTCATCCTCCATTACACGATGCTGAGGGACGTTGTTGTTTGTGAGAAAATGCCAATTGTTGGCTTCTGTAGTTTTTATACATATAAATGCTACAGAATTGGATTGTGGCATTGTTTAATACTTTAAAATGTTGTTTATAAGCAAGTTAAAATCTATTAGAGCTGGTAACGGGTGTGTTTTCATGCCATTTATTCTTCGCTGTCACTGCCATTAACGAGGCTTGATTCTGCGGTGGAAAATTGATTTCACAGCAAGAAGTTTGTTGGGAGGTTTGTTATTGTTGCGTTTTGTGAGGCTGAATGTATTTAGAATGTTTGTTTGCATTGTTTAGTTTTTGTCTATTTATTGAGTTTGATGGAATTGTGCAAATAACTTTTTCATTTCCCCAGTGGGAGTGCAGATGTCGCAAATGGTTGGGTCTTTGCAGAATATTTTTTGGATGACCGAACTTGAAGCAAATTCTTCATTGTATTAGTTTGGGGATGTATTGCTTTACTTAAAGCCTTAGAAAACCTATTTTGATTTCCTGTGGCAAATTGTAGTCGCTGAAGCTAAGGATATAGAGGGGTGTGTTAATCATTTTCCCGTCTATGAATTTTGTTATTTTTTGAAAATTTATCGCATCTGCTTTTTCAGGCCTTCTGTTATCGCGTCATTGTCCAAATTAGTTAGAATTGGCGCGTAAATAACTCCTTAAACAGTATTTTGATTTTGGCAGAAAGATGCCTCTTCATTCCATACATAAAAGATTGCCTTTATTTTTTTAATTTTGTTGCCATCTTTTTTGTTTTTGGCGAGCAGTAGTATGTTCCCGTCTCGTGTGACTGATGTACTAAAGGGCTCCGATAATATTTCACTGATTAATTTTGTGAATTTGAAGATTTTGAAACTGTTGCCGGTTTAATGTGGGTCGGTACTTTAAATATTGAAAAACTTTAGGGATGGTTTTTTTTGTAGAGGTGAAACGTCGCAATGGCGGGAAATTGTACGAGTGAAACGTGAGATTGAGTTGTGTGGATTATTTTTTTGCATGGGCATATTTTGGTCTCTGGGCTTAGTGCTGCAAACAGCTTTTGATGTTTCTAGGCTATTTAGTAATGATGCCATGTTTTTGCGTAGTATTTGGTGTCTGACAATGACTATTTAGAACCAATTGTTTTTGTCCTTCTTTGTAAGTAGGAAACCGTTTTGTTTTATAAGAGATTTGATTTGAATTTTTGGGTCTCTACTAATGATATGCAAAGAAGTAGGCAGACTGTTTCGGAAATGTAAGAAACGGTTTAGTTTCTCTTTACTTTCTGCATGAATTCGTTGATTTGAATTAGTTTTTAAAGCGAAGACCTAACTTTGTGGGTTGAGTACCCACTTATTATAAAATTTAGACGTTTTTCTGTTACGATTAGCTTTTCTTACATTTTCTTTTAATATAAGATAATTTAATTCATATGTGGAAAATATTTATTTGTTTTAAAGAAATTTCTGTTGGGTTTTCTTTGTCTTCTCAACGTCTTATGTTATTGTAGTATTGTCCATATTATTGCAAAGAAATGAAACGATAAAAAAATTAAGTTTTTGACTGGTTTTTTTTTTGTTTAAGTAGAAATGTGTGCAGGTTTTCATTTTGATATTGGTGCGCTATTTAAACTTCGGATTTTTTTGTTTTGTGAATCGGGTGTGTTAAATGATCTTGCATATTTTGTTTTTGTAATCAATTCTTTGATCCTCAGAATTTACTTTATTTTCATTATCGGTGACGATAAAAATAGCCTTACCTTTTTTTATTGAACACAATTCCCAACGTTTAAGCCATTTGATTCCACTGTTTTTTCTTTAATTTAAAATGTTTGTCAATACATTGGCTATTTTTGTTTGTAAACCAAATATCAATATAGTAAATGTCACTTATAGATTTTGGTTTAACTGTTTCCCGAAATGGTTTCATTGGGTAGATCATATTTAGATGGTTGGCATACGTTGCATGAAATGATAAAGTTCAGCAGTCATGATCTAATTTTTCGGTGCACTAACATAACTTCACAATATGTCAATTTCCATTATGTTTATCTTCTAACTTTGTACCTGCTGTAACAGTATGTGGCATAATGTTAGTTAACCCTTTGACGACCATAAGGTTTTGAGAGCTTATTTGGTGAGTGTAATGATAAATAATAGTTAATAAGGTATAAAATGGAAGGTTTTCAAGGATAAAGAAAAAAAATCAGTTGGTTTTTTATAAATTCATGGGACATATGTGTCGTAAACGGTAAGTTTTTACTTAAAACTCATGATAATCTTTAAGTAAATTATTTATTATAAGAATTTTTAAAGCTAACCTTTGTAGTATATACTTTTTTAAAAAACATTTCCTGTGGCATATCTAACAAAATAGTTAAACTGACACTCTAAAACCAATAAAATCAACCGTGATATTCAGCAAAACGATTCCTTTGCTTGTTGAAACATAAGTGGACTTTACATATGGGGTAAGTGTTATTTGTACGGTTTTCTTGCTTTCCATTGGCACAGTTTACACACATTTTCCCAACATTGGATTTTTCCATGGGATGAAACGGTTCAAGCATCGTCGTACTAAATTTGTCGCTGTAGTGGAGGCCGCTCGTTGTCTGACAGTAAAACCATTTAATAAACTTCGAGCAACAACTTGCTTGTACTGAAGGTTACTCAAAATAGTCCCTTCCATGCGCCTAGCAGCATGAAGTTTCGCATAAATGACGTATGTATTGTTTACTGCGATGTCGAATAGATAAAAAAACAATCGTAATTAATATTTTATTCTAGACCGTCGATCAAGTTCGTAACATACTTTTCGCTGATCCATCAGGTCGACTCCGCCCATATTTTTATTGTAGTTTATCACAATTTTAGGGCACACAACGTCATTTTTTTCTGCAGAACCTACTTTACGGCGCTTCACGCTGTTAGTTTCCGATGGAGGCAAAAAGTTGGTCAATAAATAAACCGGCCTATTATCCATCCACTTCACATACGTTATACCATGAAAACTAGTGGTATAAATGATGTTTTCGGTTGCTTCTAACAGTTCCACAAGCTTTAATATTCCTACCAATAAAGTCGTATTGCAGCCTAGGCGAGTTGAAAAAATTGTCAATATAATATTCGCAATCCAGGCCTATCAGCTTCGTTGTTAATTGCAACATGATGGACTCACCTAGTTCATATCCAGTCCCACCATTGCCTTTCCCCGTATATAAATCAAACTCGTACAGAAAGCCTGTTGCCGCATCAGATCGGCACCACAGTTTGAATCCCCATTTTACGAGGTTTTTTTTATGTATTGCTTCATTGCATTATGTCCTTTGAATTTAGCCATATGTTCGTCGATAGATGGTGTTTTAGAATTGCTGAGGGCGTTTTGGAATGATTTATTCAGGTGGTCCATTATGGGTCGTATTTTATACGCTCTATCGTAATCCGAGCTATTGACTTCTCTTTTATATTCGTTGTCACAGAAATACAAATTCCTGAGTATTTCTTCGAATCGTTGCCTTGGCATAACATTTGAAATGAAAGGTGCTACCATGTTAGGTTTCGAAGACCAGTAATCTCTCAGAGATGGCAAAACATGATAGCCCATTACTAAATTCATTCCAAGAAATGCTTTCATTTCGTCACCTTCAACTGCGAGTTCTCGCCCATTTTGATGAGCATATTTTACAGACTGTAATGCTATATATTGAACTAAATTTTCAAAGTTAGTAGTGGAGTTGAAAATTCCAAAGGGAGCCATTGAAGCATTTTCATTTTCTGGAAAGATTCGTACTTTCCCGTATTCGTACTCCAAATCAGAAAATATATTTGGTATGTAATTCTGGCTTCATTTGAAAACTGGTTGACTAGTGTGGTATTCCGCTTTGGCGGTTTCTGCTGCTGACATTGAATGATCAGGTGATTTCTCTAGTAGCTGAGATGTTGGACCCTCAATCTTCACTAATTGTACGCCTTCATCATCGTCCTGCGAGAAAAATCTTTGATCTTCTTCGTCCAGTTGTAATGCACTTTCATCATCACTGTTGTCATCCATCAATATTTGGCTAATTTCATCATCAGTGAGATAGAAAACTCCACGCCCCTTCCGCAACATAATCTCCATCATAAAAAATACAAAATTGTCGGCAGAGCTCAAAATACTAAAAGTTTTAATCATTAACTTCATCTGATATATACTTTCCGTTAACGGCCGTAGGGACACTGGCGTCCCTTTATTATTTTTCGAAAAATTGAAGGATATACAAAACACAAGTTTTCCACAATAGTATGAAATAATTATTTACATCACAAATAACAATTATCACAACTTAACCGAGTTTTGAAGTTCGTTTGCCACTTTAAAAAATAAACAAAAAAGTTCTCTATGACGTGTGTCTTCCTTGAACTTTCCAATGACCACTAAAGCCGACAACTGACGATTGTTGGGTGTTGCCATTGTTATATTAATGATAAATATTACAAACAAAGTAATTATGTGCCAAATTTAGTTCTATATTCACAATTGATTGAAATAATCGTTATTTTTTGCTTTGGACACATATGTCCCTCTGGTCGTTGAAGGATTAATATGTATTTTGTATCTTTTTCCTTCAAAGAAGAAAATGTTTCTTTCGTTCATAGTTTTATCTCACTGTGCTTTATGGTTTCTTTATTCTTATGATATGTTGTACATTATAGTGATTGAGTGCAATTGAGAGCAACTGTACGCTGTGTTGCTAATGAGGCGCAGTCTTTCCTCTTTAATGAACGTAAAGTTCAATTCGGGAAAGTGCGTCAGCCACTAAATTTTCTTTGCCTTTTATCTGCTCAATTGTGAGATTGTATTTGAATAACTTTAACTTTCATCCTTGCAGACGTCGATTATCTGCTTCAATATTTGTTAAATATGTCAATGGCTCATCATCAGTCATAAGTTTGACCTAATACCCACAATTGTTTGGTCTGAAATATTGGAGTGCGACGACAATCATAGGCAACTCATTCTCTATAGTTGAAAATCGTGTTTCAAATTCATTTAAAATTTAAAATACCAAGCAGATTAGCTTTCGGTTTTATACCGAAAACAATGTTTAAAGCATCTAGTGTTCGTGAAATTATTCTCGTAGAATTTGGAAATTGAAGTATAGGAGAATATAGGAGGAGTGTTCTAATTTTTAAAATGCCGCATTCTATTCTGCGTCCGTTGTTTCTACTTGCACATCTTTCTTTTTATATTATACAATATCATTGAACGAGCGATTTTTAAAATATCTTTGATGAATTTACGACAAAACACATCGATTTCCAAAAAAATACTTCATTTATTTTGGAATAGGAGAAGGGATAATTTATCTATTTGTAAAGGTTTGATTTGGTTATATATATATATATATATATATATATATATATATATATATATATATATATATATATATATATATAAGTAAGGTTTTGATGGAGTGTTACTGATCGTGCGCGAGTTAAGTACGAAGCAATTCATACCATATATGGTAACAAAACTGCCATCACATCTATTTTTAGAAACCAATCAGAACAGGAAACTACCCTCCTGAATACCGCCGCGTCAGACGGCTTTTTGCTGTTGGATTAGACAGTCATACGCCTTTCAACTTGAATTAACTCGCGCGAGGTTGCGTAATTAAAGTATCTTGAACAGCAAAAAGCATTACAGTCAACGTCACAGACCCTGCAGACATGTTGCCAGCAATCACAAAAAGAAACAATGGTCACACAATTGCTGCAACAGATTCAAATCCAGGCTCCGCTCCGTCTACGATACGTCAATGGAATCTATTATGCGCTTGTGATACCCACAACCATTTACACTTGGAATTCACCATGGTTAACGACTGCCACGATTATTTCACCAGGACTCCAACTACAGCCCACACACAGAAGCGCAGTATCAACCAAGGGGCAACGCTGTGGCCAATCATGGAGGACGGGCAAGAAGCTTAAATCGTCCACTGACGTGGGTCGGGAATTGGCACAAGACCTGTTATAGCCAATGAAAGCTTCAACAAGTTCAGTAAACTCGACTGGGCATTGACCGCCGATGCAGCAAACGGGATCGGTAAATCCCATAAATATCGCCAGGCAAATAGCTGGCGGGCCTGTTTGGCGTGATAAAGCTCGAAGGAAGGGCTCGTACTGTACGAGAATTGAGCAGCAAAAGGCCTGTGCTTTCGTGAGATCTGTCGGTGGAGGAATAGCGGTGTTTTACGTATGCGCAGCAAAACGAAGACGACGAGCGACGTGCAAGCAAGATTAGGAGTCGGGAAACAGCCACCGGAATAATATTAAGGAAGAACTGTAAGTAAGCTTAAGTATAGATAGGGTGAGTTAGGTTGATAGTACATTGAGGCAAAATAAAATAGTGCATTGAAGTAGCAAAGTGAACGTCACGTCAGCTCTTTGCTTTTCGATCCTTGTTACGATAGTAAATTTCCTATCTGACCCTTGGTTTTGGGTTTTCGCGAATCCTGTTCCCATTTCCGGATTCGCGGACAGGGTAGTCTCGACGCAGAAACGAGTGGCGCCCCTTTAAAAAATATCCCCACACCCCTCTTCGCGGGTCTAAGCCAGGTGGGATTGCCCCAACCGGGATAGGCTTGGCTGCGGTGTAGTAGCGGACGTTACGCAAAATAGAGGTGTAATATTTTGCACTCAACGCGAGGCCGTTAAAAACCAGGAGATTGAAAATTGGGTACGGCAGCGTTGAAACGGCGGATACGTTTGAAAGGTCCCGTAAGTGTGTCTGTGAAATAAAAGTGGCCGAGTTCAAAGTGCTTACACGTGCATCAAATCGCGGGAGTGTGAGATCGCGGGAGTGTGCTGATTTCGGGAGTGTGAAATTGTGGGTGTATAGTGGCGCAAAAAAAAATTATATATAGTAATAATAAAATAAAGAAGGAAGTGACTTTTTTCCCGTTTAGTTCGTATCTCTCATTTCTTTTTGTGCTGTCCTCCTTCTTTCTAGATTCAACATGAAGAAGTTTACCAAAGCCCTGGTTGACCGCCTTAAGGAGAAGCTGGCGTATGGATTGGAAGTACTCAGCATGCCTACGGGTACCGTCGACGGGCGGAGGCGCTACTAGAGACGTCCCTATGCGCCATCCACTACCCGTTCACCTAAAAACAAGACCTGGAGGCTGTCACGGCAAAGTTGAAGGAAGTAGAGGCACTTGCGGTAAATTTTTAGGGGGACCTCAAATCCCCTGAATTTCTGAAGGCTCAGGTTAAGTCGGAGTTCGTGCTGCGGCGGATCCGTAACATGCTCCGGGAAAAGGGTACAGAGGATCTCGCCGTTGAAGCACTGCGATGGCGCCTGGCACAGGCTATAGGCAGGATTGTCGTAGCGGCTGAAGAGGGAGAGGAAGGAGACAATTCCGTACCGATAGTCGCAAATTCGGAGCACGGAAAGTCGTCAAGAAGAAAAGTGTCGGAGATGCCAGCCTTTACGACACCCAAATATCCCCCGGCTGCTGCACCCAAAATCCTGTAAGTAGTCAAATGGGGCATTAAATTCTCGAGTGAGGTCTCTAGCTCTGTTAGCGCTTTCTTGGAGAGGGTGGAGGAGCTCCGGGAAGCTCGAGGAATGTCGAAGGCTCATCTGTTTCGATCGGTCATCCACCTGTTTGAGGGCAAGGCGCTAATCTGGTTTTGAGCCAATCGAGTGACCTTTGAGACGTGGGCCGAGGCTTGTTGAGAGTTGCGGGCGAAATTGCCGCCTTTCGACTATGATAAGCGGCTATGGGCGGAAATTCGCCATCAAACACAAGTCAATAGTGAGTCAATCGGCGTGTACGTGGCAGTGATGGAAGGGTAGTTCCGAAGGTTGATCACCAGGTGCATCGAGGAAGAGAAGTTGAGGATTCTGCAGAAAAATATAGCTCCCTTCTACCATACTCAGTTGGGCCTCTTGCCGGAGGGGACGATAGCCGAGCTCGTCACTTTGGGGAGAAAGCTCGAATCCACAAGAGTAGCGGTAAAAGCCTTTGTCCCACCACCCACCCGGAGGGCCTAGAAGCCCTCCTAGGCTCCATGAGCCTAGGAGCTCATGGAGCCTGATTTGGCGTACGTGGACAACCGAGAGCTGGCAGTTGCCGCAGTAGCGAGCGGAATGGAATTCTGGAACTGCCAGGGGACCGGCCACTGATTTCGGGAATGCATTGAAGCAACAAGTTGCTTTGGGTGCGGAAGACCGGGCACAGTCAGAGCCAGATATCCCACTTGTTCTCCTGTAACATATCGAAATACGCCAGGCCCCCACTCAGACCCCCGGAGCACAGAACCAAGGAGGTTGAAAAAGATTGCCGTACTCACTATAAGGCAGGCGGAGCACGGTAATGGTGACGGCCGCGAAAGATCGGAATGAATTAGCTCCCCATCCACATCGCTCTATTGGCCAATGGGGTAAGAAATGCAAGGTAAGTTCGCGCAGGCCCAAGCCATCGGAAACGGTTGGACGCGTGAAGCGGCACAAAGTTAGAAGATAAACATAAACTAGTAACTTTTCAAAATGAATACAACAAATAGAAATTGACCTATTGTAAAGTTACGTGAGTGTACCCAAAAAATTTGATCATGACTGCTGAGCTTATTTCATGCAACATATGCTAACCATCTAAATATGATCTACACAAAAAAAAACAATTCGGGAAACAGTCAAACCAGAATCTGTAAGTGAAATTTACTACATTGATGTATGGTTTATAAACCAAAATAGCCCATGTATCGACAAACATTCTAAATTAAAGGAAAAAAAAGTTGAATCACCTGGTTAAAACATTGAGAACTATGTTCAATAAAATAGATAAGCCTATTTTTGTCGTCGGCGATAATAAAACTGAAGTAAATTCTGAAGAACTAAGGACTGGTTACAAAAACAAAATATTCAAGATTCAGAAAACAAAAAACTCCGAAGTTGAAATAACGCACCAAAATCAAAATGAAAACCTGCATGCATTTCTACCTAAACAAAAAAAAACGAGAAAAACCTTACATTTTTTATCTATTTTTTTCTCTTTAAGAATGTGGACGATACAACAATAACATTAGACATTGAGCAGACAAAGAAAACCCGACAGAAATTTCTTTAAAACAAATAAATATTTTCCACATATGAATTAAATTATCTTATATAAAAAGAAAATGTAAGAAAAGCTAATCGTAACAGAAAAACGTCTAAATTTTATAATAAGTGGGTAAAACATCAACCCACAAAGTTGGGTCTTCGCTTTAAAAAACTTATTCAAATCAACGAATTCATGCAGAAAGTAAAGCAAAACTAAGCCGTTTCTTTCATTTCCGAAACAATCTGCCTATTTCTTTGCATATCATTGGTAGAGACCCAAAAATTCAAATCAAATCTCTCATAAAACAAAACGGTTTCCTACTAACAAAGACAGGACAAATACATTTGATTCTAAATAGTCATTGTCAGACACCACATACTACGCAAAAACATGGCATCATTACTAAATAGCCTAGAAGGTCTGAAAATGGCCTCCTATACGGGAGGAAACGCAAACATCAAAACTTGTTTGCAGTACTAAGCCCAGAGACCAAAATATGCCCATGCAAAAAAAAATCCACACAACTCAATCTCGCGTTTCACTCGTACCATTTCCCGCCACTACGACGTTTCACCCCTACAAAAAAACCATCCCTAAAGTTTTTCAATATTTAAAGTACCGACCCACATTAAACCGGCAACAGTTTCAAAATCTTCAAATTCACAAAATTAATCAGTGAAATATTATCGGAGCCCTTTAGTACATCAGTCACACGAGACGGGAACAAACTACTGCTCGCCAAAAACAAAAACGATGCCAACAAAATTAAAAAAATAAAGGCAACCTTTTATGTATCGAATGAAGAGGCATCTTTTTGCGAAAATCAAAATACTCTTTGAGGAATTATTTACGCGCCAATTCTAACCAATTTGGACAATGACGCGATAACAGAAGGCCTGAAAAAGCAGATGCGATAAATTTTCAAAAAATAACAAAATTCATAGACGGGAAAATGATTAACACACCCCTCCATATCCTTAGCTTCAGCGACTACAATTTGCCACAGGTAATCAAAATAGGCTCCCTAAACCTTTACGTAAAACAATACATCCCCAGCTAATACAATGAAAAATTTGCTTAAAGTTCGGTCATTCAAAAAATATTCTGAAAAGACTCAACCATTTGCGACATATGCACTCCCACTGGGGAAATGAAAAAGTTATTTGCACAATTTCATCATGGTCAGGGCAAAATCATTGTACAATTCATCATCAACGGTAATCTTTATAATCACTTACACATTTTTCAACGCACACATTTTTCAATAACATTGACTAATGGCAACATGAGTTCTTCTTGAACTCAGCTGGGAGAGATCAAATTCTCTACACGGGAGCGATTACGACCAATAACGACCACCAAATGGAGGCTGAACGAAACAGGGAACTTTACTCTCAAGCACAAACTTCTGGCCGCAAACTAGGAAGGTGTTCAGAAACATCTGGACATTTTCCTCGCTCATCATCCACCAGACCACGGTATGAAAAAATACGCGGCAACTATCATTAAGTTATAACACAAAATGCAAATCTATAAATTCCGGTGACACATCCCCATTAAAGACCGAAATATATTCTATAGTGGACACCGCAACTATGTGACATACGAGTTAGGAATCAGAAAAGTATCAATGTGTTTGAAAATACGCAAAGTACCTCAAACTTACTGGCATACAAAGAACTCAAAAGTAAATTCAAAAGAGAGTGCAAAAACACTAAAAAACTGTCTCTTTTCAATATTTGTTTAAATCCATCAAACTCAATACCGCTGCAACACAAATTTGGCAGTAGATAAAACAACGGAGAGGCCAACAGACTCTACTCAATATTAAATCCATCGAAATAGCCACTTTTGACAACGATACATAGATAAGCAAAGGTAACAGAGCATCCAATCTTAAGCCTGAAACTAGAATCATGTCTCTTCACTCCAAAACGAACAACTCCTGGTAAAGATAACATCTTCTACCCCATGCCTAAAAATGCAATCCGAAATTTCGAGAAACGGCTATTTGCACTTTACAACAACATACAAGCACAATCCATCATGCCATAGGCCTGAAAATTATTCATTGTATTTTCCCTCCATAAACCAGGCCATCCTGTCAACACAATCTCTGGGCACAGACCTATCTCTTGCTTCCCTACATAGTAAAAACTCTGGAAAAGATTACCTCTCGCCGTCTTATGTGGTTTCCACAAAATAACAACCTTCTTTCGAAAAAATAAACAGCATTCAACTACGTGTAAGGCACCATGGATATTATTCTTCCCTCAAAAACTTCATAAACAACCTTCTAGCATCCCAGACCCACGTTAGCTTAGGCTTTGAAAGATTGTTTGAACTTCTTAGGGAACATACTGTTCACCAGTTGCCAGGCGCTTCCCGTTCAGCCAGCATATTGGGGCACAAAATTTGTTCCTAGTCGGATGCGACTCTTTACAAACTCGGGAAAATGAAAACAATATATTTTCCTCTTTTGCTTGTATGTTTACAACTGAACATTTATTGAATAGATTGTTTTGCATATATAATAATCGTCTTTATGACTTGTCACTACATTCTTGTTTTCTCTAGTTTCGCTTATTTAGTAAAAGCAATTAGCGAAAGAATTTGTCAAGGTTTGAGTGCTCATTAGCTTCCTCGTAATTAGGTGCTAATGGTACTGGTTTACAATGCAAGTGTTGCAATTCGTTATGAGGGCATATATCTCCCCCATCGTTAAGCTTGGAACCTCCTGGTTGCAACAATTTAATTAGAGGGAGAGCCAGTGACCAATTTTCAGTTGTCATTTCAAAAGTCTTGAAAAGTTACTGATTCAAAGTTTAATATCTGCTCGAAGCCAATTCTGGCAGCCCACAATGGCCCGAGTAAGTTACGGTAAAATTTTAAAGAGGGTAGGAAAAAAGATTTATTTTAGTTAAAGTATCAGTCATGAAATTAATGCAGATTATTTCTAATAGTATACCGAATGTATAAAAAAATACGACAAAACATTTTCGTTACTCCTAATTGTTGACAGAACGCTATAAAAAAAATTTAGAAAATTTTTTTAATTTTTTTTATTTCATTAGTCTTCAAATTTTAACACAATACAGAAAATGTGTACAAAAAACATATTATTGGATGCCAGAAATAAATTTCATCACTTATTATCTGCTAGAGAGAGAAACGCTCCCGTGCAAGTGCGAGCGAGACAGTTAAATTCATATCTGCCGGTTGAAAAGAGAACGCATATTGGGCCACATTGAAGATGGATTGTAAATTATATGAAATGCAACAATTCTATACAATACTAGTTGGACTCATTGAAAATATGTATTGCTGTGAAATTACCTGTCACTGTGACAGAGGTATTCTCTAGTCACTATGAAAGTTGTAAACTTTTTTTAATTAGTATACTTTTGGAGTTTAGAATCTGCAGATGGTTATCTGTTCATGTGACGCAAATCTTTATTTATTCTTGAAACATTTCGAAGGTCATTAGACGTATGTAACCAAGTAGTAGGGATGTTCTAGCAGTTTACAATGTTCGAAACTATACAGAGCCGCGTCGGTCCGTTGGAATTATTTTTGGAGCGCAGTTGATTTTTTAAATAATTCTTAAGTGTATTCAAAATGATTTGTGCAATCTGTAAAGAGAACACTAGTAACATTTCACGTTTTGATAAACAAGAAAAAATAGACAAGTGTAAATTAATGTTAAACGCCCGTAAGAACCATAATATGCAGTTTTGTGATGTGATTTTACCTGACAACACTGAAAGTGATATTGGTTATCATAGTAAATGTTATCAGAATTTTGCTGATGTCGGACACAAGTATTTAATTGAAGAAAGTCTTGTGACAGTGACTTCAACTGATCGCCCTTCGTCACCGGAGCCATCAACCTCGGATATATTACAAGGACACGATGTAATGGAGTATGAAGAGAAAACCATTGAAGAAAATGAACAACTCGAGATCGACAATCAAGAAGAAATGAATGCAAAATGTTCCTTCTGCGAAAAGAAACGAAAACAGCACCGTGGTAAGGAACAAAAAATCTATAAAACACAAAAAGACTTTGGCTACCCTTATCAAGAAATATAGCGACCTTGATGATACAGAAGAAATGTGGCAACGTTTTGAAACTTTAAATACAGATTTTTTTCAGCATAACATCGGTAAAATGGCAATCGTTAATAAATGTAAGGCGCTAAAAAAACTCCAGTAACCGATTGGCATGAATATCGTCACTATCATGAATTACCGTTTAATGAATTAATCGGTTTAATTGAAGAAGAGATTTAAACGATGATTCGAATGATTAAATTTTATTGAAAATATCAATGATGATGAAGAGGAATACAACGACAAACATGAATGAACAATGATAATCATGCATATTGTACATAAATACCTTTTTATGATGTAAAAAATAAATTATTCACCGATTTTTTTATACTTGCACTTGTATAAATTTTACTGTTCATTTGCGCTGCCTTTTTAATATGATATGAATATGATATGATATGAATTTAACTGTCCCGCTCGCGTTCGCACCGGAACGTTTTTTTCTTTGGCAGATAGTAAGTGATGAAATTTATTTCTGGCATCCAATAATATGTTTTCTGTACATATTTTCTGTATTGTGTTAAAATTTGAAGACTAATAAAATAAAAAAAATATATTTTCTAAAACTTTTTTATAGCGTTCTGTCAACAATTAGGAGCAACGAAAATGTTCCGGCGTATATTTTATGCATTCAGTATACTTTTAGAAATAATCTGCATAAATTTCATGACTGATACTTTAACTAAAATAAATCTTTTTCCTAACCTCTTTAAAATTTTACCGTAACTTACTCCGGCCATTGTGGGCTGCCAGAATTGGCTTCTATTGTCGAGCAGATATTAAACTTTGAGTCAGTAACTTTTCAAGACTTTTGAAATGACAACTAAAAATTGGTCACTGACTCTTGGTCTAAATTGAAATTTTGGAATTTTTGCATTTGTAAATTAGGAAAATCATTATTATTAGAGTAGTTATTGTGATTGACAAGTAAATTATGGAACGATCAATACGTCTTTCTAGTTTGACTTGTTCAATGGCTTGAATATTATCAATTTGTTTAAAATGTATTTCGGTTAAATTTACATGAATATTTAAAGGTTCCAGAAATCATAATTAGGTAAAACAATATTATTTTGAAACTTGCTCCAATTATTTGTATATTTAATTTTATGGATATTAATGCTACATTGTTCAAATTTTATTAGGCAATTTCCAGAAATTTTGTACTTATAATTATTACAGTTTTGTACAATTTCGTCTTCGGTTTTAATCGAAAAAATTGTGCCTTTTTCAAGTTCAATTACATGAGGTACTACTTTCTCGCTTGTTGTACAGTTTGTGTAAGTGTTGTTCTTGATAATATGTTGTAAACACATATCTGCTTTTCGGAGTTTCTTTTTTTTGAGTGTATCTGATACAAAAACTTCATTATTTGCTATTATAATTTTTTGTTGTTCTACACTTAATTGTACATTTTTATTATTAGGAATAAGTAAAAAATGATAAATTTGTGTTTCTTTTTCATCAAAGATTTGAATATTTATAACAAAAATGAGAATATTAGCGGAATATGTGACTAATGCAATTTCTAATTGTTCAAGTTTACTTAAGTCTATTGTTGCTCTTAATATTTCTTCCGTTGTGAGAAAACTATGTGTCATTATACCTAATCTTGCAGCGTTTATATTGTCTATAATTTTAGAAATTTCAGATTCTAATTGTGTTATAGCATTTGTGATTTGTAGACTATTAATTTGGTTGAATATCTTTGCTTGATCTTTGTTTAATTTAGAAATAGCTTGATTTGTATTATTAGAGTTAATTTTAATTGAATGTTGTAAAAGTTTCATATTTTCTTGAAATTCATTATTAATGTGAATTCGTTTGTTCATTTTGGCTGTGATTTTGTTATTATTTATTTCTAGAGTGTTTAAATTTTTGAAAATTTCCTGCCTGTCATCGTTATCCATAGTACCAAACTAGATTTTATGGATTGTGCCTATGGGATTTAATAGACCTTTTTTGTCCTTGATGTCGCGGTTCGAATGCTTCGATGGCAATTTGTAGTGCCTTTAGTCTTTCATGGTTATGCATGGCTTCTGGCATTGGTAATGAATGGTTCAGCTTCTTCACAATTGTTATAGTATTTTAAATTTCGGTTATATTAATTATATGTAGGAACACATCGTAGCTTTCAATTAAATGTATTTTTTTTGGTTTCTATAAGAGTAAACCCGGATTGTGATTCAATTTTTTCAATTGGTATTTGTTTTGCCGCTATTAATTAAACTAGGATCATAAGGCAAATTACTGTTTATATTAGTAATTGATTTCATCTTCACGAAATACTAAGTGTTTTTATAAAGGAGGAAGACCGAACGATTACGGTCGAAAATCGATTACGAATCAAAATAAAGATACACAAAATTGAAATTACTGTTGTTATTTTCGTTTGTTTTTTCTGTAAGGAATTTAAATTGTCTTTTAATTCTACTTGGGTGAATTTTTTGTTAAGTTTGAGGTTGTATTAGGTTATCATCTACTTTTGTAATGTTTATTACTTTATATGCAGGTGCACTTTTATTTCTCTCTCGTTGAGGATTTTTAATGAATACGTTTGAATGAGCTTTTACTGTGATAGGCTTCTGAATCTTATTGTTAACTTTGTTGATCCGGTATTGCTTCTCGTTATCAGTATTTTTTTGATTTCTAAAGGGTTTTTCAATCCAAATAATGCTTCGTTAGCAGTGCATTTAATAGTTGAATGATGCGTATTATTGTAAAAATTAGTGGCTTTGGTTAGTTTTTCTATAATAGTTATTTTATTATTTGGAGCGTTTTGTAGTTGAATATGTTGCAGGAGTGTTAAATGAGCAATATTTATGTCTGCACAACCGGTGTGAGTTTTTGCATGTGTGAAATGTAATCCAATATTATTTACTCTACAAAAATCTTTTATAACAATGGTGTTGAACTCGTTATCTAGAATAAGTTTTTTGGGTTTTCCAAGTATTGATACTCTGGATTCTATTTCTCTAAGTAATGTTATACCATTTTTATCGGGTATGTGGTGGCAATATAAATGTTTTGAAAGTCTGTCTACGGTTGTAAAAAAAGAATTCGCATGTGAATATATCCCCTGTAACTATTTCGTTATTTCTGGACGGAGTCTCTGTTAGTTTCTGAGGGTATTTAATTGGATTACGATCGTATTTCGCAATGTTGCAAATATCGCAATTGTTAATGTAACGTTGAATCAATTCCTTAAGTTTAGGGTAGTATACTTTAGTTTTTAGATTTTCGAAGTTTTCATTGATACCCCTATGGTTATTACGCAAGTGTTCATGTTTTATTATTTTATAAACTTTCTCTTCGGACGACGGCTCATTTGCAATATGTTGACATTTGGAGAACGAAATTGTTTTATTAGATTAGAATAATTGAATAAGTAACTTTTGGAATTTACTATATGCAGGAAAGTCTAAATCAGTGTAGATTCCGATTTTTCCCTTAGTGATATGTTGTCTTAAAGTGTCAATTATATGTTGACTGTTTAAGTTAGTCTCTAAAATATTGATCGCTATTCTATTGTGTGGTAGAGACTTAATGATTTGTTTAGAGCTATGTTATGAGTAATGTATTTGTATTCTAAATGAGTTGATTATTATTGGTTTAATAGGGAAGTGATCATTTTGATCTTCTTCTTGCGTATGGATAGTAGCTAGGTCATTACTTTCGTTATCTAGGATATTAATCCCGTCATTTTTGATTTTGGAAAGAAAATCTGCATCTGCGTTTTCTTTTCCTTTGATGTATTGTACATCTAAATCAAATTCATTTAATTTGATTTTCCAACGCTGCAATTTGCAGTTGGGTTCTTTTAATGAAGGTAGCCAAGCCAGTGGCCTATAATCGGTTTGAATTGTAAATTTAGTGCCAAACAAATACGGACTGCCCACACTATCGCCAATAGTTCTTTTTCTATTGTGCTATAGTTTTTCTCATGTTCATTGAGAGTTCTCGAGGCGTAAGAAATTGGGTGACCGTTTTGAGACAGTACTGCTCCAATGGCAAAATTGGAGGCGTCTGTAGTGAGTATAAATGATTTACTGAAATCGGAATATGTTAAAGTTGGATGGTTAGTTATCAAAGATTTCAATTTTTTGAAAGCATTTATATACTCTGATTTATTAAAGTCAATTTTTACGTTCTTCTTCAAGCATTCTGTAAGTGGTACTGCAATTTTTGAATAATCTCTGTAGTAGTTCTGTAGTATCCAGTGATACCTAGAAATGATTTAATTTGTTTCTGCGTTTTAAGGATTTATTAATCTTGAATAATTTTGATTTTGTCTTGATTTGGTCTTATACCTTCTAGAGTTAAGATGTCGCCAAGGTATTCTGTTTCCTTAGCGAAGAAACTGTATTTGTCAAGTTGAATTTTGAGGTTGAATTCTCGTAATTTCGTAAATATTTTATTTATTTACACTATATGTTCTTCTAAAGAAGTTGAAAATATTAATATGTCATCAAGGTATACAACCCATATTTTATTTATGTATTCTTGCAAAACGTAGTTTATGAGGCGTTGAAAAGTTGTAGGGCCATTTTTCAAACCAAACGGCATTCGAACAAATTCTTAATGTCCGTTTCTTGTACTGAAAGCAGTTTTTGTTGATCTGCTGGGTCTACCAGTATTTGGTGGAAGCCCTTTGCAAGGTCCAACGTAGTGAAATATTAGGCTTTGCCTAGTTTGTCAAAGAGTGAATCAATTTTTGGAATAGGCAATTTGTCATCCACGGTTATTTCGTTTAATTTCCTGTAATCTATGACAATTCTCGATTTTGTTTTGCCCGAGTTGTCTGATTTTTTGGGCACTACCCAGAATGGAGAGTTGTAGGGACTTTGAGAGGGCTTTATTATATTTTGCCTTAGCATGTCTTATATTCGTTTACATACTTCATCTTCATGAGCTTTAGGGAATCCATATATTTTGCTGAAGATTAGTTGGTGTTTTGTAAGTATTATTGTGTGGGTAATTTCTCTGACCGAAGTTAAATTATCACCTTCCTTGTAAAATAAGTCTTTGTTATTTTTTAATATATTAAATGTTTCACTTTTTTCTTTCGGATTCAAGTGTTTTGTAGGAATTGTTTTTATTATTTCGGCAAGACTAGTAAATTTGGTATCTTCTATTTGATATACCTCTTGTATTGGAATTTTGCAATTTGTAAAATATAGTCTGGTATTGAACATTTCAATATGTTTTTCGCCGAGATTAGTAATCGATTTTGTTGGGATAAGAATGTTTTGTCCAATAATAGCATCAAATTTTGGATTTTTTATGTGGAGTAATCTCCATTCGATAGTAGCACTATGGTTAAATTCGGTAGGAAATTCTGAGATGATTCCTTCCGAAATGAGTTCCGAATTATATATACAATCGATTTTGATCGGAACTTCCAAGCGAATCCTTTTGTGCTCAGGAAAAAGATTTTTATTTAGAATTGACGTTGTGCATCCTGTTTCCAGGAGACAACGTTTTTTAGTTTCAAATAATGTGATTTCAACTATCGGTAATGTGTCCGATTTTCCGAGGCTAGTGCACGAAAATTTTCTGCATAATTATTACTTCGCAACGGTGCGGATTCAATATGTAAATTATTATCAATATCCATAGGATATTGAGATCGATCAGTTCTCATGGTAGCTGCTGTCTGAGGTATATTTGAATTATACCTCTGAGGATTACGTGAAAAATTGTGCCTAGTATCGGGACTATTAACACGATTTTCATGTTGATTGTCACTAAAGTTTCTTTGATTGCTACAGAAATTTCTACGATTATTACCGCCGTAATTTTCAAACCTAGCGTTATAATTTCCCGAGTTTGTTTTTGGTACATGATCGTTAGAGCTATGAACAAAATTTGCACCTGAAAATTTTGGTGATGATTATTATGGGGTTTTTTATAATGATTTTGTACTGTGCCACTATGAACATCATTCCCTTTTTTTATGATAGGTTCCAAGAAAATATATGTTTCTCGGAGAGTCCGAAAATTTTTTGTTAAACACAACCCCGTAAGGTGTTCCGGTAATAAATCAAAAAACCTGTTCAACACAAACATTTCACTTTGTTCTACCGAATATAAAGGATTTTTTCGAAGTCTAGGGCGTACTTTAGTTTAAGTTTATCTAATATTTTTTCAAGTGTATAAAAATTACTTATAATGTTAGAAGAGGTTGTTTCGTTTACCTTGGAATACAGCTGATTATATGTTTCCCGAATGCCAAATTATTGTAGTAGCCTCGATTTTATGTTTGCCCAACTGTTCCCGGTTAGTCTTCGTATTGCTTGAAGAGCTCTTACTTGTATCTTCTGAAACACTATGTTTGCAAATATATCCCTCGATGGTTCGTTGTCCTTTATTTGGTCTAAAACCCAGTCGACTGACTGCAGGAACGGCTGGAGATCATTGCTGTTGTCTCCTCTGAAGACCGGAATTCATTGTGTAAACTGCATCAGTTCCTTAATGTGGTGAGTTGCCATACTGTTTAAACTGAATTTTCCCAGGCGATCCGCTAGTTTTATTACTGCAGAGCTATCTTCCTTTGTTGAGGATGCTCTGTAAGTTTGTTCCTCCAGCTTTAAAGAATCGAAACTCTCTCAGTAGTCCTTACTCTTTTGCGGAAGGTTTTTATTCTGGTGCTGAAGACTACCGACTGCGCCAAATTTGTTCTTAGTTGGATGCGACTCTTTACAAACTCGGGAAAATGAAAACAATATATTTTCCTCTTTTGCTTGTATGTTTACAACTGAACATTTATTGAATAGTTTGTTTTGCATATATACTAATCGTCTTAATGACTTTTCACTACATTCTTGTTTTCTCTAATTTCACTTATTTAGTAAAAGCAATTAGCGAAAGAATTTGTCAAGGTTTGAGTGTTCATTAGCTTCGTCGTAATTAGGTGCTAATGGTACTGGTTTATATTGCAAGTGTTGCAATTCGTTATGAGGGCATATATCTCACGCGCCTGACAACTGGTGAACAGTATGTTTCCTGTGTGTGTGTGTGTGTGGTATCCGCCACAGTATAGGTAAGAATCAGTATACAATCGTTCATATAAAGGCACACTATCAAGTACGGTCTGCGGTTCTACTTGACAAAGTCATATGTTTTCCATCATTTATCATATGTTTGTTGGATGAGAAGTGTGGTTTCGGCGTAACGAATGGCTCCTCTTCAGGTGCTGCCATTTTAGCCACTCGTTACGAGACAGCACTACCACCGCTGGCTTGTTGTCTGTTCTATTTTACCAACACAAAATCTTGAAAACCTCAGAAAAGATTAGTGTACGTATCCTGTTGCCCGCCGAAAAAATTCAGATTTCGTTAAAAACTCTCCTAATTCCACAACTAGGCAGGTAATTGATTCCTTTGAAGGATGTAATGACCAAGCTATTGGAAAGTCATAAAACACTATCCAAGAAATTACGTCATATGCGACTAAGCCTGAAAAATAGGTAAAATATTGGGTGTCCGTATCCAGTTGCTCGCTAGTGTATTTAGCTTTAAGGACTTTTTTATAAATTCAATCAAAGTTTTATAATATTTGCATAATTTGAGCTGATTTTGCATAGTTTTTAAAGTGTTCTAATTTTATAAAAACGACTGCTTAAATTTTGAAAACCAAAAAAAATTCAATCAAATTTGCTTTTGAGCTAATCAACGCTTTAGTGTTCATAAGATTTCAATTACTTCCTCCATAATTATGTGTGAAACATTTTACTTTTTGCATGCAATTAAACTGATAAATGACTAAATGTTCAATGTTTTCAAGATCACCTGAAAATAAGAAATATTTATTAGTCTCATTGATTTAAAATCGTAAGAAAATACAAATTCAATGATTATGCCGGTCATTGCAATTTTAAACAAAACTATTCGAAATGGCCGCCTTGCGAGAAAATATCTTTAGTGGGCTTAATTAAAAAAAGCGCATTCATTTTTGTTAGCCCTCTCCCATTCATTTTTGTTAGCCCTCTTTTGTCCTTCAAGCATCGATATAAAAATAACAAATAACGTAAAAAGGCTTTGTGGCCTATTAATCTGCTTGAATATTCAATCAAGCTAATCTACCCCCCAACCAACAAAAGCCTTACGTAATCAATGGACGCTCCAGTAGATGATATGGTTGAAGTCTCATTATTATTATTTAAATTAGTATTAGTTTCATACTCGTAAATATTTTTTTTGTGTTCAATATTTTTAATATTTAGGGTCGCACTTCGCGGCTTGTTTTTTTAGCAGCGGCGTCAATTCTCACATCTAATTCTGCAATAGATAAAACAGGTGTCTTGTACTGTTCTTGTTTCATTGCACTCCACACATAAAAGTCGAGAACAGTCAGGTCGAGAGACCTAGGTGACCACTTAATTGCACCACTCCGACCTATATACTTTATTGGATAGTTTGATGCAAGCCAATGGATGATTCGATGGACAGTATGGCATCGTGTTGATAGTACATTATATTCAAATTGATAAAAGGTACATCTCCCAGTAAGTTAGGCAACTCGTTTGTCAAAAAGTTCAAATAATCGATAGAACTGAGCCTATCGGGCAAACGGAATAGTCCAATTAGCCTTCGCCACAGTACGCCTGCCCACATGTTTCTGTTAAATCTTCGCTGTGTAGCACCAGCTCGAGTTTCTCTGGGATTATTAGAAGACCAGAGATAATGATTGCACAAATTGTTGATACCATTCCTCGGAAAATGTGATTCGTCGGTCCATAAAATGTTACCAACGAAGTTGGAGTCTCATATAACGTGTGCTATGAGCCATTGGCAGAACGTAGCTCTCTTCGCATAATCTGCAGAGAGCAACTCCTGGAGAGGTGTAAAATGATAAGGATGCATTCTATCCTTGTTGAGAGCATTTCAAACGGTGGTCGCAGACATGCTCAACCGCAAGGCTAGCCTACGAGTTGAAATATCTGGTTCGTTGCGTACTATGGTTAGTATACGCTCCTCTTGATCGACGTTCCTATTAGTTCCTGATCGATTGCCTAAACGAGGCGGTTGGAAACTTTCATACTCTTGTAAGTTCCTGTGTATCCATGCGAACGTTCTGGTGTCTGGTACTCGTCGGGTCGGGTATCTTCTTTGATACTCCGCCTGGGCGCTTGTGGCTTTGCCATCGCAAAATCCATATAGAAAATGCATATCAGCATATTCCTCATTTGCAAACGTCGTCATGATCTAATTTCAAAATAAATAAATCAACTGAACCTTATTCCTTGTAACCGGAGTATTGACTAAGTTTCGCAGCCTTTTTAAATATAAACTATAACCCATTACATTATCAGGTACAAATTAGTAAATATGAATTTCGGATTTTCACTAAGAGTCGGATTTTAATTATTTCTGCTTAGAAACCTCTCAACATCAAAACATATCCAACTAATGACTTGAAATACAACAACCAAGCAGAAACCGTTCCTTTTTAGCATTATCTCAGGTAGAAAATGAAATTTTTAATGTTTGACTAATTAAGAGGGATTTCGTTTTTTTTTAGTTTTTTATTTTCACGGGAAACAACGGCAAATTGGCAACACTTTTCTTTGAAAATATTCATGAACTTGATGAGTGATTTCCTTAAAAACAGTAGCTGCTATAGGTTGGCACTTCACTTTGACGTTTGAATTTAACCCATAATTTACATCTTGACAAATATGGGCAACTCTATTAAATGCTGTATTGATATCAGCTGTATAGTGTATAGCTAAAAATAGTCCCATTTTGACTTTGAATTTAACGATGAAGAAATTGTGTATCTATTCTGGAGAATTTATAAAACAGGTTCACTACAAAAGTCTGGTGGCTACTTCATTCAATCTTACAGAAGCCAGATTGTAAGTATTAAAGCAGGGAGTTAACATCTTAGCGTACTAGTTCTGATACAATTACCGGTGAAAGTCAAATGAATTCATGCATAGGTTACAAGTTAGTGAATAAAAAGCCGAATAAAGTTTATATTAACACAAACGCGAGGATACAGAAGTCCCACAGAACCCTGGAGGTCGTGCCGATGAAGTTGCTGTTCGGAATATCACGATACATAAAAAAATCCAGAAAAAATGTTCAAAATCTCGAATGCCGTGTGAGAATATTTTGATGAATAATATTTACGGCTTTGATGGATGATAAAATCGGAAAATCGTCCACGGGTTCAATATGTCAACATTTACAGCAAAAAAATTGTTTTTGGTTTGTCAATATCAGCAACATACGCAGTGTGGACTTCAGCGTATGAAGAGTTGAGAAGGTTGAGAGAGCAATCTGCATCCAAAACATTCTGGATGCGAATAGGTGAAGGCAGTATCAAATTGAAAACCGAAATCTTGTGATGGTTCACAAGAAGTTTTATCAAGATTACGTGAAGCGTTGTAAGCAAAAAAATGTATTAAAGCGACTATTTTCTCATACCATCACGCGCTTCTTATGTGCAAATTAATTATTCGCGGTTATGTTATAAAGTTATATTTTTTGCGATGTTTTCTTTTAATATATAATTCAATTTTAATACAAAAACACATTCCTTTTATTCCAAAAATGCATAAAATTCATTAGATAGGACATGTGAATGTTTATACAATTTTATGCAGCGCATCTAGTTGTAGCAGCTGTACTATGAACTAGACCAGCTGTCGTAAAATTTCTGAGTTTCCCTTTTTCGGTAGGTTCAGGTGATGTTGGCGGTTGATAAATATTTTATAATGAATTTCTTCTTCACATGACCTCGCACAAATATTTTACAGTTAGACTATTTCGGCTTCATTTCAAGTGGCGTGATGTCATTGACGTTAACATCACTCCAACTGTTTTCGGGCATCCGCTGACAATTCTTGGAATGGGTACAGAGAATACAAATTCTATTTTCAGTTTCACGGTATTTATGTATTTGAACTTTTCCTATTTTTTCAATTTTGTTGTGGGCTTATGAGCTGACAGGTTAAATATATTTCTACAGTGTTTTTACTTATTTTATTTTTTGAAATAGTAAGGGTATAAAAAATGGTCTTCAACGACAACCCTTTTATCGAAGTTAAATTGGAGGCATTTCTTTTCGACCTCGCTAACAACAGTTCAAGGATATTTACGCTTTATCTTATGATCATTCGTCACACAAATTGCATCATATCGACTGCAGTCAATTACCAACAATTTCAAACTTTCAAAATTCACTTTTTCAGAATTCTTAAAATTAAAAGATGTTGGAATAATTGCCAAGCACGAAGCTATCAAAGATAAAATTCTCAAATGATATCTCTGGAGTAGCCTCGTCTTGAAATTAACCTGCCTGCACTATAAACCTTAAATGAACGCGTTTAATGTAAACCTCAAATCTCTATAATCCTCAAATTATTGAGCTAATATCAATCAAAATCAAAACAATACGGATTTAATCTATGTGCTTTATTAATTATGAATGACCATGAGCCTAGTCATTCTTTCATTTCTATACACTTTATAGCTGACCTGTCAGCACAATGCCGCTTTCAGGTCAGCAACCGTAGGTCTAAAGTTTACAATTGAAAGACTATCTTAATGCTTATGCAGAGGAATATTGGTGGGTCAGCAAAAATACAAATTGATTTTGGCCAAATTACACTGCCCATGGGTGTGATCAACCTGAGCAAGGTTTCAAATTGCACTAGAATTGCGCGAACAAGAGGTATCTCCTTATACTTTGTTATGTATTCAGCCCGATTTTCTATTTCGTCCTTTATGCCGCCTTGCATACAGTATCGCAAAGAGTGCATGCAAATGGCTTGCTGAAAAAAGGGTGAAGGACTTTATCACAAAGTTAACTTTCAACTCTTTGGAATATTAGTATTCCAACTCTTTGGAATAGTAAAATTATAATTTTTTCACAGAGGGGCCTTCGTACAGAAGTCTAAACATTAAAGATTCTGAGTTCTACGGGTCGTCAAATGCAACTATCTGATTGCCATTAAAGAATTTTTAAAATCTGTAGAAGGTCAAAAGAACACAACGTTTTTTCCCCACCACTACTTATGCATCTCTAAATAACTTCTTTGAGTTTTAATCTAGAGCTTCCACAATTGAAGCTTAGCCTCTCTTCTTAAATCTCCCCGAATTCATCTCAATCGCTTAACATAAGCTTCGCCGTAGAAAATTAAAATCAATGCCTTTTCCTACATTCACCTCGCTGTACTTTCGAGTTAAAGGTTCTTTTTTAATAAAGTTTCGGAACTCGCCCCACCTCCGACGAAGAAGAAATTTATTATATCTGCCTTCACCTACATAACCTTGTCAGAGAGACATACAATGGTAGACTTATCTGTGTTCGAAATAAAGCCGACAATAGAAACTCCACTCAATTCACGTACGATTCTTAAGGTAGATCAGATCAGGTGAAGCTGCGAGTTCAACAGACAAGCTTATTTTAATGCCCTGCTCCGAACTAGAGACCAACTTTTTCCTCATTCTGTCGAACATGATCTCGAGCTCTTTAATAGGATCACAGTTCTTTCTGAACTCTTTTAATGGAAACAACATTCAAACATCTTTGAGATTGAGTTTTTGATAAAATATCTTGTTACGGCTATAATTTGCGTAACGCTCTCCATTACACCGCAGCCGCACCGCGATTTGGACAATCCCACCCGGCTTCACCCGCAAAGAGGGGTGTGGGAATAAGTATTTCAAAGAAAAGGGCACTACCCATTTCTGCGCCAGGACTGCCCTGTTCGCGAACCCTGAAACGGGAATAGGGTCCGCGACGACCCG
Source organism: Oxycera nigricornis (assembly GCA_963942545.1). Lineage (NCBI taxonomy): Eukaryota > Metazoa > Arthropoda > Insecta > Diptera > Stratiomyidae > Oxycera > Oxycera nigricornis. Next base: position 76,730,828 of record OZ012660.1, read on the forward strand.
AAACCACCAACAAGGGAACAAGGACCCAAATACCGGACGCGATTCCGCGTCGCCACTTCACACAATAAAACAATTTATACTCCGATCACTAACTATCTTATTCTTTCCAATTCAAACCTATCTTTCCCTATCTATATATTCTTAAAACTACTGACAATTTGGTTCCCTTACACTACTTCGTCGACGGCTCCCTCGTTCGCTCGCCGGCTGCTCGTCTCTTTAACTTTCGCTCCTCTTCCTTCCTCGTCCTGGTCGATGTCGTGGGGGTTGGGCTGGTTTGAGTCACTCGTCTTCAAATTTCTCACCGAACCAACAAGATCGACGGCCAAGGAACCCGCAGCTTCGCACTGACCAAAAACACTCACGTCAAGCACCAACGCACCTCAAAAAGCCCCGTCATCAGTTCCACCGGCCCTATATATGGGATTTCACAATACCGTTGTCCTGTGTAGGTGGTCAACGGCCCAGCTCCGTGTGATGACCTCGCAGCTTCCGAGCTTTTCGGACCGGTTCTCATCAGCTGCTGCTTGGGTGGTGGTGCTGGGGAAATAATCGTGGTGGTCGCTAATCATGGTGAATTTCAATTGACAATGGTTGTAGGTAGCACAGGCGCGTAATGGACCCCAATGTCATGTCGTAAACCTGGCGGAGCCTTGATTTGGGATCTGTTGCGGCGATTGGGTGAGCGTTGTTTGTGTCGTGATTGCTGGCAACTTATCTGCAGGGTCTGTGACGTGGACTGTGATATATTCTGCTGTTGATCACTCACCATAAAAACAACTATTACTACTTAGCTATCTAATCTAATATCCTTCATATACGTGCATCTCCCCTATATTTATATAATTCAAACTTCTAGCCTAAATTGACCTACTCCCTACAATATAATTCATTAATAACAATCCAGTTCATAAGTAACAATATAAATCAGTAATAACAAAACATTTCATTAATTAGCTTGATTGCGTGAAGTGGCGAACGTAGCCTCATCTATTTGTGCAAGACTGCGTTTACCCGCATGGTGTTTTGGGGTCTTCAAGGACAGCGCAGACCCCCATTTTGCCCATATGGATTGTGGGTCAACCACGTTGCGTGGCGAACGTAACAATCTCCTTCGTTGTCAAAACTTCGATCTTCATTCCCACCCCACAACCTGTTTGAGCTGAAACTGCATCCTGGTCTAACTCCTGTAAGATTAAAACATTCACATATGAAGTTTTGGAAGCCGAACTATTTGAAGCAAGTCTTTCATTTTGTAATACCTTGAAAATAGAGTCTTCCCTATCTTGCACTCTGTTTAGGAAAGAAACAGCCCCTTTCAAACGCTGCTCTGGAAAGGAGAAATTGTATAAGGTCGAACATTGAGTTAATAGCTCAATAAATTGAAATTTTCATTCCACGTTGAAAAATATCTTTTTCTTCTCCATATGCCTCGTCAAATCCTTCAACTAGCTACAATTACATCATTTGCCAAGCTTAAAGACCCACCTAAATAACTTATTGAACCTAAACTATCTTTTTGTAAACAAAATAATAGGTAACTTTGAAAGTTTCCGTTATATTGAATGACTTAAAGGTTGATTCCTTTCTAGTTCCTGGCAACGCTTATACGGAATAGTAGTTCAAATCACACCAGCTGGTGTAATGATCCAAGGGTTGATGCAAGTGTTTTGATGCTTTGCCGCTTGTCACCAACCCTTACCACTGCTCCTTACTACTGCTTTCTTGTTTTCATTGGAACCGTTCCAGAATTGGAACCTGATCTCTCACAAACTTCCTCGGAGTATGCGAATTAGTCACGGAATGCTTGTATTGCACCCTTGTAAATACTTCCGTCAGAGCTCCTGGAGTCTGCTTTTATGCTACTCCTTCTTCCTTCTGCTGTTTTTATAGCACCTTCGTGATGCTGGCTACCTCTCCACATATATTTGCTAGCTCTTGAAAGTGCTTCCATCGACTTCGACAGATTGCTTACCTCTTTACATATTCTAGTCAACCCTAGCTGAATAACGATATGTTGTCGAAAATATGAAAAGTAGAACTTTTTTAGTTATTTTTTTCTTATTGATGGATCATTTCTTACCCATAAACTTTTTGATTATGCTAGACGAAGTAGGTGTTCCTTCTTTGCACTTGATCTGAGTTTTTCTATCTTCACTATCCTCACCTAGAACTTTTAAATTTCTTTTCGAGGCTATTTCACTTATTCTAGTATTCCTATCAGGCTATCATATCGATATTCAACTCATATCTCACAAATTTTACACATGCACTCCAGATATGTATCTTCCAGTTAAAACTGAAGATTAATTTATCCCTACTAGAAGTCATTCAACATGCTAATTAAAATTCAAGTCGACACATGTATATGATACAGTCGAATCACGTTCACAATGTTGACATGGCTAGAGTATTTTTCAAGATCTTCATAGACCTTATCTCAGCCGAATAGTATATAAGATTGTAATCCTCTATAGAAACATCCGTGTTTTCTTCGAGAATCCATAAACACAACATAGTTAGTACTTCACTTTTACGCTTAAATGCCTCTGTTGGGTCACTAGGTAGAATTGCCTCTCACCTAACTATACCACTAACATGTTTTACTCGGTATTTTTATAATTCATTTTCCTTTACAAAAATTGGTACTACTTTTGTCAATATACATTCGAGCTTTTTGTTTTCGCTGTGAGTGGAGATGGCGAGACAATGGTTCCCAATAGCTCCTTAGAGGTTGGAGGTTGGTGGATTCGTAATCGATTTTCGACCGTAATCGTTCGGTATTCCTCAGCGATTAAATTTATTAATGTTAAGTACTCTACTAATATACTAATTTTACAAGGGGCATAGTTAATAAAGATATGATTAAGAGGATATTTTGAAATTCTTACATAACAAGAGATATAATTAATGGGGAATATAATTGAGAGAATATATTTAAAAATAGAGATTCTTAAGAATAACTGATTAATTTAAAGAGCCATGAATTACCAATGCCTTCATCATGATTCATTATGGGGTTTTTTGCCTATAAATGGCTAAGCTTTCTAAGGCATCTAGTTCCCATACGTCTCTCGCTTCCTTTATTGGTGCTACGTCATCCATAGTTATATCGTGTCCTGTAGTCACCATGTGCTCCGCCACAGCTGATTTAAAACTGCCTATCATGCCTCTCTTCTTTGAAGCTTTCGCTTCACCTAAGTGTTCCTTCGTCATAGTACTGATAAGTCTGCTTGTCTGACCGATATATACCTCTTGGAAGGTTGGGCATTCAACCCTTTAGATCCCCGATTTCTCGTGTGGTTGTCGCTTATCTTTAGTCGATCCAAAGATGTTTTTGAGCTGGTTTCTGCCACTCGTTTCTATGAGCTGTATTGATTCATGGCCGTTTAGGTTCCTTTTTATTAGGTTAGTGACACTTTCGTGGTAGGTGATGGCCTTCTAAATCGTCCTTTCTGAGTCAGGGTTTAGTAAACTTACGTTCTTTCGTACGTCGGGTTCTTTTGATTTTTTGCGCCATTCTTCTGAATGTTGCTGGTTTAAAGCCATTTAAAATTGCGGTCTGGAGAATATACTGCATTTTCTTCTTCTTGGCTTCCTCTTCAAGTGGTAAATCGTACATGCGGTGTATCATAGCTCTGTAGGGAGAAACTTTGATTCGTTGTGTGTGGTTCGAAGTGTTTGGGATTGCTCTTTGCGTAAGCGTTGCTTTTCGGTATATATTAAAGCTTATGTCCCCCCCTTCTCCGTTGTACTCGCACATCCAAGAACGCCAGGTTACCATCTATTTCTTCCTCCATTGTGAAGCTGAAACTCTGATGTGCGTTGTTAAGATCCGTTAATGTTTGCTGCAAATATCCTTTTTTGACGTACGCGAAAATGTTATCTACTGACATAGGAAATACATTCGTCATTATGGATAAGGACAAATATGATGAACCTGCTCAAATTATGCAAATATTAAGAGGTCTTTGATTTATTCAACAACAGTGTTTTTAGAATAAGAGTAAGTATGATTTTATTGCTGATGAATGTCATTTTTACCATAAATATAGTATAAATTAACACACTTTAGACATATACTTTGATTTAATATTAATCGTAACATCTACGAGAGCGTCAATTGATTACGTAAGGATTTTGGTGCATTGGTTTGATTGATTATTCACGCGGATCAATCGGAGGGGGGACAGGTTACAAAGCAGTTTTTTCATTAAAGTTAAAACATGGTGCTGTGAAGACTATTGGAAATCTGCTCAAAGTTTGCAAATATTAATAAACTTTGATTGACTTTACAACAATGTCTTTAGAATAAGAGATTTGAGGTATTATGATTCGAATGAACCCTTTTTACATGGTGACTTTGAATGATTTTTTATTTTTAATTTAATTTTTTTGGTAATCATGAGAAAAGTTTTTGTTGGTTTCTCTACAAAAATTGATAAAATTTTATATATTTTACAAACATTTATTATTACGATGTGCGAATCAGGTTAAAATGGATTTTTTTATGAAAAAAACACTACTTTTCTAAAAAAAATTAATAAATCGTAAAAAACGCTTTAACAATTTTTTTAATATATAAAAACATCATAAAAATGTTGATACGCGTCGATTGACACCTAAATGATGGAAATATTATATTTGGTTCTCGAGATATAATGAATGACGTTAATGACCTTGAACGTTTAAAGATTTTTTATTTTTTATTTAATTTTTTTTTGTAAACATGAAAAAAAATTTTACTGATTTTTTCACAAGAACTATTTGGAGTATGTAAATCATATAAACATTGATTACTCAGGTTTGAAAATCAGGTTAAAAATTTTGTGTTTTTGAAAAAAACCCTAATTTTTTGCACTTTTTTAAAAAAAAACTAAAAAACGGATCCAACGATTTTTTAAAAATTTGATAGAATCACAAAAATGTTAATACGCGTCGATTGACACCTTAATGATGAAAATCGCATGTTTGGTTCGTGAGATATAGCGCATAACATGGTTGACCTTCAAGGGGTGAAAACAGCAAACTCCCCCGACCGAAGTGTTCCAAAAACTAATCAGCTCTTAAAATTGCAAAGACGCTTCGATTGACACCTCAACGAAGTCGATAAGACTTTGTTTACGTGAGTTATGCTCGTAGAAAAACAGCCCGCGAACGCAAGTACGTACATACACACACACACACACACATACATACTTCTTTCTAAAAACACTTTATATATACTCTATAGACCTCAAAACGTAAAGAAAAGTTGAAAATTTCAATTTCGATTTTCGAGGCGATTACAAGAACTTCCCATATACTGGGAAGTTAAAAATGTGGTCTAAGTGCGACACTTGAGGCCCACACGATTAACTTCCCAGTGGGATGAATAAAATGATATAATTTGCTTGTATTATTAATGACTATTATTAATAATTACTATTACTAAACATTATTATTCTAAATTAATATAATTACTTTTATTATTTTTATAATTATTTTATCTAACCATAAAAGCTTTGGTAGAGGAAGACGCCTCCACCAACTGGTCATCCTCTGCTGAAGCCTCGGCAACCTTGTCCTCTTCGTCCTCGTCATCCTTCTTGTCTTCCACTTCGTCCTCAACCTCGTTCTCCAGCTCGGCCTCGGAATCCACAACTATTATCGAGCGTATTTAATTATTGTTTAAAATAATCAATCGTTATTAAGAATGTTTGACCGTTACTGAATAATTATAATTGACTTTATGTATACAATATCAAATTATAACTAATATTATTTGATTGTTATTAACAATATTAAATTATTTATAACAATATCCAAATATCCAAATATCACCCAAACCTGATAATATAAGTTTGGAGTTTTATAAATTAATCTTTATTTTTTTTTGAAATAACATTTTTTTACAAATTTGATCAAATCTTGCTGAAACGCACATTAAAGCAACATCACTATGAAGGTATTTGGTATCTGCACGAATTAATAGTGCGTATCAACAGTTTAAAAATAAGCAATTTTTAGTTGTTTTTCAGTTTTTTCATCCTAAATAAAAAACGGCCCAACCGATTTTGCTGGAAAGTCATTCAGTTTTAAGATACGTGATTACCCGTCAAATGGAACCGGTCTCACGTCAATCCAATCTTCGGTTCTTGAGATAATCGAGACAAAAAATAATTCCGAACGCACATCCGCGCATACGCACATCCGCACATACACACATACGTACATACACACTCACAGACATCTCTTTAAAAACGATGGATTTGGATTCTAGAGACCTTAAAACGTGGAGATATGTCAAAATTTGGGATTCGCAAAATCGACCCCATTACAATAACTTCCCATAGGGAACTGGGAAGTTAAAAATATATGTCTTTCATTGCACAACTAAATTTATTGCTCTTCAGTATCAAGAAAATATGTTTTCACCTAAGATAAGCAAAATTATTGACTAATAGTGCAATACAAAATGAAGATTCTTGATTTTGCATCCATCGGGAAGAGACTGCCAACTTTTATCCCAACGTCTGCGAAAATTGCTGGAGATCACATTTAATTATCGAAAGGCTGATTGAAGTTTGATTGTATTTTTGCACCAGATCTAAAATCAGAATAATTTAGTATTTTAGAATATCGGGAGAATCTTTCTATATGTATACAACAAAGCTCATGTTTGTGCAAAAAAACTTGTTTTGTGTACGTACGTACTTGCGCTCGTGGATAGTTTTTTCTACGAGCATAACTCACGTAAACAAAGTTGTATCGACTTTGTTAAGGTGCCAATCGAAGCGTCTTTGCAATCTTACGAGCTGATTAGTTTTTGGAACACATCGGTCATTGAGAAATGTTCGTTTACTCGATACCAAGCAGTTAACAAACTAAAAGAGCAAGTAAATGATTACCAACAAAATGTTAAAATTCCTAAAACTTCTTACAGTCCGAACTTCAATTTGAGATCAGTTTTCGTTATTTTTCAAATAATTTTTTTTTAAAGAGTTGGTATAAATTAATTTTGCTTTTGTCTCTACCGATTCTGTACTATCATCAACAAAGCATTATAACAAAATTATATATTGTTTAAATTCTCTCCTTAAACTATTAATCGTCTCATAAAGAATAAATACCTAACTAGGAGAGGCTCCGACTTTGTAGTCTCCGATTTGGATGGAATTTGGCACACAAGTAGAAGACGTCAAGGATATTCGATCCTTAAAATACTAGACCGCAACACTCTAGGCTTTTTGAGAAAAACGCCTCTAAAGTTTTTAGCGTCGCTTACCGATTAGTAAGTTTTTGCATCTGACAGAAGCGGTGCAGTGTAGGTAGCAGCGCTACTAGCTGGCAATCTATGGGTCGTGTGTTCGATCCTCGGCCAGGGTATTGTTATGCTTTTTGAACAATTGTCGTCGTCGCGTGTTCAATCAGCGGTGTGTTTTGTGTTTTTTGAATAATTGTGGTTGTAATAAGTTTAAGATAAATCAGCAATGTTCAACTATATATACATTTATTTGTAGAAATCAGCAAATTATTCGGTCATTTATATATGTAATTTACATATATAAATGATGGAATAATTTACTAGAAACTCGTTGTTGAACGGTTGGATAATGAAAAACCGTTGTAATCGAGCAATATCATAGCTAATGGAAGGATTTTCCCTTGTTTCTAGAATCAATCCTGCGTGATCTTCGTGTCTCATAGCCAACTTGGCAAAAAGCAATAAACCAGGGTGAGGTCCAACGATGTCAACGGTCTGTGGTATATGACAGCACCTGATGAGGATGCCGTCCGTCACCCCGAAACCACACTTCCAGTCACCATTTTCTTCGTATTTTTTTAAAAAATAGAAGGCGAAGTCTCACCTTTCTTGCAATCAATTTTATTTTTATTGCAGTAATGAATGCTTTTTTATTTTCGTACATAACCGATTTGATTCCGATCTCATCGATGTTATTTGCATCGAAAAATTGATAGAGTATCATGATAATTGATAACTCATTTTCTTACTGAAAAGTTACAATTCAGGAATTTTCGGAGGACGGAGAAGATATTACATAGCATTACTAGTAAAACAATACTCCATTACTCTTATGCCAATTTTGCCCTTATCGGAGACGAGATAGTACGTGGACTGACAGAAACAGTGACTAGTGCAGCGTTCAAAGCTTTCACGTTTGCCCAAAGACTGCGGGTGACACAAAACATGTTGCTGCAGGTATAATAACAGGTACTATCACAGTAGGTGAGAAGTGGGCAAGACGATCTTCCTGAATGTTTGCTCTCAAAGCCAAGATATGTGTCTAGGAAAAGATTCTAGGCCTTCATTAAGCTTGCAATACACATCTATTGCACAACAACTTTGCCTAACTAATCGTCAATATGCTAGATCGATTCAAACAATTTTCGTTACTTTGTTACGTTCTTGCGACAAATTTCACTGAATATCATCATTGCCTGCAATGATACAATTTTCAGAGTAGAATTCGACTGGATTAAATCAATAACTCATTTCAGTTAATGTTAACGTGAATGGTGAGCGCTACCAGCAAATGATTAATATTTTTGGGTTCCCAATATTAATGCTAATCGTCTCCTGGACAACAAGTTCCAAGATCCATCCAAGAAACCATCACTTAATTGGGTCAAATCTTTGCTGAAGGAATATCTCAAAGAATGGACCTGGCCGCTTAGATAATGTGATGTGACTTCATTAAACTATACTTTGCGGTGGTACGTCAAATCTTTAATCTATGCTGATAATTTGACAACTATTGATGACTTGATAGCCAATATTTGGCGCGTTGTTGCCGAAAAAAGGCCGGCTATGCTATAAAAAGTGGTGCAAATTTGGACCGATTGTACGGAAGCGCATTGGTAGTGATCACATGTCCAAAATATTATTAAATATCACATGTCTTTACATTTGCAAGCTAACAAGCCAAAATATTGGCAATTTCAATAATTTATCTGGTGTTTGTTTTGTGTTTTTCAATTTCTATGCGTTCAAAATAACATCCAATACATGCTTTATTTCCTCCCATCGGTTGCAACACAAATGGTAGGAGCTTAAACAACGCCGAAAAAGTGGAATTAAAATTGGCCATCAGAAAATTGTTGTCGATTAAGCTGTTACATCAGGCCATCCCATCTAGCTTCCAACCACAAAGAACGACGTGGAAATAGAATGAGAAAAGGTGCGCCATCTGTTTCTGCGTCGCAACTGCCTTACTCACGAATCCTGATTCGGTAACTGGGTCCGTGCACACCGCAAAACATCAACGTTGAAAAGGCGGGCGATGTTACAACGTTCCTAGGACAACCAAAAGTAATTCTTCTACATAATCCACAGTCAAATTATAAATTCCAAACTTGAATGCACTTAGTCCGTACAAAGTTGTCCAAGGGCTATATTCAAGTTGCTATTTTTTCCAATCCACTGCACTCTCCTCCAACATCCCGTCAAGTTCAGCTGTTTTGACTTCAACTTATTCTCAAACAGTAGAAAACTCCCAAGAAACTTCTTTCTTCCCATGAATCTTTCACAATGTCCCAGATTTCAAACATTAATGTCAAATTGAGCAGAATTATTGAGAAAAAGAAAATCAGCCAGTTCTGTATAAGTTTTTCTGGCTTTGCTCTCATCTATATCGTTGACCGACCCCGTTCGCTGCTTTGATAGATCAAAGCACTGGTGAAGTTTACCGGACTTGCATCGCTGCATATCGTCCCACCGGCAGTGTTACTATTACCCACGCTCATGGCTGAGGACCTCCATGAGCATTCCAGCCATGAGATTTGTGTTGAATAATCCTTGTTTCCAGTGTGGATTGTTCAAAAGATTAACATCTTTGTTTTGATTGGCCAAGCTGCGTGGCAAAAGTAGCAAAGCCGGCCTCGCTCTCAACTCATTAAACCCTTTCTCAAATCATTGCCTTCCCACGTGTTGAAATCATCACTTCACGCAGTCATAGTTTTCTAAAACTATTGGTAACTTTGTTATTGCCTATTTTCTGCTAAAAAAAAGTTAGACCAGCAAAATAACCTATTTCTTTTGCAATACATGCACATGAATAATAGGCGAAATAAATATTTTTGAAAATCTAATCCTAATCAAAATATGAAAATTTTATTCCGCGTGCCCGTTGTTGATATGCCCAAATTTTTCTTCGTAGACAGCACACAAACTAAACATTTAATATAGTAGGCAGTACATCAAAAGAAGGATGAATAATTTTATGTAAACATGGGGTATTAATTCAGTACTCGTTTGAAATTTTATTAAATACCTATTGGCTATTCATTGTTTTCGTTTCTACAAATTACATGTTGAAAACACGCACATGAACCTAATGAACTTACCTGAGTGAGCCAAAGGTGAAAAAATAGCTTACAAAATACGCAATTAATTCCTAGGATAAATTGTCACACGCTAATCGAACAACTAAACTTATATCAATTTCCTCACTTTATTGTTTTTACTAATTAGTCAACTATTCACATATTCCGTTGATAAAAGGCAGTAAAGTTTTTTTAGTGCTAAGCAAAATCTAGCAAGTTGTGACATGTTTGCGGTTCCTGAAAGTGAGTTTGAGCAAGCTGTAGGCTATTCGCTTCTTGAAAATGATTTCGCTCACTTTTCAATTAATGAAAATCTAAGTGGTAACAGTGAGTCGGAGTATGCTAGTCGAATCCAGCGTGCTAAATTGAAGTCTAGGAATGGAATGACAGTGGAAAAGTATGATCAGGTATAAGGCATAATATTGTACTCTTTCCTTCAAATCCAATGGGAAGGTATGGGTTTAAGAAATAAAATAAAATGGTAGTCATTATTTCATACAAATGTTAATAATGTTTTAAAGAAAATCTAAGATCTTGGCAAATATCATAAACTTGAGTAAGCATATTACTACTTACGAAATTTAAATTTATACATATCTTGAGGTTTCTAGGCTTTCAGAGTATATTTAAAATGTTTTTAGAAAGCAGTTTGCGCACATACGCGTATGTGCAGATGTACGAATGTGGGTTCGGAATTATTTTTCGTCTCGATTATCTCAAGAACCAGAAATCGCATTGACGTGCGACATTTCATTCGACGCGTAATAACGGAACTTCAAACTGAATGACTTTTCAGCAAAGTCTGTGCAGCCGTTTTTTATTGAGAATGAAAAAACTGAAAAGAGATAAAAATTACTTAATTTTGAAATTGTTAAAAAGCACTATTAATTCGTGTAGGTCTCAAATATCTTCATAGTAATATTATTAATATTTTGTGTTTTAGCAAAACTTTGCTCGAAATTGTAGAAAATGGTATTTAAATAAAATCAAGATAAATTTATAGAATTCCAAACTTATATTGTGAAGTTTGGAAAAATGAAAGTAGTGACGCTTATGCACTTAATAATTGGATATTGTTAGAAATAATTCAATATTGTTGATAACAATCAAATGTTTCTAGTTATAATTTGGTATTGTTAGTATAAAGTCAATTATAATTACCCAGGACCGATCAAACATTCTTAATAACGAATGATTATAATTAATAGTAATTAAATATCCTCAATAATGGTTGTGGATCCCCGGGCCGAAATAGAGGACAAGAAGAGGAGGACGAAGGAGATGCCTCACTCCGCTTTGAGTGTCCACTTTGACAGCATATGTTGGGTACAGAGGATGGTATGCCAACCACCATATATACTCGCTCTACAACGAAAACATCCGTTCTCAGCAAGAAACGTAAACAGCGTCGGTAAGATGAGTACGTCTGTAGCATTCGTATTAGCCTAAATCAACAACTCAAGACGCATTTGATGAAAGTTTGTGGAATAGTTAGTAAATCAGCAATGTTCAACTACATAAACATTTATTTGTAGAAATCAGCAAATTATTCGATCATTTATATATGTAATTTACATATATAAATGATCGAATAATTTACTAGAAACTCGTTGTTGAACGGTGGGATAATAAAAAACCCCTGTAATCGAGCAATATCATAGCTAATGGAAGGATTTTCCCTTGTTTCTAGAATCAATCCTGCGTGATCTTCGTGTCTCATAGCCAACTTGGCAAAAAGCAATAAACCAGGGTGAGGTCCAACGATGTCGACGGTCTGTGGTATATGACAGCACCTGATGAGGATGCCGTCCGTCACCCCGAAACCACACTTTCAGTCACCATTTTCTTCGTATTTTTTTAAAAAATAGAAGGCGAAGTCTCACCTATCTTGCAATCAATTTTATTTTTATTGCAGTCATGAATGCTTTTTTATTTTCGTACATAACCGATTTGATTCCGATTTCATCGATGTTATTTGCATCGAAGAATTGATAGAGTATCATGATAATTGATAACTCATTTTCTTACTGAAAAGTTACAATTCAGGAATTTTCGGAGGACGGAGAAGATATTACATAGCATTACTAGTAAAACAATACTCCATTACTCTTATGCCAATTTTGCCCTTATCGGAGACGAGATAGTACGTGGACTGACAGAAACAGTGACTAGTGCAGCGTTCAAAGCTTTCACGTTTGCCCAAAGACTGCGGGTGACACAAAACATGTTGCTGCAGGTATAATAACAGGTACTATCACAGTAGGTGAGAAGTGGGCAAGACGATCTTCCTGAATGTTTGCTCTCAAAGCCAAGATATGTGTCTAGGAAAAGATTCTAGGCCTTCATTAAGCTTGCAATACACATCTATTGCACAACAACTTTGCCTAACTAATCGTCAATATGCTAGATCGATTCAAACAATTTTCGTTACTTTGTTACGTTCTTGCGACAAATTTCACTAAATATCATCATTGCCTGCAATGATACAATTTTCAGAGTAGAATTCGATTGGATTAAATCAATAACTCATTTCAGTCAATTTTAACGTGAATGGTGAGCGCTACCAGCAAATGATTAATATTTTTGGGTTCCCAATATTAATGCTAATCGTCTCCTGGACAACAAGTTCCAAGATCCATCCAAGAAACCATCACTTAATTGGGTCAAATCTTTGCTGAAGGAATATCTCAAAGAATGGACCTGGCCGCTTTGATAATGTGATGTGACTTCATTAAACTATACTTTGCGGTGGTACGTCAAATCTTTAATCTATGCTTATAAATTGACAACTATTGATGACTTGATAGCCAATATTTGGCGCGTTGTTGCCGAAAAAAGGCCGGCTATGCTATAAAAAGTGGTGCAAATTTGGACCGATTGTACGGAAGCGCATTGGTAGTGATCACATGTCCAAAATATTATTAAATATCACATGTCTTTACATTTGCAAGCTAACAAGCCAAAATATTGGCAATTTCAATAATTTATCTGGTGTTTGTTTTGTGTTTTTCAATTTCTATGCGTTCAAAATAACATCCAATACATGCTTTATTTCCTCCCATCGGTTGCAACACAAATGGTAGGAGCTTAAACAACGCCGAAAAAGTGGAATTAAAATTGGCCATCAGAAAATTGTTGTCGATTAAGCTGTTACATCAGGCCATCCCATCTAGCTTCCAACCACAAAGAACGACGTGGAAATAGAATGAGAAAAGGTGCGCCATCTGTTTCTGCGTCGCAACTGCCTTACTCACGAATCCTGATTCGGTAACTGGGTCCGTGCACACCGCAAAACATCAACGTTGAAAAGGCGGGCGATGTTACAACGTTCCTAGGACAACCAAAAGTAATTCTTCTACATAATCCACAGTCAAATTATAAATTCCAAACTTGAATGCACTTAGTCCGTACAAAGTTGTCCAAGGGCTATATTCAAGTTGCTATTTTTTCCAATCCACTGCACTCTCCTCCAACATCCCGTCAAGTTCAGCTGTTTTGACTTCAACTTATTCTCAAACAGTAGAAAACTCCCAAGAAACTTCTTTCTTCCCATGAATCTTTCACAATGTCCCAGATTTCAAACATTAATGTCAAATTGAGCAGAATTATTGAGAAAAAGAAAATCAGCCAGTTCTGTACAAGTTTTTCTGGCTTTGCTCTCATCTATATCGTTGACCGACCCCGTTCGCTGCTTTGATAGATCAAAGCACTGGTGAAGTTTACCGGACTTGCATCGCTGCATATCGTCCCACCGGCAGTGTTACTATTACCCACGCTCATGGCTGAGGACCTCCATGAGCATTCCAGCCATGAGATTTGTGTTGAATAATCCTTGTTTCCAGTGTGGATTGTTCAAAAGATTAACATCTTTGTTTTGATTGGCCAAGCTGCGTGGCAAAAGTAGCAAAGCCGGCCTCGCTCTCAACTCATTAAACCCTTTCTCAAATCATTGCCTTCTCACGTGTTGAAATCATCACTTCACGCAGTCACAATGAATATGTGATTTCCAACTAGGGCATATAATTGGACTAATTAAAATATCTTCCAACGATGCAGCAGCATATCTTGAACTTTTAGTTTTCTAAAACTATTGGTAACTTTGTTATTGCCTGTTTTCTGCTAAAAAAAAATTAGGCCAGCAAAATAACCTATTTCTTTTGCAATACATGCACATGAATAATAGGCGAAATAAATATTTTTGAAAATCTAATCCTAATCAAAATATGAAAATTTTATTCCGCGTGCCCGTTGTTGATATGCCCAAATTTTTCTTCGTAGACAGCACACAAACTAAACATTTAATATAGTAGGCAGTACATCAAAAGAAGGATGAATAATTTTATGTAAACATGGGGCATTAATTCAGTACTCGTTTGAAATTTTATTAAATACCTATTGGCTTTTCATTGTTTTCGTTTCTACAAATTACATGTTGAAAACACGCACATGAACCTAATGAACTTACCTGAGTGAGCCAAAGGTGAAAAAATAGCTTACAAAATACGCAATTAATTCCTAGGATAAATTGTCACACGCTAATCGAACAACTAAACTTATATCAATTTCCTCACTTTATTGTTTTTACTGATTAGTCAACTATTCACATATTCCGTTGATAAAAGCAGTAAAGTTTTTTTTAGTGCTAAGCAAAATCTAGCAAGTTGTGACATGTTTGCGGTTCCTGAAAGTGAGTTTGAGCAAGCTGTAGGCTATTCGCTTCTTGAAAATGATTTCGCTCACTTTTCAATTAATGAAAATCTAAGTGGTAACAGTGAGTCGGAGTATGCTAGTCGAATCCAGCGTGCTAAATTGAAGTCTGGGAATGGAATGACAGTGGAAAAGTATGATCAGGTATAAGGCATAATATTGTACTCTTTCCTTCAAATCCAATGGGAAGGTATGGGTTTAAGAAATAAAATAAAATGGTATTCATTATTTCATACAAATATTAATAATGTTTTAAAGAAAATCTAAGATCTTGGCAAATATCATAAACTTGAGTAAGCATATTACTACTTACGAAATTTAAATTTATACATATCTTGAGGTTTCTAGGCTTTCAGAGTATATTTAGAATGTTTTTAGAAAGCAGTTTGCGCACATACGCGTATGTGCAGATGTACGAATGTGCGTTCGGAATTATTTTTCGTCTCGATTATCTCAAGAACCAGAAATCGCATTGACGTGCGACATTTCATTCGACGCGTAAAAACGGAACTTCAAACTGAATGACTTTTCAGCAAAGTCTGTGCAGCCGTTTTTTATTGAGAATGAAAAAAACTGAAAAGAGATAAAAATTACTTAATTTTGAAATTGTTAAAAAGCACTATCAATTCGTGTAGGTCTCAAATATCTTCATAGTAATATTATTAATATTTTGTGTTTTAGCAAAATTTTGCTCGAAATTGTAGAAAATGGTATTTAAATAAAATCAAGATAAATTTATAGAATTCCAAACTTATATTGTGAAGTTTGGAAAAATGGAAGTAGTGACGCTTATGCACTTAATAATTGGATATTGTTAGAAATAATTCAATATTGTTAATAACAATCAAATGTTTCTAGTTATAATTTGGTATTGTTAGTATAAAGTCAATTATAATTATCCAGGAACGATCAAACATTCTTAATAACGAATGATTATAATTAATAGTAATTAAATATCCTCAATAATGGTTGTGGATTTCCGGGCAGTGACAGTTGATAAGTGACATTTCGAGACTTTGAATGTACGGGAAATTGGTGTAAATGTAAACTGTATAAATATTTTAAATTTCTATCCCAAGATGAATCAATTGGTAGGATCTGAAATGGAGCGTCAGTAAGAGAAGAGCCAAAAATCATGTAGGATCGTGTAGCATATAGCTGTAGACTCCGACGCACGTCAAAAGGTGTTGTGTTGAAAAATGTGAAAAGATAAATATTTGTAAGTTTAAAAATATATAATTTATTGAGTAGGTCGAGCAAAATATAATATTACAAAATCAAATCAAATTATAATTTCCTTTCGGACGTCCTTTTTGTAAGGAGGAATGGGCATAGACACTTCCTCCACACTCTTTGTACTGTGAACAGTAAAAGTGGACAGCTCGTCTGCTTTTGCAACTTGTGGCCGCGTGTGGATATGTTCAACGCTTACAGAAATAAAGAAAAAGTAAGTTCGTGCATGGTACTTTCCAATAGTCTAATTTCTTGATTCGTCAATAGCACATCTGTTGTAAGTATTTCCTGTAATAAAGGAGTAGATCTTGCTGGCACACGATTTGCGAAAAGTGGACTGTGTTCAATATGAACACCCATAATCTATCAAATTTCACCAACAATCGGTTGGAATCCCTTAATGGGAAACTGAAACAGGTCATACCAAAAAATTCGTCCTTGAAAGCAATGGTGACGCGGTTTTTTGAATGGTATGCCTCACACCAGCAAGAACGATGAATAAACTTTTCAAGGCAAGCATTGAAACAGCGAGTCACCGAATATGACATGGAAAGTGATGTAAAAAAATATATCACCACGCTTACAAAATACGCCAGCGATATCGCTTTGTAACAGTTGCACGCTTTCGGTACATTGACTGCAGTTATGCTTGATGAAGCACTGCAAAAATGCATAATCATGGATAAAGCGGCTGCAGCGACTGTTTATCCAGCATTTTGCGTATGCAGTTTGTGGAAGTCTTCGCACTTGCCGTGCAGGCATATTTTTGCAGTTAGAAAGCACTACCTCCTGCCACTACATAGTGAAACTTTATTTGCAAGTACGTGGAGCAAAGCTAAAATGCTCACTACGACTCCCCCAGCAAGATCTACTCCTTTATTACAGGAGATACTTACAACAGATGTGCTATTGACGAATCAAGAAATTAGACTATTGAAAAGTACCATGCACGAACTTTTCAATATTGTGAACACATGTACTGGCGACGAGTTCCATATGCGAATTGAAAAAATTAAAGAACTTACGGAGATTTTTCGCAATGGAAAAACTCCTAATATTTCTGTAAGCATTGAACATATCCACACGCGGCCACAAGTTGGAAAAGCTGACGAGCTGTCCACTTTTCTGTTCACAGTACAAAAAGTGTGGAGGAAGTGTCTATGCCCATTCCTCCCATACAAAAAGAACGTCCGAAAGGATTTTTACAAACCACTGCTTCGTATGGGCCTAGACACAAAAAAAATTATAACTTGATTTTATTTCATAATATTATATTTTGCTCGACCTACTCAATAAATTATATTTTTTTAAACTTAAAAATATTTATCTTTTTACATTTTTCAACACAACATCTTTTGACGTGCGTCGGAGTCTACAGCCATATGCTACACGATCCTACATGATTTTTGGCTCTTCTCTTACTGACGCTCCATTTCAGATCCTACCAATTGATTCATCTTGGCAAAGAAATTTAAAATATTTATACAGTTTTCATTTACACCAATTTCCCGTACATTCATAGTCTCGAACTGTCACTTATGAACTGTCATTCCTCTCTTTACTCACTACTTATCTCATTCTCAATTTCCGCTCGGTTTTTTACGTCACACTCGCTCAATACATGCATGCTTAGTTTGACGATATCGGGCGGATAGACATTTCGATTATAATGTATTATAATGTGTTTGGATATATATGTTGGTTACAAAAGATGGTATGCCAACCACCATATACACCCACTCTACAACGAAAACATCCGTTCTCAGCTAGAAACGTGAACAGCGTCCGTAAGATGAGTACGTCCGTAGCATTCGTATTAGCCTGAGTCAACCACTCAAGACGCATTTGATAAAAGTTTGTGGAACAGGTACTGACGATGGTATACGTACCATACGAATGCACCCAAGTGTGTTTTATACGCACAAGACTGAGTCACCGCATCACGCATGTAATCAGGTTGTAGTGTGGGTACAGAGGCTGGTGTGTGATACACACATACGTACCACCTGGAAAAAACTGAATGTGAGGTTGGCTTGTTTTCGTTTGAAATTGATCACAAGTAACAACGCGAATTGAGAATAGTTCAACAAACAATTTAACAATGAAGTGCAGTCAAAAACCGAATAAATAATAAAAGCAAATTTATGTTTGCTTTTTCTGATGAAATTTATGTTTGCTTTTTCCATGCCCAACAGGTGAGCTTGTGTTGAGTACGTTTTTCAACAAAATTGGAAGACATTAACCATAACCATTTGAAAATGTATGTAGTTTAGCCCGAGACGTTAAATTTCAAGCAGTTTTTAATAAATTCAAGTATTGAGATAACAATTCGAATTTACCACCGCCCAATTCCGCTCCGACTTCAACATCTCTTTGACAAAGTTGTGCGGGTTGATGTTCGTTCCCAGCACACTCTCTAAGCATTGCCGCGCCACGTTAAATCTGGGGCAATGGAACACAACATGCTCCGGGTCTTCAGGAGCATTAGGGCAGCTAGGGCAATATGGTGAATCGTCCAACTTGAAACGATTCAAATACCGCCGATAACCCCCGAGGAACTGAATCAGGTGGTAGTTCACTTCGCCATGCTTGCGCTTCACCCAGACGTCAATATGTGGGATCAATCTGCGCGTCCATGATCTCTTTTCAGATCGCTTCCAACCTTTTTTCCCATTGTCGGATCGATTCTTTCCTTTCCGCATTTATTTTCTGCCCCATCGTGGACGGTTAGGAACGCCTTTTCCGGTAAAAGCGGCTCATTTAATCCTCAAGTATGTCGACGAGGATCATTCCTGTGACCACGTACGCGGCCTCGTCGGAAACAGTTCTAAAAGCGCTGCACACTTTGAATGCACTGAGATGATAGACTCCTCCTATCTTTCTGCTGCTCATTTCAATTTTAAGAGTTTCCTCCTAAAAAGGTGCTGCATAAAGCAGAAAAGAGCTCACTACTCGAGAGATTACCCTTCTACAGCTACTTTCTAGGCCTACAGCATTTGGCATCATGCTTTTCAAAGCTGCGGCAGCCTGCCTAGCCTTGGATCTTGCATAATCCATGTGGGCCTTGAAGCTAAGCTCTGATTCAATCAAACCCCCCAGGTACCTAATGAAGGGTTGAGAGTTGATGATATGCCACCCCACCCGGACACTAAGGATATTGTTTTCACGTCTGTTGCTTATTAGAACTGGCTCCGTTTTTTCTTCCGCCAATTTGAGTCCGGACGTTTGCCGCCACGACTTTATAGCACTGACAGCTTCACTTTCGTAAACTTCTACATCTCCTAGAAGTTTAGCAGCTACTAACACAGCTATATCACCCGCGAACCCAATAACCGTCACCTCAAGTGGAATGGGAAATTCAAGCACTCCGTTGTACATCACATTCCACAGAAGGGGATTAATCACAAAGCATTGCGGGACTCCCGCGGTCACGGTGTATTCTCTAACCCCTTTGTTCGTTTCGTAGAGAAGCGTTCTTTCCGATGGATATCGCCTTACCAATTTTGGCAAATATTTCGGGACTCCTATTTTAATCAAGGACCTGTTGATGTTCTCCCAGTTTACCGACTTAAATGCGTTTTTGACGTCCAGAGTTACTATAGCGCAACATTTCTTGGACGCCATGGCATTCTTTGCCAATCCAATCACCGAGTTGATAACGTCAACTGTAGAGCGTGCTCTACGAAAACCATGCTGAGAGTTGGATATACCACCTCGGTCTTCAATAATGGGAGCCAATTGTTGTATATGCCACGCTCCAGCAACTTACCTGTTGTATTCAAAAGACAGATGGGGCGCTACGACGAAGGTTCTCCTAGCGGTTTGTTTGGTTTCGGTAACAAAACCAGTTTTTGCATCTTTCAGATGGTAGGAAAGTTCCCTTTACGCATGCACGCATCAAATGTGCTGGCGAACACATCCGGCCTCGTCTGCACCACTTCTTTCAGCGCTTTGTTAGGGATACCGTCCGGGCCTGGTGCCTTGTTGTCCTCCAACCTACTGCACGCTTTGATCAGTTCCTCTTTAGTTACCGGTGGAATTGATGCCGGGTACACTGGGAGATCTGATAGCATTTCCGTGCTCTCCCGTTGAGGGAAGAGGACCTGCACGATGTTCCCAAGCATTTTTGGGCATATGGTTCGTGGTGACTTATAGCCTTTCAGCTTCGTCATCACTGCTTTATATGCACCACCCCAGGGATTCACGTCCGCTTCTTCGCAAAGTTGCTTGAAGCAACTGCTCCCGGTCTTCGTAATCAAGCCTTCTTCGCGCTCGTTGGGATTGTCTCCTAGCCTTGAGACATTCAGCTCTTAGCTCTGCAATTTCAGTACTCCACCAATAATTTAGCTTCCCACCTGGAATGCATCTTCTTCTCGGCATCGCCGTGTCACATGCCCGTGTCAAATATGCTACCACTTGCAAGGCTTTTCGGTAGCTGTTTCCCTTACGATACAGTTTGCGTTCATTGTTACAACAAACGCATCCTGATCAAAAGCCCTCGTAGACCATCCCATTCACAGCTTTCGTCGAAAAGGTTGACCCTTGTTAGCTCCGCAATCCAGCCTTAAGAATATTGCCTGGTGATCGCTGTGGGTGTATTTTTCGCTAAAGTACCATACCATGTTCTTTGCCAGTGCGAGACTCACGAAGGTCAAATCAATTATTGAGCCGGTTACCCCTTTTGCGGTATGTGTTGACTCCACCAACGTTGGCGAGCACCAGATCCATTTGCGCAAAAGATTCTAAAAGAACTTGTCCCCTAGCATTTGTCAATTTACTACCCCATTCCACTGCCCATGCATTAAAGTCACCAGCGATAACTTTAGGGTTAAACTTTCTTGCATCTAAGACAAGATCGTCCATCATGCACTGAAATTCTGCTAGTGTTGCGCTAGGACCAGCATAGCAGCTGAAGACATAAACATCATTTATTTTGGCCCTCGTAAACCCAGCTTTTTCATCACCCATTGTGCCTTGTAAAGCATTGTTGCCACATGCCCATATTGCCACTTTCTTGGTGGAGTTTGTGACTCAGATGCCGTTGTGAAGGCTCCGGTACGGTTCGCTAACTATCGCTACGTTAACCCGGGACTCAAATATAGTCTGCGCACGAAGGTCTTGTGCAGCCTCACAATGATTGAGATTGATTTGAATCAATCTCATTTTGTCATTGTATTGAGTGCCTTCCTAAGCAACGGGCATCTGCTACTTCCCGCGGTTTGTTTGCAGTCTATGCCCTCTCTATCCTTGCAGAACATGCAGGTGGGGTCCTTGCCACATTCCTTGGCAATGTGTCCTTCCCCACATCTTCTGCAACGCTTGGAGCGGTCTTCGCCTTTACAGGACCATGACATGTGCCCATACCCCAAGCACTTGAAACTCCTTTTTAGCGCTACTTGCTCCCTTATGCGACATCTCAACCACCCTATGCGTACCTTGCCTATCTCGATCATTTTCTTTGCTGATTCGATCTGGAGGCTAATATTAGCTGTTTGTGTGCCCCCGTACGCCTTTCTTAGGTGTTTAACTGCCGATCACTTTCAGCCCTAGGTCACTTGCCAAAGCACGGCATATCTCCTCGCTGGTTGTTATTTCGTCCCGATCTTTGCAATTGACCGTGGTCTCCTGCTTCCTAGCCTTTATTTCAGCCACCGCTCCAATCGATTTTTCAATCTGATTAAGAAGGCTTTCAACCGGTAAGTTGTCTTCTTTTTTGAGCTCGAGCAGCAGGTCTCCTTTTTGGGTTCGCCTTATGCGAGTGACATTGTCGCCCATGAGCTTCAACTCAGGATCGGTTCTTACTTTCCTGAGAAAGTCCGCGTATGTGGTCTCCCCTTTCGTTGTTATAACCAATGCGTCCGGTAGCACGCGTTGCTTAGGCTTAGCCTTCTTTCCCCTAGGTTGAACCTTAGTCCAAGCATTCGCATCGGCACTGCTTCCTTCTGGAATATTACCCTGTTTTGGAGCTGAAGGGGGCTTGCCTGTCCGTCCACCGAGTACTTCTAGCAGTTTTCGTTCGCCCTCTTTTTGTGGCGAAAGTGCTTTTCGTTTCGGTGTCTGCTCAGAGCCACACGACTCGTTCC
>OZ012660.1:76753376-76858486 GCA_963942545.1 Oxycera nigricornis
AGAAAAAAGTTGCCGATTTTCCTTTGTTTCCTTCAAAAAATAGAAAACTAAAATGTTGTGAAATTTTGCCGACATACTTTATTATGGAAAATAATAACTAAAGATCCAAAGTAACAATTTATTTTGAACTTATCATTAAACAGCAGTATTACTGTATTGCTTGTGATCACATCAACTGTTCAAAGTGTCTTCCTTCCACAGAAATGCAAAGAAGAGCTCTTTTCTTAATTTCTGTGACTACATCGAAATGCATGAGTTCCTCTCTTATTTTTTTACTAGCTGCCTCAATTCTTAAATCTAATTCTTGAACTGATGACACAGGTGTCTTGTACACTTTTTGCTTCATTGCACCCCACACATAAAAATCAAGGAAAGTTAGATCTGGAGACCGGGGTGGCCACCTAATTGGACCATTTCGACCTATCCACCTTCCTGGATAGTTTGAGGCAAGCCAATGGGTGATTTGTTGGCCAGTATGGCTTGGAGCACCATCGTGTTGGTAATACATCCTGTTCAAATTGATTATTGGTGTATCTTCCAGTAAAGCTGGCAACTCGTTATCCAAAAAAATTAGATATCCGGCAGAATTCAGCCTATCCGGCAAACGGAATGGCCCAACTATTCTACGCCCCAGGACGCCTGCCCACACGTTTCTGCTAAATCTACGCTGTGTAGAGGTGGCCCTGGTTACTCTGGGATTGATAATAGCCCAAAGATGGCTGTTGTGGAAGTTGTTGACACCATCCCTTGAAAAATGTGACTCATGTCCATAAAATGTTACTAATGAAGTTGGAGTCTGTTCGATCCCGTTCGATAAGCCACTTACAGAACTCAACCCTTTTCACGTAATCCTCGGGAAGTAACTCTTGCACGGGTTGAAAATGGTAAGGGCGCATCCTTTCCTTGCTTAAAACTCTCCAAATTGTGGTCGCCGATAAGCCCAGCCGCAAAGCTAGCTTGCGAGTTGATACGTCTGCTTCGTTGCGTACTATGGATAGTATGCGCTCCTCCTGATCGGCGTCCCTGGAAGTTCCTGGTCGGTTGTCCAAACGCTGCGGTTGGAAACTTCCAAACTCTCGTAAGTTCCTATGCAGTCTCATGAAGGTTCTGGTATCCGGTAATCGTCGGGTCGGATACCTCGTTTGATATTCCTCCTGTGCACATGCGGCATTGCCATCGCAAAATCCGTAAATGTAATGCATGTCAGCATATTCCTCGTTGGTAAAGTTAGCCATGATTGTATATGTTTAGAAATAAGCACTCCTTGATTCTTTTCAATTGACGCTTCGACTAAGTTATGCAGCATTTCAACACAACATTTATACCCTTTTGTATTATCAGGTGCTAATTATTAAACATTAACTTTATGCCATCCCCAAAACGTTGGATTTTAATTATCTCAGCTTAAAAACGCTTCAATACTAAAGCAGGTCCAACAAATAGCATGAAGAAAAGCAATCACTCAAAAATCTTCTCACTGTGGGATTATGCCAGGTAGATAATAAAATTTTATGACGTTTGGCTAATTCCGAGGGATTACACAAATTATGAGTTTTCTATTTTTCGAAGGAAACAAAGGAAAATTGGCAACTTTATTATTCGGAAGTATTCAAACAGAAAGTAAGACTTCCTGTCAAGATAATAATTTTTATAGGTTAATACATCACTTTAGCGTTTAACACGGTCGCGAAAGTCAAAATTAGCAATTTTTTTCCGGTTGTTTTAAGTTTCTCATTTTTTCATGTAAAACTGGCAGCTTTGCGGGCACTTGTTAAAACGTTTCTAAAAAGAAACATTGACAGGCTATCAAACGCATCCTTTTTCAAGAGTCTACACATAACAATAAAATAGTTATGATGGTTTACACGTGCCAGGTCGTGGGTGAGGAGCGTGGTTACTCCCCTCCTTATATCTCGAAACCCCTTCCGATTTACCACCCCTCCTCCCATACGATTTTTTGCTCAAAAGACTTCAAGGATTCCGTGGTTTCATTTAATGCCATCAACTCCGAAACACCCTGTATATATACATATATACAGGGTGTCCCGTAATGACCGCACACGTACATTACCACACAATTTCTCATGCCATTTCCAACAAAAAATGTTTTGTAACATTTTGTCGAAATCTTAACCCTTTAGCTGCTACAGTCATTTTCATTTTTCTTAAAAATTGCTTGACTTGCGTTACTGAAAACACCATATCTCAAAAACTACGTCGGCTAAACAGTCAAAAAAAAACTTCTCAACATAGTAAATACTTCATTTTATTATTACAAATAAGTTTAATATGAATCACATTAACATTGGAATTGGTATAGCCTTTTAAAGTTACATTTTTTTTTATGATTTTTTTTTTATTCTAACCACTTTATCTTAAATTTTTACATGCACAATGTTTTGTCCTGTCACATAAAAAAATTTCATATTCTCTGATGACCAATTCCTGTTAACAATATTTTGTCATAAATTTTCAATTTCGAATAGTTACAGTAGTTTGAATGTAGCAAGGCAGGGTTTTTTCTGCATCGAAATTTCACCTTTTACATTAACTAACGGGTAAAAAATTTTCACGCTTCGCTCGACAGGTAAAAAGTTATACTTTTTATTAGGTACATTAATGTCTATGTACAATGTCTAATACCTAAGCTATTTTTGTGTGGCCTACGTAGAATTATAGTGATCCTAGATAGAATTTAATCGCATTTTAATGACCTCTTAATTATCATTTTGCTCACAAGGGGTTGATGGGAACCCGATTAAATTACCGCTTTAAAAGTTTAAGATTTTCAGGCATAAATGAATAATCGTTGCGCATAAATGCGCTGACAGAATGAGTTTTATGCGGATATTGATTCATTCTTTCATTAGCAGCACAAGAAATTAACTTTTCATAGCAAAATGTATTCTGCTAGTGAATACTTTGAAATGAAATGAAAAGGATGTAGATATGACCTTTAAAGGACAATTCCAATGTTAATGTGATTCATATAAAACTTATTTGTAATAATAAAATGAAGTATTTACTATGTTGAGAAGTTTTTTTTTGACTGTTTAGCCGACGTAGTTTTTGAGATATGATGTTTTCAGTAACGCAAGTCAAGCAATTTTTAAGAAAAATGAAAATGACTGTAGCAGCTAAAGGGTTAAGATGTCGACAAAATGTTACAAAACATTTTTTGTTGGAAATTGCATGAGAAATTGTGTGGTAATGTCCGTGTGCGGTCATTACGGGACACCCTGAATATATGGTTTCCAGAAATTGCCGCACAGGCTCCTCACCACGTGATTTTTTGGACAATTTTAAGCAGAAAAGATTATGAATTTTTTTTTCGATTTCTTAACCCTTTAGCTGCCACAGGCGTTTTAAAATTTTGAAAAAAATTCCGTTCTTTAATTAGTAAAAACGCAATATCTTCACAGTTATGAAAGATACAACACTCAAACAAACAATAAAACGCAGAAAATAGTTTTTTGCAACTATTTGAAGCTATTTTGTGAATATGAAGTGAGCATATTGGGAGCGACAGTTCTCAAAAGTCGCAGAAATGTTTTTTTCTATACGAAAATTTTGGATTTTCCCTTATTTTCCTTTAATTTTCACGTCCATAATGCAAAATCTTTTTTCAAAAATTAAATCTCTGTTGTGTTATTGTTAAAAAGTTAGAACATCATTTTACTCTAATTCATCAAACTTTCATTGCAAAAGGACTATAAATGCAAACAGTTTTTACCAAAAATTTGCGCCTAAAATAAAATTTGCGTTCTGAATTGAAGTATTCGGCTGTAGCCACACGAAAGTGCTTTCAATCACAATCTTTTGAATGAACAATAAAACAAATATGTATTTGAAATGTTTTTATTAAAATTATTTACAGCATATGTTCAAAGTGGCTTCCTTTTATTGTCAAACAAGACCTGCTTCTCTTTTTTAAGCTCTGTATCGAATTTGACAACATCTCGCTGGTTATTTCAGTGGCGGCATTGGTAATTTTCGAGGAAAGTTGTTCCAAGGTGTCAGGTGTCATTCTTTTAAATGTCCCCACAGAAAATAGTCCAACGGGTTTAAATCCGGAGATCTTGCAGGCCACCGCACGGGACCATAACGCCCTAGCCAGCGATCCTGGAATTCTTGATGCAGCAAAGTTGTAACCTCTCCGAAATTATGTGGAGGTGCTCCATCATGTTGGAACCACATCCTCCTTCTCCTTGAAAGTGGTAGGCTCTCCAATAATGTTGGCAATATATTCTCCAAAAAATGTTTGTAGCCTTGGCCAGTTTAGCGGTCCGGGAGAATATATGGCCCTATAAGTTGATCTCTAATAATACCTGCCAAAACGTTAAGTCTCCATCGAACTTGGTGATGTCCTTCACGTACCATATACAGATTGGCTTCGCTCCACCAATGGGAGTTGTGGCAGTTGAATATTCCTTCCTGGGTAAAGAGGCATTCGTCCGTAAACAAATTTTTTTTTCAAAGTTCGGGCTTCGTAGAATTTTTCTCTGTAGCCATTCACAAAAATCCACTCGCTTTGCGTAGTCCTCAGTATTTAATTTTTGCACCTTCGAAAAGTGTTAAGGGTGCAAATTTAAACTACGCAAAATGATTTGCACTGTTGACATTCTAAGCCCCAATTCTCTTACTATTTCCCTTGTGCTGCAAGTTAGGTCTTGCACAACGAAATTGAATACGGCTTCTTCGACGGCAGGTGTTCTTGAAAACCTAGGTCGGCCCACGTCCGATCGCGCACCTTGAGCAAGTCTCCCTGTTTCTCGTCCCCGAATTTCAAGCCTCCGGAAGACGTTGGCATCTGGATGTCGTCTTCTATACTCGAAGAATGCACGCTGACTATTTGTTTCACATGCACCAAGCACAAGAATCAAGAATTTCTGATCTTTAGTAGCCAATCAATATAAACTGTTAAATAATTCTACAAAAAGGTATTTGTCTCGTTAAATACTGCTTTCTACTTGTTATAATCGTATGGCGACCAAGCGTTGCCCCAGCCTAATTTATGGATGTTGAATTTTCTAGCCCATAAGTGTTAACTGATTATATCCGAATGTAAATGCTTTCAAATCAATTAAAAACTAATTTTCAAAGATTTTATGACTGCATATAACCACTCAAGCACTAATTAATCCCAAACACCGTTTACCAGAGTTGTCTGTGAAGGTTCTACCTGCTCGGTTTTTGTTAGTAGGCATATAAGCCACCTTTTTGAATTTTTGTTTTAGAATTTGCAGGCGTGTAACTATTAGAAATTGGCAAATAAGGATAAAATGATGTAATGTTTGTAATGATGATGTAATTTTTTAACAATAACACAACAGAGATTTAATTTTTGAAATAAGATTTTGCATTATGAACGTGAAAATTGAAGGAAAATAAGGAAAAATGCAAAATTTTCGTATAGAAAAAAACATTTCTTCGACTTTCGAGAACTGTCGCTCCCAATATGCTCACTTCATATTCACAAAATAGCTTCAAATAGTTGCAAAAAACTATTTTCTGCGTTTTATTGTTAGTTTGAGTGTTGTATCTTTCATAACTGTGAAGATATTGCGTTTTTACTAATTAAAGAACGGAATTTTTTTCAAAATTTTAAAACACCTGTGGCAGGGTTAAGAAATCGAAAAAAAATTTCTTAATATTTTCTGCTTAAAATTGTCCAAAAAATCACGTGGTGAGGAGCCTGTGCGGCAATTTCTGGACACCCTGTAGGGTGTTTCGGAGTTGATGGCATTAAATGAAACCACGGAATCCTTGAAGTCTTTTGAGCGAAAAATCGTATGAGAGGGGGGTAGTAAATCGGAAGGGGTTTCGAGATATAAGGGGGGGAGTAACCACGCTCCTCACCCACGACCTGGAACGTGTAAACCATCATAACTATTTTATTGTTATGTGTAGACTTTTGAAAAAGGATGCGTTTGATAGCCTGTCAATGTATCTGTTTAGAAACGTTTTAACAAGTGCCCCTAAAGCTGCCAGTTTTACATGAAAAAATGAGAAACTTAAAACAACCGGAAAAAATTGCTAATTTTGACTTTCGCGACCGTGTTAAACGCTAAAGTGATGTATTAACCTATAAAAATTATTATCTTGACAGAAAGTCTTACTTTCTGCTTGAATACTTCCGAAGAAAAAAGTTGCCGATTTTCCTTTGTTTCCTTCAAAAAATAGAAAACTAAAATTTTGTGAAATTTTGCCGACTTACTTTATTATGGAAAATAATAACTAAAGATCCAAAGTAACAATTTATTTTGAACTTATCATTAAACAGCAGTATTACTGTATTGCTTGTGATCACATCAACTGTTCAAAGTGTCTTCCTTCCAAAGAAATGCAAAGAAGAGCTCTTTTCTTATTTTCTGTGACTACATCGAAATGCATGAGTTCCTCTCTTATTTTTTTACTAGCTGCCTCAATTCTTAAATCTAATTCTTGAACTGATGACACAGGTTTCCTGTACACTTCTTGATTCATTGCACCCCACACATAAAAATCAAGGATAGTTAGATCTGGAGACCGGGGTGGCCACCTAATTGGACCATTTCGACCTATCCACCTTCCAGGATAGTTTGAGGCAAGCCAATGGGTGATTTGTTGGCCAGTATGGCTTGGAGCACCATCGTGTTGGTAAAACATCCTGTTCAAATTGATTATTGGTGTATCTTCCAGTAAAGCTGGCAACTCGTTATCCAAAAAATTGAGATATCCGGCAGAATTCAGCCTATCCGGCAAACGGAATGGCCCAACTATCCTACGCCCCAGGACGCCTGCCCACACGTTTCTGCTAAATTTACGCTGTGTAGAGGTGGCCCTGGTTACTCTGGGATTGATAATAGCCCAAAGATGGCTGTTGTGGAAGTTGTTGACACCATCCCTTGAAAAATGTGACTCATCGGTCCATAAAATGTTACTAATGAAGTTGGAGTCTGTTCGATCCCGTTCGATAAGCCACTTACAGAACTCAACCCTTTTCACGTAATCCTCGGGAAGTAACTCTTGCACGGGTTGAAAATGGTAAGGGCGCATCCTTTCCTTGCTTAAAACTCTCCAAATTGTGGTCGCCGATAAGCCCAGCCGCAAAGCTAGCTTGCGAGTTGATACGTCTGGTTCGTTGCGTACTATGGATAGTATGCGCTCCTCCTGATCGGCGTCCCTGGAAGTTCCTGGTCGGTTGTCCAAACGCTGCGGTTGGAAACTTCCAAACTCTCGTAAGTTCCTATGCAGTCTCATGAAGGTTCTGGTATCCGGTAATCGTCGGGTCGGATACCTCGTTTGATATTCCTCCTGTGCACATGCGGCATTGCCATCGCAAAATCCGTAAATGTAATGCATGTCAGCATATTCCTCGTTGGTAAAGTTAGCCATGATTGTATATGTTTAGAAATAAGCACTCCTTGATTCTTTTCAATTGACGCTTCGACTAAGTTATGCAGCATTTCAACACAACATTTATACCCTTTTGTATTATCAGGTGCTAATTATTAAACATTAACTTTATGCCATCCCCAAAACGTTGGATTTTAATTATCTCAGCTTAAAAACCCTTCAATACTAAAGCAGGTCCAACAAATAGCATGAAGAAAAGCAATCACTCAAAAATCTTCTCACTGTGGGATTATGCCGTTAGATAATAAAATTTTATGACGTTTGGCTAATTCCGAGGGATTACACACATTATGAGTTTTCTATTTTTCGAAGGAAACAAAGGAAAATTGGCAACTTTATTCTTCGGAAGTATTCAAACAGAAAGTAAGGCTTTCTGTCAAGTTAATAATTTTTATAGGTGAATACATCACTTTAGCGTTTAACACGGTCGCGAAAGTCAAAATTAGCAATTTTTTTCCGGTTGTTTTAAGTTACTCATTTTTTTATTGTAAAACTGGCAGCTTTGGGGGCACTTGTTAAAACGTTTCTAAAAAGATACATTGACAGGCTATCAAACGCATCCTTTTTCAAAAGTCTACACATAACAATAAAATAGTTATGATGGTTTACACGTGCCAGGTCGTGGGTGAAGAGCGTGGTTACTCCCCCCCTTATATCTCGAAACCCCTTCCGATTTACTACCCCCCTATCATACGATTTTTTGCTCAAAAGACTTCAAGGATTCCGTGGTTTCATTTAATGCCATCAACTCCGAAACACCCTACAGGGTGTCCAGAAATTGCCGCACAGGCTCCTCACCACGTGATTTTTTGGACAATTTTAAGCAGAAAAGATTATGAATTTTTTTTTCGATTTCTTAACCCTTTAGCTGCCACAGGCGTTTTAAAATTTTGAAAAAAATTCCGTTCTTTAATTAGTAAAAACGCAATATCTTCACAGTTATGAAAGATACAACACTCAAACAAACAATAAAACGCAGAAAATAGTTTTTTGCAACTATTTGAAGCTATTTTGTGAATATGAAGTGAGCATATTGGGAGCGACAGTTCTCAAAAGTCGCAGAAATGTTTTTTTCTATACGAAAATTTTGGATTTTCCCTTATTTTCCTTTAATTTTCACGTCCATAATGCAAAATCTTTTTTCAAAAATTAAATCTCTGTTGTGTTATTGTTAAAAAATTAGAACATCATTTTACTCTAATTCATCAAACTTTCATTGCAAAAGGACTATAAATGCAAACAGTTTTTACCAAAAATTTGCGTCTAAAATAAAATTTGCGTTCTGAATTGAAGTATTCGGCTGTAGCCACACGAAAGTGCTTTCAATCACAATCTTTTGAATGAACAATAAAACAAATATGTATTTGAAATGTTTTTATTAAAATTATTTACAGCATATGTTCAAAGTGGCTTCCTTTTATTGTCAAACAAGACCTGCTTCTCTTTTTTAAGCTCTGTATCGAATTTGACAACATCTCGCTGGTTATTTCAGTGGCGGCATTGGTAATTTTCGAGGAAAGTTGTTCCAAGGTGTCAGGTGTCATTCTTTTAAATGTCCCCACAGAAAATAGTCCAACGGGTTTAAATCCGGAGATCTTGCAGGCCACCGCACGGGACCATAACGCCCTAGCCAGCGATCCTGGAATTCTTGATGCAGCAAAGTTGTAACCTCTCCGAAATTATGTGGAGGTGCTCCATCATGTTGGAACCACATCCTCCTTCTCCTTGAAAGTGGTAGGCTCTCCAATAATGTTGGCAATATATTCTCCAAAAAATGTTTGTAGCCTTGGCCAGTTTAGCGGTCCGGGAGAATATATGGCCCTATAAGTTGATCTCTAATAATACCTGCCAAAACGTTAAGTCTCCATCGAACTTGGTGATGTCCTTCACGTACCATATACAGATTGGCTTCGCTCCACCAATGGGAGTTGTGGCAGTTGAATATTCCTTCCTGGGTAAAGAGGCATTCGTCCGTAAACAAATTTTTTTTTCAAAGTTCGGGCTTCGTAGAATTTTTCTCTGTAGCCATTCACAAAAATCCACTCGCTTTGCGTAGTCCTCAGTATTTAATTTTTGCACCTTCGAAAAGTGTTAAGGGTGCAAATTTAAACTACGCAAAATGATCTGCACTGTTGACATTCTAAGTCCCAATTCTCTTACTATTTCCCTTGTGCTGCAAGTTAGGTCTTGCACAACGAAATTGAATACGGCTTCTTCGACGGCAGGTGTTCTTGAAAACCTAGGTCGGCCCACGTCCGATCGCGCACCTTGAGCAAGTCTCCCTGTTTCTCGTCCCCGAATTTCAAGCCTCCGGAAGACGTTGGCATCTGGATGTCGTCTTCTATACTCGAAGAATGCACGCTGACTATTTGTTTCACATGCACCAAGCACAAGAATCAAGAATTTCTGATCTTTAGTAGCCAATCAATATAAACTGTTAAATAATTCTACAAAAAGGTATTTGTCTCGTTAAATACTGCTTTCTACTTGTTATAATCGTATGACAACCAAGCGTTGCCCCAGCCTAATTTATGGATGTTGAATTTTCTAGCCCATAAGTGTTAACTGATTATATCCGAATGTAAATGCTTTCAAATCAAATAAAAACTAATTTTCAAAGATTTTATGACTGCATATAACCACTCAAGCACTAATTAATCCCAAACACCGTTTACCAGAGTTGTCTGTGAAGGTTCTACCTGCTCGGTTTTTGTTAGTAGGCATATTAGGCACCTTTTTGAATTTTTGTTTTAGAATTTGCAGGCGTGTAACTATTAGAAATTGGCAAATAAGGATAAAATGATGTTCTAATTTTTTAACAATAACACAACAGAGATTTAATTTTTGAAATAAGATTTTGCATTATGAACGTGAAAATTGAAGGAAAATAAGGAAAAATCCAAAATTTTCGTATAGAAAAAAACATTTCTTCGACTTTCGAGAACTGTCGCTCCCAATATGCTCACTTCATATTCACAAAATAGCTTCAAATAGTTGCAAAAAACTATTTTCTGCGTTTTATTGTTAGTTTGAGTGTTGTATCTTTCATAACTGTGAAGATATTGCGTTTTTACTAATTAAAGAACGGAATTTTTTTCAAAATTTTAAAACACCTGTGGCAGGGTTAAGAAATCGAAAAAAAATTTCTTAATATTTTCTGCTTAAAATTGTCCAAAAAATCACGTGGTGAGGAGCCTGTGCGGCAATTTCTGGACACCCTGTAGGGTGTTTCGGAGTTGATGGCATTAAATGAAACCACGAAATCCTTGAAGTCTTTTGAGCAAAAAATCGTATGAGAGGGGGGTAGTAAATCGGAAGGGGTTTCGAGATATAAGGGGGGAGTAACCACGCTCCTCACCCACGACCTGGAACGTGTAAACCATCATAACTATTTTATTGTTATGTGTAGACTTTTGAAAAAGGATGCGTTTGATAGCCTGTCAATGTATCTGTTTAGAAACGTTTTAACAAGTGCCCCCAAAGCTGCCAGTTTTACATGAAAAAATGAGAAACCTAGAACAACCGGAGAAAATTGCTAATTTTGACTTTCGCGACCGTGTTAAACGCTAAAGTGATGTATTAACCTATAAAAATTATTATCTTGACAGAAAGTCTTACTTTCTGCTTGAATACTTCCGAAGAAAAAAGTTGCCGATTTTCCTTTGTTTCCTTCAAAAAATAGAAAACTAAAATTTTGTGAAATTTTGCCGACTTACTTTATTATGGAAAATAATAACTAAAGATCCAAAGTAACAATTTATTTTGAACTTATCATTAAACAGCAGTATTACTGTATTGCTTGTGATCACATCAACTGTTCAAAGTGTCTTCCTTCCAAAGAAATGCAAAGAAGAGCTCTTTTCTTATCTTCTGTGACTACATCGAAATGCATGAGTTCCTCTCTTATTTTTTTACTAGCTGCCTCAATTCTTAAATCTAATTCTTGAACTGATGACACAGGTTTCCTGTACACTTCTTGATTCATTGCACCCCACACATAAAAATCAAGGATAGTTAGATCTGGAGACCGGGGTGGCCACCTAATTGGACCATTTCGACCTATCCACCTTCCAGGATAGTTTGAGGCAAGCCAATGGGTGATTTGTTGGCCAGTATGGCTTGGAGCACCATCGTGTTGGTAAAACATCCTGTTCAAATTGATTATTGGTGTATCTTCCAGTAAAGCTGGCAACTCGTTATCCAAAAAATTGAGATATCCGGCAGAATTCAGCCTATCCGGCAAACGGAATGGCCCAACTATCCTACGCCCCAGGACGCCTGCTCACACGTTTCTGCTAAATCTACGCTGTGTAGAGGTGGCCCTGGTTACTCTGGGATTGATAATAGCCCAAAGATGGCTGTTGTGGAAGTTGTTGACACCATCCCTTGAAAAATGTGACTCATCGGTCCATAAAATGTTACTAATGAAGTTGGAGTCTGTTCGATCCCGTTCGATAAGCCACTTACAGAACTCAACCCTTTTCACGTAATCCTCGGGAAGTAACTCTTGCACGGGTTGAAAATGGTAAGGGCGCATTCTTTTCTTTGCTTAAAACTCTCCAAATTGTGGTCGCCGATAAGCCCAGCCGCAAAGCTAGCTTGCGAGTTGATACGTCTGGTTCGTTGCGTACTATGGATAGTATGCGCTCCTCCTGATCGGCGTCCCTGGAAGTTCCTGGTCGGTTGTCCAAACGCTGCGGTTGGAAACTTCCAAACTCTCGTAAGTTCCTATGCAGTCTCATGAAGGTTCTGGTATCCGGTAATCGTCGGGTCGGATACCTCGTTTGATATTCCTCCTGTGCACATGCGGCATTGCCATCGCAAAATCCGTAAATGTAATGCATGTCAGCATATTCCTCGTTGGTAAAGTTAGCCATGATTGTATATGTTTAGAAATAAGCACTCCTTGATTCTTTTCAATTGACGCTTCGACTAAGTTATGCAGCATTTCAACACAACATTTATACCCTTTTGTATTATCAGGTGCTAATTATTAAACATTAACTTTATGCCATCCCCAAAACGTTGGATTTTAATTATCTCAGCTTAAAAACCCTTCAATACTAAAGCAGGTCCAACAAATAGCATGAAGAAAAGCAATCACTCAAAAATCTTCTCACTGTGGGATTATGCCAGGTAGATAATAAAATTTTATGACGTTTGGCTAATTCCGAGGGATTACACAAATTATGAGTTTTCTATTTTTCGAAGGAAACAAAGGAAAATTGGCAACTTTATTATTCGGAAGTATTCAAACAGAAAGTAAGGCTTTCTGTCAAGTTAATAATTTTTATAGGTGAATACATCACTTTAGCGTTTAACACGGTCGCGAAAGTCAAAATTAGCAATTTTTTTCCGGTTGTTTTAAGTTACTCATTTTTTTATTGTAAAACTGGCAGCTTTGGGGGCACTTGTTAAAACGTTTCTAAAAAGATACATTGACAGGCTATCAAACGCATCCTTTTTCAAAAGTCTACACATAACAATAAAATAGTTATGATGGTTTACACGTGCCAGGTCGTGGGTGAAGAGCGTGGTTACTCCCCCCCTTATATCTCGAAACCCCTTCCGATTTACTACCCCCCTATCATACGATTTTTTGCTCAAAAGACTTCAAGGATTCCGTGGTTTCATTTAATGGCATCAACTCCGAAACACCCTACAGGGTGTCCAGAAATTGCCGCACAGGCTCCTCACCACGTGATTTTTTGGACAATTTTAAGCAGAAAAGATTATGAATTTTTTTTTCGATTTCTTAACCCTTTACCTGCCACAGACGTTTTAAAATTTTGAAAAAAATTCCGTTCTTTAATTAGTAAAAACGCAATATCTTCACAGTTATGAAAGATACAACACTCAAACAAACAATAAAACGCAGAAAATAGTTTTTTGCAACTATTTGAAGCTATTTTGTGAATATGAAGTGAGCATATTGGGAGCGACAGTTCTCAAAAGTCGCAGAAATGTTTTTTTCTATACGAAAATTTTGGATTTTCCCTTATTTTCCTTTAATTTTCACGTCCATAATGCAAAATATTTTTTCAAAAATTAAATCTCTGTTGTGTTATTGTTAAAAAGTTAGAACATCATTTTACTCTAATTCATCAAACTTTCATTGCAAAAGGACTATAAATGCAAACAGTTTTTATCAAAAATTTGCGTCTAAAATAAAATTTGCGTTCTGAATTGAAGTATTCGGCTGTAGCCACACGAAAGTGCTTTCAATCACAATCTTTTGAATGAACAATAAAACAAATATGTATTTGAAATGTTTTTATTAAAATTATTTACAGCATATGTTCAAAGTGGCTTCCTTTTATTGTCAAACAAGACCTGCTTCTCTTTTTTAAGCTCTGTATCGAATTTGACAACATCTCGCTGGTTATTTCAGTGGCGGCATTGGTAATTTTCGAGGAAAGTTGTTCCAAGGTGTCAGGTGTCATTCTTTTAAATGTCCCCACAGAAAATAGTCCAACGGGTTTAAATCCGGAGATCTTGCAGGCCACCGCACGGGACCATAACGCCCTAGCCAGCGATCCTGGAATTCTTGATGCAGCAAAGTTGTAACCTCTCCGAAATTATGTGGAGGTGCTCCATCATGTTGGAACCACATCCTCCTTCTCCTTGAAAGTGGTAGGCTCTCCAATAATGTTGGCAATATATTCTCCAAAAAATGTTTGTAGCCTTGGCCAGTTTAGCGGTCCGGGAGAATATATGGCCCTATAAGTTGATCTCTAATAATACCTGCCAAAACGTTAAGTCTCCATCGAACTTGGTGATGTCCTTCACGTACCATATACAGATTGGCTTCGCTCCACCAATGGGAGTTGTGGCAGTTGAATATTCCTTCCTGGGTAAAGAGGCATTCGTCCGTAAACAAATTTTTTTTTCAAAGTTCGGGCTTCGTAGAATTTTTCTCTGTAGCCATTCACAAAAATCCACTCGCTTTGCGTAGTCCTCAGTATTTAATTTTTGCACCTTCGAAAAGTGTTAAGGGTGCAAATTTAAACTACGCAAAATGATTTGCACTGTTGACATTTCAAGCCCCAATTCTCTTACTATTTCCCTTGTGCTGCAAGTTAGGTCTTGCACAACGAAATTGAATACGGCTTCTTCGACGGCAGGTGTTCTTGAAAACCTAGGTCGGCCCACGTCCGATCGCGCACCTTGAGCAAGTCTCCCTGTTTCTCGTCCCCGAATTTCAAGCCTCCGGAAGACGTTGGCATCTGGATGTCGTCTTCTATACTCGAAGAATGCACGCTGACTATTTGTTTCACATGCACCAAGCACAAGAATCAAGAATTTCTGATCTTTAGTAGCCAATCAATATAAACTGTTAAATAATTCTACAAAAAGGTATTTGTCTCGTTAAATACTGCTTTCTACTTGTTATAATCGTATGACAACCAAGCGTTGCCCCAGCCTAATTTATGGATGTTGAATTTTCTAGCCCATAAGTGTTAACTGATTATATCCGAATGTAAATGCTTTCAAATCAATTAAAAACTAATTTTCAAAGATTTTATGACTGCATATAACCACTCAAGCACTAATTAATCCCAAACACCGTTTACCAGAGTTGTCTGTGAAGGTTCTACCTGCTCGGTTTTTGTTAGTAGGCATATTAGGCACCTTTTTGAATTTTTGTTTTAGAATTTGCAGGCGTGTAACTATTAGAAATTGGCAAATAAGGATAAAATGATGTTCTAATTTTTTAACAATAACACAACAGAGATTTAATTTTTGAAATAAGATTTTGCATTATGAACGTGAAAATTGAAGGAAAATAAGGAAAAATCCAAAATTTTCGTATAGAAAAAAACATTTCTTCGACTTTCGAGAACTGTCGCTCCCAATATGCTCACTTCATATTCACAAAATAGCTTCAAATAGTTGCAAAAAACTATTTTCTGCGTTTTATTGTTAGTTTGAGTGTTGTATCTTTCATAACTGTGAAGATATTGCGTTTTTACTAATTAAAGAACGGAATTTTTTTCAAAATTTTAAAACACCTGTGGCAGGGTTAAGAAATCGAAAAAAAATTTCTTAATATTTTCTGCTTAAAATTGTCCAAAAAATCACGTGGTGAGGAGCCTGTGCGGCAATTTCTGGACACCCTGTAGGGTGTTTCGGAGTTGATGGCATTAAATGAAACCACGGAATCCTTGAAGTCTTTTGAGCGAAAAATCGTATGAGAGGGGGGTAGTAAATCGGAAGGGGTTTCGAGATATAAGGGGGGGAGTAACCACGCTCCTCACCCACGACCTGGAACGTGTAAACCATCATAACTATTTTATTGTTATGTGTAGACTTTTGAAAAAGGATGCGTTTGATAGCCTGTCAATGTATCTGTTTAGAAACGTTTTAACAAGTGCCCCTAAAGCTGCCAGTTTTACATGAAAAAATGAGAAACTTAAAACAACCGGAAAAAATTGCTAATTTTGACTTTCGCGACCGTGTTAAACGCTAAAGTGATGTATTAACCTATAAAAATTATTATCTTGACAGAAAGTCTTACTTTCTGCTTGAATACTTCCGAAGAAAAAAGTTGCCGATTTTCCTTTGTTTCCTTCAAAAAATAGAAAACTAAAATTTTGTGAAATTTTGCCGACTTACTTTATTATGGAAAATAATAACTAAAGATCCAAAGTAACAATTTATTTTGAACTTATCATTAAACAGCAGTATTACTGTATTGCTTGTGATCACATCAACTGTTCAAAGTGTCTTCCTTCCAAAGAAATGCAAAGAAGAGATCTTTTCTTATCTTCTGTGACTACATCGAAATGCATGAGTTCCTCTCTTATTTTTTTACTAGCTGCCTCAATTCTTAAATCTAATTCTTGAACTGATGACACAGGTTTCCTGTACACTTCTTGATTCATTGCACCCCACACATAAAAATCAAGGATAGTTAGATCTGGAGACCGGGGTGGCCACCTAATTGGACCATTTCGACCTATCCACCTTCCAGGATAGTTTGAGGCAAGCCAATGGGTGATTTGTTGGCCAGTATGGCTTGGAGCACCATCGTGTTGGTAAAACATCCTGTTCAAATTGATTATTGGTGTATCTTCCAGTAAAGCTGGCAACTCGTTATCCAAAAAATTGAGATATCCGGCAGAATTCAGCCTATCCGGCAAACGGAATGGCCCAACTATCCTACGCCCCAGGACGCCTGCTCACACGTTTCTGCTAAATCTACGCTGTGTAGAGGTGGCCCTGGTTACTCTGGGATTGATAATAGCCCAAAGATGGCTGTTGTGGAAGTTGTTGACACCATCCCTTGAAAAATGTGACTCATCGGTCCATAAAATGTTACTAATGAAGTTGGAGTCTGTTCGATCCCGTTCGATAAGCCACTTACAGAACTCAACCCTTTTCACGTAATCCTCGGGAAGTAACTCTTGCACGGGTTGAAAATGGTAAGGGCGCATCCTTTCCTTGCTTAAAACTCTCCAAATTGTGGTCGCCGATAAGCCCAGCCGCAAAGCTAGCTTGCGAGTTGATACGTCTGGTTCGTTGCGTACTATGGATAGTATGCGCTCCTCCTGATCGGCGTCCCTGGAAGTTCCTGGTCGGTTGTCCAAACGCTGCGGTTGGAAACTTCCAAACTCTCGTAAGTTCCTATGCAGTCTCATGAAGGTTCTGGTATCCGGTAATCGTCGGGTCGGATACCTCGTTTGATATTCCTCCTGTGCACATGCGGCATTGCCATCGCAAAATCCGTAAATGTAATGCATGTCAGCATATTCCTCGTTGGTAAAGTTAGCCATGATTGTATATGTTTAGAAATAAGCACTCCTTGATTCTTTTCAATTGACGCTTCGACTAAGTTATGCAGCATTTCAACACAACATTTATACCCTTTTGTATTTTCAGGTGCTAATTATTAAACATTAACTTTATGCCATCCCCAAAACGTTGGATTTTAATTATCTCAGCTTAAAAACCCTTCAATACTAAAGCAGGTCCAACAAATAGCATGAAGAAAAGCAATCACTCAAAAATCTTCTCACTGTGGGATTATGCCAGGTAGATAATAAAATTTTATGACGTTTGGCTAATTCCGAGGGATTACACAAATTATGAGTTTTCTATTTTTCGAAGGAAACAAAGGAAAATTGGCAACTTTATTATTCGGAAGTATTCAAACAGAAAGTAAGGCTTTCTGTCAAGTTAATAATTTTTATAGGTGAATACATCACTTTAGCGTTTAACACGGTCGCGAAAGTCAAAATTAGCAATTTTTTTCCGGTTGTTTTAAGTTACTCATTTTTTTATTGTAAAACTGGCAGCTTTGGGGGCACTTGTTAAAACGTTTCTAAAAAGATACATTGACAGGCTATCAAACGCATCCTTTTTCAAAAGTCTACACATAACAATAAAATAGTTATGATGGTTTACACGTGCCAGGTCGTGGGTGAAGAGCGTGGTTACTCCCCCCCTTATATCTCGAAACCCCTTCCGATTTACTACCCCCCTATCATACGATTTTTTGCTCAAAAGACTTCAAGGATTCCGTGGTTTCATTTAATGCCATCAACTCCGAAACACCCTACAGGGTGTCCAGAAATTGCCGCACAGGCTCCTCACCACGTGATTTTTTGGACAATTTTAAGCAGAAAAGATTATGAATTTTTTTTTCGATTTCTTAACCCTTTAGCTGCCACAGGCGTTTTAAAATTTTGAAAAAAATTCCGTTCTTTAATTAGTAAAAACGCAATATCTTCACAGTTATGAAAGATACAACACTCAAACAAACAATAAAACGCAGAAAATAGTTTTTTGCAACTATTTGAAGCTATTTTGTGAATATGAAGTGAGCATATTGGGAGCGACAGTTCTCAAAAATCGCAGAAATGTTTTTTTCTATACGAAAATTTTGGATTTTCCCTTATTTTCCTTTAATTTTCACGTCCATAATGCAAAATCTTTTTTCAAAAATTAAATCTCTGTTGTGTTATTGTTAAAAAGTTAGAACATCATTTTACTCTAATTCATCAAACTTTCATTGCAAAAGGACTATAAATGCAAACAGTTTTTACCAAAAATTTGCGTCTAAAATAAAATTTGCGTTCTGAATTGAAGTATTCGGCTGTAGCCACACGAAAGTGCTTTCAATCACAATCTTTTGAATGAACAATAAAACAAATATGTATTTGAAATGTTTTTATTAAAATTATTTACAGCATATGTTCAAAGTGGCTTCCTTTTATTGTCAAACAAGACCTGCTTCTCTTTTTTAAGCTCTGTATCGAATTTGACAACATCTCGCTGGTTATTTCAGTGGCGGCATTGGTAATTTTCGAGGAAAGTTGTTCCAAGGTGTCAGGTGTCATTCTTTTAAATGTCCCCACAGAAAATAGTCCAACGGGTTTAAATCCGGAGATCTTGCAGGCCACCGCACGGGACCATAACGCCCTAGCCAGCGATCCTGGAATTCTTGATGCAGCAAAGTTGTAACCTCTCCGAAATTATGTGGAGGTGCTCCATCATGTTGGAACCACATCCTCCTTCTCCTTGAAAGTGGTAGGCTCTCCAATAATGTTGGCAATATATTCTCCAAAAAATGTTTGTAGCCTTGGCCAGTTTAGCGGTCCGGGAGAATATATGGCCCTATAAGTTGATCTCTAATAATACCTGCCAAAACGTTAAGTCTCCATCGAACTTGGTGATGTCCTTCACGTACCATATACAGATTGGCTTCGCTCCACCAATGGGAGTTGTGGCAGTTGAATATTCCTTCCTGGGTAAAGAGGCATTCGTCCGTAAACAAATTTTTTTTTCAAAGTTCGGGCTTCGTAGAATTTTTCTCTGTAGCCATTCACAAAAATCCACTCGCTTTGCGTAGTCCTCAGTATTTAATTTTTGCACCTTCGAAAAGTGTTAAGGGTGCAAATTTAAACTACGCAAAATGATCTGCACTGTTGACATTCTAAGTCCCAATTCTCTTACTATTTCCCTTGTGCTGCAAGTTAGGTCTTGCACAACGAAATTGAATACGGCTTCTTCGACGGCAGGTGTTCTTGAAAACCTAGGTCGGCCCACGTCCGATCGCGCACCTTGAGCAAGTCTCCCTGTTTCTCGTCCCCGAATTTCAAGCCTCCGGAAGACGTTGGCATCT
Source organism: Oxycera nigricornis (assembly GCA_963942545.1). Taxonomy (NCBI): domain Eukaryota; kingdom Metazoa; phylum Arthropoda; class Insecta; order Diptera; family Stratiomyidae; genus Oxycera; species Oxycera nigricornis. The sequence goes on from OZ012660.1 coordinate 76,772,902, forward strand.
GGATGTCGTCTTCTATACTCGAAGAATGCACGCTGACTATTTGTTTCACATGCACCAAGCACAAGAATCAAGAATTTCTGATCTTTAGTAGCCAATCAATATAAACTGTTAAATAATTCTACAAAAAGGTATTTGTCTCGTTAAATACTGCTTTCTACTTGTTATAATCGTATGACAACCAAGCGTTGCCCCAGCCTAATTTATGGATGTTGAATTTTCTAGCCCATAAGTGTTAACTGATTATATCCGAATGTAAATGCTTTCAAATCAAATAAAAACTAATTTTCAAAGATTTTATGACTGCATATAACCACTCAAGCACTAATTAATCCCAAACACCGTTTACCAGAGTTGTCTGTGAAGGTTCTACCTGCTCGGTTTTTGTTAGTAGGCATATTAGGCACCTTTTTGAATTTTTGTTTTAGAATTTGCAGGCGTGTAACTATTAGAAATTGGCAAATAAGGATAAAATGATGTTCTAATTTTTTAACAATAACACAACAGAAATTTAATTTTTGAAATAAGATTTTGCATTATGAACGTGAAAATTGAAGGAAAATAAGGAAAAATCCAAAATTTTCGTATAGAAAAAAACATTTCTTCGACTTTCGAGAACTGTCGCTCCCAATATGCTCACTTCATATTCACAAAATAGCTTCAAATAGTTGCAAAAAACTATTTTCTGCGTTTTATTGTTAGTTTGAGTGTTGTATCTTTCATAACTGTGAAGATATTGCGTTTTTACTAATTAAAGAACGGAATTTTTTCAAAATTTTAAAACACCTGTGGCAGGGTTAAGAAATCGAAAAAAAATTTCTTAATATTTTCTGCTTAAAATTGTCCAAAAAATCACGTGGTGAGGAGCCTGTGCGGCAATTTCTGGACACCCTGTAGGGTGTTTCGGAGTTGATGGCATTAAATGAAACCACGGAATCCTTGAAGTCTTTTGAGCAAAAAATCGTATGAGAGGGGGGTAGTAAATCGGAAGGGGTTTCGAGATATAAGGGGGGAGTAACCACGCTCCTCACCCACGACCTGGAACGTGTAAACCATCATAACTATTTTATTGTTATGTGTAGACTTTTGAAAAAGGATGCGTTTGATAGCCTGTCAATGTATCTGTTTAGAAACGTTTTAACAAGTGCCCCCAAAGCTGCCAGTTTTACATGAAAAAATGAGAAACTTAGAACAACCGGAGAAAATTGCTAATTTTGACTTTCGCGACCGTGTTAAACGCTAAAGTGATGTATTAACCTATAAAAATTATTATCTTGACAGAAAGTCTTACTTTCTGCTTGAATACTTCCGAAGAAAAAAGTTGCCGATTTTCCTTTGTTTCCTTCAAAAAATAGAAAACTAAAATTTTGTGAAATTTTGCCGACTTACTTTATTATGGAAAATAATAACTAAAGATCCAAAGTAACAATTTATTTTGAACTTATCATTAAACAGCAGTATTACTGTATTGCTTGTGATCACATCAACTGTTCAAAGTGTCTTCCTTCCAAAGAAATGCAAAGAAGAGCTCTTTTCTTATCTTCTGTGACTACATCGAAATGCATGAGTTCCTCTCTTATTTTTTTACTAGCTGCCTCAATTCTTAAATCTAATTCTTGAACTGATGACACAGGTTTCCTGTACACTTCTTGATTCATTGCACCCCACACATAAAAATCAAGGATAGTTAGATCTGGAGACCGGGGTGGCCAACTAATTGGACCATTTCGACCTATCCACCTTCCAGGATAGTTTGAGGCAAGCCAATGGGTGATTTGTTGGCCAGTATGGCTTGGAGCACCATCGTGTTGGTAAAACATCCTGTTCAAATTGATTATTGGTGTATCTTCCAGTAAAGCTGGCAACTCGTTATCCAAAAAATTGAGATATCCGGCAGAATTCAGCCTATCCGGCAAACGGAATGGCCCAACTATCCTACGCCCCAGGACGCCTGCCCACACGTTTCTGCTAAATCTACGCTGTGTAGAGGTGGCCCTGGTTACTCTGGGATTGATAATAGCCCAAAGATGGCTGTTGTGGAAGTTGTTGACACCATCCCTTGAAAAATGTGACTCATCGGTCCATAAAATGTTACTAATGAAGTTGGAGTCTGTTCGATCCCGTTCGATAAGCCACTTACAGAACTCAACCCTTTTCACGTAATCCTCGGGAAGTAACTCTTGCACGGGTTGAAAATGGTAAGGGCGCATCCTTTCCTTGCTTAAAACTCTCCAAATTGTGGTCGCCGATAAGCCCAGCCGCAAAGCTAGCTTGCGAGTTGATACGTCTGGTTCGTTGCGTACTATGGATAGTATGCGCTCCTCCTGATCGGCGTCCCTGGAAGTTCCTGGTCGGTTGTCCAAACGCTGCGGTTGGAAACTTCCAAACTCTCGTAAGTTCCTATGCAGTCTCATGAAGGTTCTGGTATCCGGTAATCGTCGGGTCGGATACCTCGTTTGATATTCCTCCTGTGCACATGCGGCATTGCTATCGCAAAATCCGTAAATGTAATGCATGTCAGCATATTCCTCGTTGGTAAAGTTAGCCATGATTGTATATGTTTAGAAATAAGCACTCCTTGATTCTTTTCAATTGACGCTTCGACTAAGTTATGCAGCATTTCAACACAACATTTATACCCTTTTGTATTATCAGGTGCTAATTATTAAACATTAACTTTATGCCATCCCCAAAACGTTGGATTTTAATTATCTCAGCTTAAAAACCCTTCAATACTAAAGCAGGTCCAACAAATAGCATGAAGAAAAGCAATCACTCAAAAATCTTCTCACTGTGGGATTATGCCGTTAGATAATAAAATTTTATGACGTTTGGCTAATTCCGAGGGATTACACAAATTATGAGTTTTCTATTTTTCGAAGGAAACAAAGGAAAATTGGCAACTTTATTATTCGGAAGTATTCAAACAGAAAGTAAGGCTTTCTGTCAAGTTAATAATTTTTATAGGTGAATACATCACTTTAGCGTTTAACACGGTCGCGAAAGTCAAAATTAGCAATTTTTTTCCGGTTGTTTTAAGTTACTCATTTTTTTATTGTAAAACTGGCAGCTTTGGGGGCACTTTTTAAAACGTTTCTAAAAAGATACATTGACAGGCTATCAAACGCATCCTTTTTCAAAAGTCTACACATAACAATAAAATAGTTATGATGGTTTACACGTGCCAGGTCGTGGGTGAAGAGCGTGGTTACTCCCCCCCTTATATCTCGAAACCCCTTCCGATTTACCACCCCCCTTCCATACGATTTTTCGACTTCAAGAATTCCGTGGTTTCATTTAATTCCATCAACTCCGAAACACCCTGTATATATATATATATATATATATATATATATATATATATATATATGTATATATATATATATATGTATATATATATACAGTAGAATCTCGAAAAAGTTAACTCTCGTAAAAGTTAATCGCTCGGTTAAGTTAAACGAATTTCAGCTTCCACTTGCCGCTCTGAAAAGTTAACTTTTCAGTTAACTTTTCTGAGCGTATGAGTTTTTCAAACCAACCTCTTTTTTCGGTCACTAAAGAGGCAATTTGGCTCCTATCAATACGAAAGTGAAGACGACATTCTGTTGTCTAAATTGATTAAATCAAATAGTGCTTACGACGATACACTTCGAGAAGTTCCATTGTTGATGTCGAAGCTGGGTGATAATGTTGACTTCAGCATTGATGTCATTGAAAATTGGAACAAGGATCAAATTGCGGAAGATGACGATGATTTCGAAGTTTTCGATAATGATAACGACGGGTCAATTATCGAGGAAGATATTCAACAACCAAAAGTGAGCTTCTCGAAAGCAGTTGAAAGCATCAATATCTTGATAAAATTGTTTGAAAACAGTAACGATGCAAATCAGGTGGCAGACCTTGTCCATATGCGTACGAAAATGATCAAGAGCTATTACACATAAGAAAAGAAACAAACAAGTCTCGACTGCTTCTTCAAACGACTCCACAAAAATTAATTAATTTATCGCACGAAAATGATCAAGAGTGACTGAGAACCATAAGCCAGCCGGTACAAATTTTTTTTGTAATGATGAAAACCAAGTCATTGAAATAAATTTAGCGTGTTATTTACGAAAAATCTATACTTATTATTGTATTTTTTTTTCAATTTTGAAAACCACTTAGAAAAGTTAATAATTCGAAAAAGTTAATTACCCTTGGGACATTTCGGTTACCTTTTTCGAGATTCTACTATATATATATATATATATATATATAGGGTGTTTCGGAGTTGATGGCAATCAATGAAACCACGGAATCCTTGAAGTCTTTTAAGCAAAAATTCGTACAGGAGGGGGTTGGTAAATTGGATGGGGTTTCGAGATATAAGGGGGGGGGGAGTAACCACGTTCCTCATCCACGACCTGGCACGTGTAAACCATCATAACTTTTTTATTGCTATGTGTCGACTTTTGAAAACAAATGCGTTTGATATCCTGTCAATGTATCTTTTAAGAAATGTATTATTAACTGCCCCCAATGCTGCCAGTTTTACACGAAAAAATGAGAAACTTAAAACAACCGGAAAAAATTTGGGAATTTTGACTTTTGCCACCGTGTTAAACGCTAGAGTGATTTCCCAACCTATAAAAATGATTATCTTGCCAGGAAGCCTTACTCTCTGCTTGAATACTTCCGAAGAAAAGAGTTGCCAATTTTCCTTTGTTTCCTTCGAAAAAATAGAAAACTTAAATTTTGTGAAATTTTGCTGACTTACTTTATTATGGAAAATAATAACTAAAGATCTAAAGTAACAATTTATTTTGAACCTATCATTAAACAGCAGTTTTACTGTTCGATTTTCAGTGTAGTCATGCTCTGCTTCAACATCAGATTGTGAAGAAAAAGCACTTGTCATCAGTTAGCAGCAGAAAGACTTGACGTAGTCCTTGAAGTTGGTGTAAAATAAACCACTTTTCACAAGTTTAAGTACTCATCCCTCCTCCAGATTCAGACTTTTGAATGTATTTTGATGGACATATTCGTGCCTGAAGTCTAACATTTAATTGAAAGTCCGAGTGTTACATAGCATCTTTTATATCAATCCAGGATTTATGAGATGATGTAAATTCAATCCATTTTTCAAACACGCAATCTTCCTTAAGTTATGTCCAGAAGCGGCGAAAATGCCGCGAATCTGTCGTGCGTATGACGCGCGTACGTTGCGTCCAGAAAGGGCGAATAGGCGAACCAACCTGTCGCGTTTTCTTCTCAATCCATTTTGCCTCGACACTGGTACTCGCTCTGTAGCTCGCGCGTAAGCTGGACGCAACAGATGGATAAAGTCTGGCGTAGTGCACGCGATCTACACCCGATCTACACGCGTATTTTAAATTCGCCCGATGCTTGTGGCCGCGATGTATTGGTGACTTGTACCTCGCCAACGCACGTAACGATTCGTGGCATTTTTGTCCTATCTGGACATAGTCTACGTTTCAAAACTCTCTCCACAAGGTAAACATCGGGGTGTTTGACCTTCATCAATTCTGTCTCATAGGAACCTTCTCAATGATATTATCTTGATAATCTTCAAGCAAGTATGTGCGTTGTTCTGTTTTGCTTATTTCCTTCACCTTAAAGATCTCTGTCGACTAGCTGCGGTGTAGGCTTCTTGAAAGACATGTTTGTGCTTGCCTTTGCGAACATGATTTCCGATAATATATTTGGGTTTAAAAGTGATTTTTTTCTATATACTTTTAACTCATTTGATGAATTAGCACGGTCAAGGCCTGGTTGTATTGTATTTATTCACCAATTTATTAAGAAAACTGAGCCAATGTTAATTTCCGTTTATGCTGAACTCTCCTAGTATTTTACTCTCCATAATGCAATTATTTTTCGACAATTGATCTTTTTAGTGCATTGAATGTAGAATAAAGGTTTATTCCTTAGTATTTCATAATCTGACGAAATAATTTATTTAAAAATTCGTTTCCATCATCCGTTGGTAGGTTTGTGGGTAAACGTATTTGTTTGTTCCTATATCCCAGGCCAGGTCATTGAAATTTATACTTTTGACGGGCAGAGCTCAAGCGTTCTTGAAAAATGTTTCAATTATTGTCAGTAGAAATTCATAACCATGATTTTCAAATGCATTTTAGATGCATCAACTAGATCTGAAGGCCAATGATCATCAATACCCCTTATAAAAACACCTCAACGTTAAAAGCTTTTTCGTGCGGGTCTATGAAGTTAATCTACAATTTGTCTTCCTCTTTATGTAAAATGTTAAAACAAGGGTTCCATTATTGCTTTTATGAAAATACTACTTTTCCAAACACAAAAGAATGCTGCACTTCAACCACATGTTTAAAATGATGGTCGCTGGGCCGTTTGGTTGTGGGAAGACGACATTCATAGATAATCTTCTTAGAAACGGTACGCTGATACGACCGGCAGTGAAGTAAATTATTTGTTGCAATGCTGAGAAACATACAATACCAACACATATACCATATAAGAATAAAGAATATTTGAGCTTTATTCCTGAGAAATTTCCAAACAGTACGAATCAACCAATGCTAATTGTACTGGACGACATGATGTTAAATGCATCTAGGAAAATTTTCGCAAGATATGAATGATACATTACGATTTGACACAGATATTTAGAAAAGAAACGTGTTATTGTTCACAGTTAGTCTAGTCAAATTGGAGTTGACTATGCATGCATGCTAAAACTCTAAAACTGCACTGGGTGGCTGCGGGTTTTGTTGACGGGAGCATGGCTCTTACGACTGAATGCGCATGCGCTCAGCACAATTTTAGAGTTTATCACCAAGTTTAGCAAAAATTGCTGAGGCCGCCATAATTATCCGATTTTAATTTTATAAAGTGCATGTAAAAGGTGAAGTGCTCTTTCATATGTGAAGAAAATTTCAAACTTTTACAAGTTTAAGTTTCTGACTTGCAAGCTTTCAAAATTTTTGATTTTTTTTAAATAAATTTAGATTGCACAATTATTATGGGCAATCTACTGAATCGATTTTGATGAAATTTTTTAAACTGTTTTATAATGTGGTAAAGATTTTTCAAGCAAAACATAAAGGTCCTAAGTGCATTTTAAGTAGCAGAGAAAATTAAATAAAAGAGGCTTTCTTCCACTGTTTTCTTATTTTTATTGCAATTTGCGACAAGGGTTAAATGTTTGAGGATTTTTAACTAATCCTATCTTATAGAAAATTTTATTACGCAACTTTCAATGTCATTCAACTTTGACCTAAAATGAACCGTTTTAAAGTTAGGAGTGAGACAAGCAGAAAAAACACAATTTTTTTTCAAATTTTCAACATATCGATTTTTTAATGTTCCCGACTTTATACGAGTTATTCCCCAACTTTTCCTACAATACCAGCGTGCCCCCTTTCAACGACCAAATTTAGTCGTTTTTCTACCTATTCGCCCTGGGCTATTAGTGGTTTGATGCTTTATCTAAAAACACTGGTTGTATTTGATGCTTAAGTTTTGGGAAAACAGGTTGGGAAAATGGGAATAAATCCATCAGGCAGGTGTTAAAGAAGCAAGGGAAATCAGCAGTGAATGATTTAGCCCAAAAAGAAATAAATGAGCTATTTGACAAAATGTCAGGCGGCAGAAATTGAACGACTATAAAAAGAGCCAACCCTTTTACAGGCTTACAGATGACACCATTGCTTAAGCCTAAAAGCCGTTTTGCAAAGCGAAAATCATCATCAATTTAAAATAAGAAAACCATAAAAAGTATAGCCATTAAAAACTTTCCAAAAAAACGCATGTTAGATATATTCGACAAAGAACGTGGCACTTCATAAAGAATGCATGAAGACTGAATTGGATATATTCACCACAACCCCAGTTCAGAGTAATATTCTTAAAACTCCAACACATTCACACTTTCACTTGACAATGTGGTTATAGGAAAATTGCCGAATCTGTTGGTTTTAGCCATGGTTGATAATGATTCCTACACAGGCAAGCACCCAAAAAAAATCTTACAATTTTAAACGTAATAGCATAACGAATTTCAACTTATCGATAAACGGTAAAATTGAAAATCAGCCTATATAATTCGATTTTTCTAACCAAAACCATATCAGGATTGAAGGTTATCTTACTCATTTCAAGCGTACTGTAGTCAACCTAAAATGAAGCGTTTTAAAGTTAGGAGTGAGACAAGCAGAAAAAACACAATTTTTTTTCATTTATCCAAAATCGATGATGACTTCTTCCTGTTACCATTTGACTTGACTGCAAATAACTCATATGATTTGGGATGTGGGAGGTTGTTAAATAAAGCCCTGATAAGGATTGAGGGCAGATTCAAAAAGTTTTGAAGAAAGGTGTTACCTGTATCATTTACGCAGAATACCATGGAAGTATTGAAATTGACAAGGATCGGAATATATTCACAAGTATTTAAAAAGCTATATATGCCGAAATATCAACCAGATATGGATAGGACTTGCTCAAGTGCATGGCAGAACACATTACTATACATGACATGAGTACTTCTCAGAAAGTCAATTTACCTTTTTTTCAAGAAGTATCACCGGAAATGTTTAATTTACAAAACAACCTTCACTCGAAAGAAGTAACGAATTGTAAATCTATACCAGAAAATCTATAAAATAGGTTTACTACAAAATGCTGATGGTTGCTGCATTAAATCCACCAGAAGATAGATTGGAGGTGTAAAAGCCGAGATTTAGCTGCTCAAGGTGCAAGTTCTGATTCAAGCGGTAAAAGTAAAATGATTTGGGGCGTAAGTTAGTTAGTGAAAAAGAAGTTGACCAAAGATTATAATAAAACATTAGAGAAGAAGCAAAAGTATTTTCTTTACTCACAGAATTCGGTGGATATCATGCCGATAAAGTGCCTGTTTGGAATATCACGATACATCAGAATTAAAAATCCACATTTAGAGTTCCGTGTGTGAAAATCTTGCTGAACTGTAGTTACTACCTAGGTGGATGTCAAAATCGGAAAATCGTCCTAAAGGTCGATGTGTCAACATTCGGAACAAAAATTGTTTTCTGTTTGCACGAATGTTTCCCAGTATCAACGTATGAAGGCTTGAGGGGGTTGAAAAATGAAGAGCGATTTCTGCGAAACAGGCCAGGTCTTTTCAAAAAATTCCGGATACGAGTAGGTGAAGGTAGTATCAAATTGAAAACCGATGATCTATTCAAGTTGTTTGAGATGATGGACTTTTCAATCTTGCAATGTTCCTCAACAATACCGTTCCGGACGGCGTAAATAAATTTTGTCAAAATTACATAGAGCACTGTAAACAAAAGATTGTATTAAAGCTTGATAGCGACGATTTTTTCATACCATCACGCGCTTCGTAAGGGAACATCAATTTTTCGTGGTTATTTTATCAAACTCCATTTTTTGCGATGTTGTCTTTAACTTCCCATTATATGGGAAGTTCTTGTAATCACCTCGGAAATTGAAATAGAAATCTTCGACAAATCTTTACGTTTTGAGGTCTTGCGAGTATATTTTAAGTGTGTTTAGAAGGAAGTATGTATGTGTTTGTGTGTATGTACGTACGTACGTCCGTATGTACGTATGTGCGTTCGTGGACAGTTTTTTCTACGAGCATAACTCACATAAACAAAGTCGCATCGACTTCCCTAAGGTGTCAATCGAAGCGTTTTTGCAATTTTAAGAGCTGAATAGCTTTTCGGACATTTCGGTCGGGGGGTGGGGGGTTGTTGTTTTGCCCCTTTGAAAGTCACTTCTGTCATGCACAATATCTCGCAAACCAAACATACGATTTACATTGCTAAGGTGTCAATCAACGCGTATTAACATTTTTCTGATTTTACCAAATTTTTGAAAAAAATGTTCGAGCCGTTTTTTAATTTAAGGGAAAAAAGCGGAAAAATTAGGTTTTTTCCATAAACAATAAATCTTTGACCTGATTTACGAGACACAGCAATCAATGTTTATAAAATTTATATGTTCCAAACATTTTTTGTATGAAAGCCAGGAAAACTTTTTCTCGTAATTGCAAAAAAAATTAAAATTAAAAATCCTTAAAAGTCATCATGATTTTCAAGTTCATTTCTGTCATTCACTATATCTCACGAAGCAGATATAATATTTGCATCATTAAGGTGTCAATCGACGTTTATTAACATCTGCATTATGTTTTTGCCTTTAAAAAAATCGTTGGAGCCGTTTTTTAATTTAATAAAAAAATGCAAATAATAAGGATTTTTTCCTAAACAAGCCGCGAAGTGCGACCCTTGAGGTCCACACGGTCAACTTCCCCGTAATATCTAGATAAACAATAAAAATATTAAACACAATAATAATTTTGAAAATAATACTACTTTAAATAATAATAATGAAAGGTATTCATAGCAGTAACAACAATGAGTTAATATTAATCATATCAACTACGGGGGCATCTCCTGATTACGTAAGGCTTTTGGTGGATGGGTGATGATGATTGACAAATGCAAATTTGATTGGAATTTTGATGGTTCGCAAAATTTTAGCCGCTTTTTTTAATTAAAAGAGTGCAAAAACTATTCAAAATCTGCTCGAATTATCCAAACATTTTAAAACTTTGATTGACTTTAGAATAAAGTATTTAGAATAAAAGATATAAGGTAATATCAATCGGAAGAACCCTTTTCATATGGTAACTTTGAATGAGTTTTTATTTTCAATTGAATTTATTTTCAGAAACATGAAAAAAGTTTTGCTGGTTTCTTTTCAAAAACTGATAGAAATGTTTAAATTTTATAAACATTTATTACTGTGTTGTGCAAATCAGGTTAAAAAAATATTTGTTATGAAAAACCCCTAAGTTTTCTCACTTTCTTTTATTAAATTAAAAAAAATCGCTGGAACGAATTTTTATAATGTTAAAATAATCAAAAAAAATTCAAAACACGTCGATTGACACCGTAATGATGCAAATATTATATCTGGTTCGTGAGACATAGTGAATGGAAGAAATGACCTTGAAGGTCATGATGACTGTTATTGATTTTTTATTTTTTATCTAATATTTCTTGTTATCACGAGAAAAAGTTTTGATGTTGGTTTTAAAAACACTGTTTCAAGTATATAAATTTAATAAAACTTGAATACTGTCATCCGTAAATCACTTTAAAAATTTATTGTTTATGAAAAACACCTAATTTTTTGCACTTTTTAACTTCCCAGTATATGGGAAGTTCTTGTAATCGCCTCGAAAATCGAAATTGAAATTTTCAACATTTCTTTACGTTTTGAGGTCTATAGAGTATATATGAAGTGTTTTTAGGAAGGGAGATGTATGTGTGTTTGTGTATACGGACGTACGTACGTACGTTCGTGGACACTTTTTTCTACGAGCATAACTCACGTGAACAAAGTCGTATTGACTTCGTTGAGGTGTCAATCGAAGCGTCTTTGTAATCTTAAGAGCTGATTAGGTTTGGGATACTTCGATCGGGGGGTTTGTTGTTTTGCCTCTTTGAAGGTTATTTCTGTCTTGCGTTATCTATCGCGAAAAAAACATACGATTTGCATGGTTAAGGTGTCAATCGACGCGTATTAGCATTTTTGTGAATTTATTAAATTTTAAAAAAAATCGTTGAAGCCGGTTTTTAATTTAAGAAAAAAAAAATGCAAAAAATTAGGTTTTTTTAAATAAACAATAAATTTTTAACTTGATTCACGGAAGACAGTATTCAATTTTTATAAAATTTATATACTTCAAGCAGCGTTTGTAAAAACAACATCAAAAATGTTGCTCATGATTAGATAAAACATTAAATAAAAAATAAAAATAAATTAACAGGCATCATGATCTTCAAGGTCATTTCTGTTATGCGTTATATCTCCCGAACTAAACATACGATTCAAATGGTTGTGGTGTCAATCGACGCATATTAGCATTTTTTTGTAAATTTATACAATTTTGAAAAAAATCGTTCCAGCCGTTTTTTTAATTTATGAAAAAGAGTTCAAAAATTAGGGTTTTTTTAATAAACAATAAATTTTTAACCTGATTTATGGAAAACAGTATTCAATTTTTATAAAATGTATCTACTTCAAGCAAAGCTTGTGAAAATAACATCAAAACTTTTTGTCGTGAATACGTAAAAAAAAATTAAAAATAAAAAAACCTTAACAGGCATCATGATCTTCAAGGTCATTTCTGTCATGCGTTATACATATCTCGCGAACCAAACATACGATTTGCATGGTAAAGGTGTCAATCGACGCGTATTAGCATTTTTGTGAGTCTGTCAAATTTTGAAAGCAAAATTTTGGAGCCGTTTTTTAATTTAAGAAAAAAAGTGCAAAAAATTAGGTTTTTTTAATAAACAATAAATTTTTAACCTGATTTACGAAAGACAGTATTCAACTTTTATAAAATTTATATACTTCAAGCAATGCTTGTAAAAACGTTTTCAAAATTTTTCCTCATGATAACAGGAAACATTAAATAAAAAATAAAAAGTCATTAACAGTCATCATGATCTTCAATGTCATTTCTTCCATTCACTATATCTCACGAACAAGATATAATATTTGCATCAAGGTGTCAACCGGCGTGTATTAACATTTTTGTGATTATTTTATTATTATAAAAATCCGTTTCACCGGTTTTTTTAATATAATAGAAGAAAATGCGAAAACTTAGGGTTTTTTTCATAAAAAATATTTTTTTAACCTGATTTGCACAACACAGTAATTAATGTTTATAAAATTCATATATTCCTATCAGTTCTTGAAGAGAAACCAGAAAAACATTTTTCATCATTCTGAAAAAATTCAATTAAAAATTAAAAATCATTCAAAGGTACCATATGAAAAGGGTTCTTCTGAATGATATTACCTTATATCTTTTATTCTAAAGACTTTGTTGTAAAGTCAATCAAAGTTTCAAAATGTTTGGATAATTTGAGCAGATGTTTTATAGTTTTTGCAGTCTTTTGATTAAAATAAGCGGCTTAAATTTTGAAAACCATCAAAATTCCAATCAAATTTGCATTTGTGGTAATCAATCATCAACACCCATCCACCAAAAGCCTTGCGTAATCAATGGACCCTCCTGTAGATGATATGATTAATATTAACTCATTCCTGTTACTGCTGTGAATACCTCTCATTATTATTATTTAAAGTAGTATTATTTTCAAAATTATTATTGTGTTTAATACTTTCAACGTTTATCTAGTTATTACTGGGAAGTTGACCGTGCGGACCTCAAGGGTCGCAATTCGCGGCTTGTTTCCCTTAAATTGAAAAACGGCTCCAACGATTTGTTTCCAAAATTTGATAGATGCACACAAATGTTAATACGCTTCGATTGACACCTTAGCCATGCAAATCGTATTTTCGGTTCGCGAGATATGTATAACGCATGACAGAAATGACCTTGAAGATCACGATGCCTGTAAATGATTTTTTATTTTTGATTTGATTTTTCACGGAATGCCGACAAAAAGTTTTGATGTTGTTTTTACAAACACTGCTAAAAGTATATGAATTTCATAAAAATTAAATACTTTCTTCCGTAAATCAGGGTTAAAATTTATTGTTTATAAAAAAACCTAATTTTTTGCATTTCTTTTCTTAAATTAAAAAACGGCTCCAAAGATTTTTTTCAAAATTTGACAGACTCACACAAATGTTAATACGCGTCGATTGACACCTTAACCATGCCAATCGTATGTTTGGTTCACGAGATATAACACATGGCAGAAATGACCTTCAAAGGGGCAAAACAACAAACTCCCCCGACCGAAGTATCCCAAAAACTAATCAGCTCTTAAGATTGCAAAGACGCTCCGATTGACACCTGAAGGAAGTCGATGCAAGTTTGTTTACGTGACTTATGCTCTTAGAAAAAACTGTCCACGAACGCACATACGTACGTATGTACATACACACAAACACATACATAGTTCTTTCTAAACACGCTTAAAATATACTCGCAAGACCTCAAAACGTAAAGAAATGTAGAAAATTTCAAATTCGATTTTCGAGGCGATTACAAGAACTTCCCATATACTGGAAAGTTAAAAATAAATTTTCAACCTGATTTTCACAACACAGTAATAAATTTTTATAAAATTTATAAATCCTAATCAGTTGTTGGAGACAAACCAGCAAAACCTTTTTTCATGATTACAAAAAACAATTAATTAAAAATAAACAATTATTCAAAGTTGCGATTTAAAAAGTGTTCATATGAATGATATTACCTGACTACTCTTATTCTGAAGACATCGTTGTTAAGCCAATGAAAGTGTATTAATATTTGCATAGTTTAAACAGATTTTGAATAGTTTTAAGAAAACCGTGTTTTAATTTTAATATAAAAACTGCTGAAATTTTTGAAAATCAAAAAAATTAATCAAATTTACATTTGTGGCAATGAACGCTTTGAATGGTAAAATGTTTTGTAGTCAATATTTTGCTAGATCATATACTTTAAAAAGCTTTGATCAAATAAAAAAAATTAATTTTTGGTAGTTTTGGTCTTTAGTGTACATAAGATTTTAATTACTTCGCCCATCATCATTCGTGATGCTATTTAGTTTTAACATGCAATTAAACCGATTATTGACTGCACATTCAATGTTTTTCAAGACCAACTGAAAACAAGCCGCGAGGTGCGACCCATGAGGTCCACACGGTCAACTTCCCAGTAATATCTAAAAATATATTAAAAATATTCAACACAATAATAATTATGGAAATAATACTACTGCAAATAATAAAAATGTACTTCTCGTAAAGATTATTGGAATGACTTAATAGTAATCATAACATCTACGCCAGCGTCAATTGATTACGTAAGGATTTTGGTGCATTGGTTTAATTGATTATTCACGCGGATCAATCGGAGGGGGGACAGGTTACAAAGCAGTTTTTTTCATTAAAGTTAAAACATGGTGCTGTGAAGACTATTGAAAATCTTCTCAAATTTTGCAAATATTAATAAACTTTGATTGACTTTACAACAATGTCTTTAGAATGAGAGATTTAGGGTAATATGATTCCTGAACCCTTTTTACATGGTGACTTTAAATGATTTTTTATTTTTAATTGTTTTTTTGTAATCATGAGAAAAGTTTTTGCTGGTTTCTCTACAAAAATTGATACAATTTTATAAATTCTACAAACATTTATTATTACGATGTGCAAATCAGGTTAAAAATGCATTTTTTTATGAAAAAAACACTACTTTTCGAATTTTTTCTTATTAAATTAAAAAAAAACGCTTTAAAATTTTTTTTTCAAATATAAAAACATCATAAAAATGATAGTACGCGTCGATTGATACCTTAATGATGGAAATATTATATTTAGTTCTCGAGATATAATGAATGACGTAAATAACCTTGAACGTTTAATGATTTTTCATTTAATTTTTTTTGTAATCATGAAAAAAACTTTTGCTGGTTTTTTTCACAAAAAATTTAGGAGTATGTAAATTATATAAACATTGCTTCCTTAGGTTTGAAAATCAGGTTCAAAATTTCGTGTTTTTGAAAAAAACCTAATTTTTGCTCTTTTTTTTAAAAAATTAAAAAACGGCTAGAAGAATTTTTTTAGAAACTTGAAAGAATTACAAAAATGTCAATACGCGGCGATTGACACCTTGTTCAAAAACATCGTACGTTTGGTTCGCGAGATATAACGAATGACAGAAATGACCTTCAAAGGGGCAAAACAACAAACCTTCCCCCCCCCGACCGAAGTATCCCAAAAACTAATCAGCTCTTAAGATTGCAAAGACTCTTCGATTGACACCTCAACAAAGTCGATACGACTTCGTTTACGTGAGTTATGCTCGTAGAAAAAAGTGTCCACGAACGTACATACGTACGTACGTACGTACGTACATACACACACACACACATGCATCTCCCTTTCTGAAAACACTTTATATATACTCTATAGACCTCAAAACGTAAAAAAAAAATTTTGAAAATTTCAATTTCCCATATACTGGGAAGTTAACAAGAAATAAGTATTAGTTATCGTGAAAATATACACATTCAACTATCATACCGAAATCACCGCAATTTTGAATACAACTATTCAAAATGGCCACCACGCGACAATATCTCTTCAGTGGGGGTAATAACAAAAACTGCATTCTTTTTTGCTAGCGATCTTTTGTGATGCTTGCATCGATATGAAAATAACAAATAACGTAGAAAAGGCTTTGTAACCTGCCCCTTGCCTACGTTATCAATGGACGCTCCCGTAGATGGTACGATGAATATTAAGTCATTCCAATTATTGTTATGAGAGGTACCTACATAATTATTATTTCAAGTAGTATTTTTTTCATTATTATTATTTTTATTATTATTATTAAACATTACTGGGAAGTTGAACGTGTGTACCTCAAGGGTTGCACCTCGCGGCTTGTTAATGTAACCCATTTTTTAAACGAAATTAAAATTCCTTTTATTCCAAAAATGCATAAATTTCATAAGATATTATATGTAAATGTTTATGCAATTCTGTGCAGCGCATCTACTTGTAGCAGCTGAACCATTAACTGAACAAGCTGTCCTAAATTTGCTGAGTTCCCCTTTTTTCGGTAGATTAAACTGAACGATATTTAAAGTTGATAAATATTTTATAATAAATTTCTCCTTCACATCACCTAGCACATTTATTGCACAGTTAGAGTATATCTGCATGCTTTTAGGTAGCGTGATGTCATTGACGTTGCCATCACTTTAACTTAGCGCATTTATGCGAGCGAACTCATACTGATTCTGTTTTTGGACCTAAGCTGACAATTCCTGGTATGGGTATGAATGTGCAAAATAATGCACGATAGGCTGCACTAAATCAAAAGCTAATATAGCTAGTTTTTTATGAAATATTGTTTTTTGTTTCCAGTTACAAACTATATATGAAAAATAAACTCAGTCATGATACGTAAATGAGATGTCCAAAGAGAGTTAAAAATTTTATTTTCAGTTCAACGGTATTTACATATTTTTAAGCTTGTGATTTTTTTTCCTATTTTAAATTTTTGAAACCGTGAGGGTATGACTTGAAGGCGTTTCTTTTCGACCTCGCTAACAACAGTTTGAAGATGTTTAAGCTTGATTTTAAGCTAATTTGTGACACAAATTGCATCATCTAGACAGAAGATAGTTACCAACAATTTCAGACTTTCAAAATTCACCTTTTCGGAATTTTTAAAATTATGAAATTATTGACTTTATTATACATATACTCAGCTCAATTTTCTATTTTGACTTTTAGACTGTAAGTTTTAGGGCCAGTACTTACATATTCTGAAATGTAGACAAAAAGACCAAAACTTTCAATCTCATTAGTTAAATCACCTAAAAAGTTTGATATTTTGAAGGGGATAGGAGAAAACCTATCATCTACAAAAATTAAACTGTCAGTACCACAATAAAGTATCCTTCTACCAACCTTTTCTAACACTTCGTAGAGTTTAAGGCTAGCGTATGTAGCAGTGTACGCAGCTGTAGGTTTGTTAACTTGTGGTAGCATATTTAAATGTTCTTCTATATTTTTCCAAGTGATCCATAAATTGTCTTAAGACACTGGTAATAGGTAACTGATCTCTATACGCCCCTCGTATAGAGATCAGTTACCTTGTTATGAATAAAATCACATAGTTCTTCAAAACCATACAGTTGTGTTAGTAGTAGGGACCACACTTTTCCATCTTTTTGTACAGGTGTGCAGAAAGAACAGCAATACGGAAGTATGGTCAAAAATGAGCCATGCCCACTGTATAAACATGATACAAAATACGGACATTCCAAAAAAAGAATTTTGTTCTTTTTATGCCACCAATGGGTGTGAATGGGTTAGATCTTGCATGTGAATTTCTATGCTTCTACGCTTGTCTCACATTAAGGTCTGACATTTGGCTTGAAAGTTCGATTCTCCAAGTAACGGAATGCATGGTAGAGAGATCTTCTGATGCTGTCGCACTTGACAGAATTTTGGATGCATTTTCCTCGCGCATTATGTGTTAATAGTCGCTCCTGTGTGGTATCGATGCATGGGAAAATAGTGGATATTTGCACGATCGTCGCCGAGCTCGGAAACAGATCCTGTGTGCATCTCGCTTACTAGGAGAGGCTCAGGTTATGGAATCACAGATTTGGAAGAAATTTGGCACATAAGTAGAAGACGTCAAGGATATTCGATCCTTAAAATATTAGAGCGCAACACTCCTCCGTTTTTGAGAAAAACGTCCTTAAAGTTTTTAGCGTTGCTAATGTATTATTAAGTTTTCACAACTGACAGAAGCGGTCCAGTGTAGGTAGCAAAGGTACTAGCACGCGATCAAGGGGTCGTGTGTTCGATTCCCGGTCGGGGTATTGATTTTCTTTTTGAATTATTGTCGTCGTCATCGGCGTCGTGTGTTCGATTACCGGGGTGAGTATTGTTTTTTTGAATAATTGTGAATGTAATTTTTTTATGGTGAATCAGCAATGTTCACTTACAAATACATTTATTTTTCCAAAACAGCAAACTGTTCGTTCATTTAGATATGTAAATTATACTGAAAACTCATTGTTGAACGGATAGAGTCATAAAAACTGTTGTAATCGAAGCAAAATCATAGCTAATGGTAAGATCATCCCTTGTTCCTAGAATCAATCCTGCTTCCTCTTCGTGCCTCAAAGCCAAGTCGGAAAAAGCCAATAAACCAGGGTGGCGCCCATTGTATCGAGTCATAAATGTTATGGTGGTCAATTATTCAACATCATAGCATTCTTGGCCACGTTGGGCGCCACCCTGGATTGCATGCTTGCGGTCTGAAATGCTATTCGTGCTTTGTTGCGAAGATCAATGAAAGAAAAAGACATATTTTATGGGAAGTTATTCGTAAAATGCAGTATGCTTACAGCGTATACTTACCGTATGCCTGTGCACATGTAAGATGATCGAGTTTTCATCAAGATTCATGATTATAGAAGTTGAGATCAGCAAGATAAAAATCAGATAGAGGCAATGCAATTGGTTTGAATATTTCAAGTGAATATTGCAACTGAGATGATGGATTATCTTGCGTCGTCAAATGCCGATGACTGTAATGGAGCTTTGATCAAGCGTGCAGATAGGTTCAAAAGGGAATATAAAATGAGGTCATCAAGATCAAGTCGCCGGCTGCCGTTGACTGTAATGGAAATTGTTGGTTTGGCTAGTATTTGATTGAGACGCGAGTTACATTAGATAAACAAACAAACAGATTACGTTTCTTGTAGGCATCCGCTTGCTAAAATCAACATCTTTTATTAATATAAAATATCCGAAATCATAACTTCATTATGATTCATAAATACCAATAATTGCTTACACAGCTGCATCCCATATGACTCATAACTTCTACTGAATGTTGATTATGCTGACATAGCTTTAGTATCCTATTTCATTCAATGCTGACCAGCTTACATTTTATTTTCCAGAAACAAAATTGCAACTAAGCAATTTTGGGTTTTTTGTCTTCAACGATATAAATACATATTGATCATCTAGATCAAGTAAGTTATTATTCAGTCCACAAAGGAATCAGACAATAAGTTATAATTCAAATGTCATTCGGATCAGTCATAGTTGTTAGTTGTTATTCAAATCAGTCAGTCAAAGTTATTATATCATTCGGTTCACAAGTTATTACCATAAGCTCTATTCAAGTTAATTGTCTTTAAATAAAGTGAAATAAAGGTTAATCATATAGTGAAATAAAGTGTTTCATCTAATAAACCAAGTGTGGTTAATATATATATTTTTTGTGAATAAACATTACAAGAAATATAGCTCGCATGATTTTCCGTGTGCATGTATTGCTTTGGTGGTGTCCACAAAGGTGAAGTTTGGCTGAATATCTTGTTTTTGAACAAAAACCCCGCATAAAGCAGATTTTTATGCTTTTTCCTGCTCGCGCTGTCATTCGATGAAATATTTCAAGCTTTCATTTCCTTATACATGCATGTATGTATTTTTAACTCCGTCTTGAATTCAACAATTGCATTGGCATTTTTCTATACTGAAACCATTTTGTTATATCAATGAGGCTTTTACTGTTCAGTGTGTTACTCATGTATTTGTCTAACAAAATCTGTGTACCTCTCTCAACAGTCTGCTTTAAGCGTTCATATACTTCCGGGGACAATAGAAGTGTTTCATTAAGACCTATTTCTATGCATATTTTTCAATCAAGGAAACTATCCCATCTGAAAGTACACTACCTAACAATACAGGTAAAACGCCATCTTGCTGGACCAACACTCTACGTTGCAGGGGTACAGTTTCGTTTTTAGTTTTTACTGCAGCGAGCGTACGCATACTCTTTTTACAGTTACTTAATCGTCTGAGACGTTTCTCGATGGTGAATGATTACTCTTTAATGTATTAAATATGATTTTTTTAAATTCAGTATTGCCTTTCTTTAACACGAGATTGCTTTTCTTAGAAAAAACAGCATATGCTTGTTGTGTTTTAATCGGTTCATTCGTGATATTATTGCTTCCCTTCAAACTAAACTGTGAACAACATCAATCAATATCATGCGAAATCGTAATGTATCATTCATATCTCGCGTAAGGTCTATGGACAAACAGCTATGACAGTGTTGAGTTTTTTTATATATGAGCTATGAGATTCGAAATGTTTTCGAAATATACCTGCTTAGCGAGATAATGAAATTGACTGTATTTTTGAAGCAAACCAGATATTTGAGCATACTGTAACAACAGAATTCATCCTGATGAAATTCATTCTAAGTCACCAGAATAATAGAAAAAATAGGATGATGGAACCCTTTCGTAAAAAACTTGCATGTCTGTCTTGAAAACGCATTAAATATTATATCGTCAAATGCAATCAATGTCGCTTCATTTTCAGTGTTCTCAAATTCATCAAGGAATGAAGTGTAGGCACTCTATGCTTTTAAAAGATTTGTATTTTTATATAGCGTTCTGCTAAGCATTGCACGAAACTACATCCTTTCATTGGCGCTGTGTTAGTCTCATGCTATTCAGAAGGTTTTCAATAAAAGTTGTTGTTGAACACCAGCCAGCAACCATAACTATGAACGATTGCGCGAATTTGGCCAAGTTTGGAAATATTTTTCTATACACTTACTAGCAAAACAGCAGGTTCGGTATTTATGACTTTAGTGAAATGAGTAGAAGAGGGGTGGTTTGTGAGATTCATAAGACTGCTTGCAAGAAATTTGCACGTCGTGGATTGACTTCAAGATGTAAAGACGACTTACGGCAAGCATATTTGATAGATATAAGTTCTTATTCTTTGAAAAATCGAAGCTATTGATTCCTTCTAACAGTAATAGTTGCGTTTTTCAAATACGTTTGGGAATACCCCATAAAAAAAAACTGCTACAGACGTATTGGAAACTATCGAAATGATTCTAAGTCAAAAACGTATTACTTGTGAGATTCATAAGACTGCTTGCAAGAAATTTGCACGTCGTGGATTGACTTCAAGATGTAAAGACGACTTACGGCAAGCATATTTGATAGATATAAGTTCTTATTCTTTGAAAAATCGAAGCTATTGATTCCTTCTAACAGTAATAGTTGCGTTTTTCAAATACGTTTGGGAATACCCCATAAAAGAAAACTGCTACAGACGTATTAGAAACTATCGAAATGATTCTAAGTCAAAAACGTATTACTAAAAATTTTGCAAACTGATGACGGAAAAAAACGGTCCAACAAAATGTTGCAACACCTATATAAACGAGCTAAATGATTACTTCAATTACAGTTCCATGTAGGCTTCCGTTTTAGAAAAATTTAGCAGGATTCTAGAAAACATAATATGGAAAACATTTAGTATTAATGGAAAATATCATCTATCATGTCTTCTGATAAGAAATTACAGTGAAACTGGTAAGTAAATACAAAGGAACAAAACATTGCATCATATTATGCGTCCCGTTGATGGCAATTCGTTTTAAAAAAGTACATTTACTTCAACCTCAACAGTATAAAAGAAGGTAAATGTCATATCTACACAAAAGTACAAAGTGGGTGAATTTGTACGAATAAGTAAACACAAACATGTGTTTGAAGAAGACTACACCCCAACCTGGTCCACAGAAATATTCAATATATGACACAACCAACAACATATACATTAGAAAACTATCAAATTAATTTGATCCAAGATGGGTTCTAGGAGCCCCATCAATAGCTCGACACATACGTTGCTGACCAAATTATAAATAGAGGGGTAATGAGGTTTTCATTGAAAAGTTTCCTTTTCCACCTAGGCATAATTGAGGGATTCATACAAAAAACAGCACAATAACTGTCACCTGAATGTTTCTATGCAAATGGTACAGATTTTTTGCTCCTCACGAGGTGTTGTAGACAAAACAAAAACACCAGGTGGTTTTAAAATATCTTTTTGCATTCAAAACTATCTTCATGATATTAACACTAGTAGTAGGAATGTGGGGTTTATAGCCGGCTCTCATACAACTTTGTTGCAGTTTGCCACATCCGGTGTGTGCATAGATTATTCGATGTTGCGGTTAGTGACTTCTGGTGCAACTTCCGGCCTGTGGCTTATCTGATCATGAAGTGATGACCTCATCGTTTTGGGTGTAACTTATCTCATGACGAAACGATGACGTCATTTTAGTGGGGATTTTTTATGGCTGGTATATTATCTTGTAGTGTGATGATATATTGCGAGTGGTGTTTCATGGTCAACAACAATGAAGCCGATGAATTTGTTGGTAATAGTAGGGAATCGATGACGTCATCGTTTCGAGTAAGATGTCATGTCTGAAGTTATGAGTAGCTGGCTGGCGCCTCGTTTTGTATGTGATTGATATAGTAGAGTGATAAACACTGGATGACTGTCGGTTTCTATTTTCAATATTTTTAAGGAAATCTCGGTTGGATTTGAATTTATCGTTTTCTTTTTGAATACAAAGATCATGTTTGATTCTCAAAGGCGGATCACTTGACCCGCTGTGGTAGGGATAGGTATACATGAAGTATCGGTAGGTTTAGTGCTAAGGAAACTTAACCGCAGAATTTTTTTCTTTATAAGAAGTTTAATTTACTTACCACTAGAAGTGTTCGTGACAACGAAAAAAGTTAACCGCAAGCGATAATGAATTTATATAACTACTCCAGTTTGTTTCAATATTTTTACCAGAAGTGGAAAGTTTCTATTGCAATTTTAGGTTCCGAAAAAAATAGTTTGGAAAATCTTGTTTTATTATTTCATGGGGATTATCTTGTACAAGATTTTTTTTCAGAAGGAATGCGTTTTGCTGCAAACAACTTTCACTATGAAAAATATATCGTGGCTTGTCAAGATGTTTCATCAGTAGTTTTAGATTAGGACAAAAGTAATACTTTTCCAAATTGAATATCATAGCAATACTTCCCAGCTAATTCTCAAGCCATCTCATTCTCCAGTCCTTTGACGTATATTGTCACATTTTTCATGTTTAAAAGTAAATATTCTTTCACTTCCCAAAGCGTCATTAGTCCACCTTCTCATTTCAATCCATGATGATTTTCGTATAACCAATGCGCTTGACATTGCAGCTCTCTTGAAAGTAATGAGAAACTGCAGGGAGGTTTGAGTATAAAATGTCGATGAAAACTTTCGTTTACATTTACGACAGCTAACTCTTTGATGATAAAAGCATTGTTGGATCCTCTAAATCCTTGCATGTTGATGAGGAATATCGTCGTCATGATGATAAAACTAATTAGTGCGTGTAAGACGCAGAACATAAACGTAATACTGAACTAGTAATTATATTTTTCATGATTTTTATATATGTTTTTGATCTGAAGAAGTGAGAAGATTATACTCTATCACACGATCAGCAGCTGTTAAGGCAGGCACATCTACATATGTTTTGATATCTAACCTTATGTCGACTTAACCAGATTTTATGGACTCATTTTGATTTGAACAATTATCTAATTTTATAGGTGCTGATCTTTTATATTCGCTTCGTGAGAGTAGTGACTGTGGTTGCACACCATTGCTATATTATTGAATATTGCAGTACATATCATAGAGAAGAGCAAATTAATCACGCGCAAACTGAATATTCATATCGTCATAAGGATACGATTCGGATCTTAAATGTTTTGTGAAATTTGTTTAAATCAAGCTTGCTGATACCTTTGTCTTTGAGGTTTTTCCGATTTGTCTGTAATGCTTAAGTAACATATCGAGGTTTTTCGAGTTGACCTTTGGTTTTCACATTCAACATATGATCCGTTGTTATTGGTAAAATCGGATATTCGTACAGATACCAATTTCTTAAACATAGTTGAATTGGATGTCCTGATTCAATGTTTTTCAACATTGACAATTTTTCAGCGCCATCTAAGGTAACATAGGGCACTTTCCACTCTAGTTTGAAAAATTTGTTATGCACATCCTCACTGGGCAAAATAAAAGCATTTTCATCGCTTCTAGTGCCAAATAGAATTAGCTCGTGTTTAACAATCTTTTTGTAGTCTTCGGCAAACCCCAAAAGTTACCTTAGCGGAACATAAAAGATAAAGTATCCACTCGAGGGTAAGATGGATTCGTCTGGCGATCAACCACCATTATAAAGCATTATACTTTCGTTTTTATTAAGAGATACATAATTTTTTAATGTCGATGTTTTCCCAAAATTCTTGTTTCGATCAATTTCTACTCCATTCAGTTCATATCTTATCTCATCAAAGAAAAATGCGATACTGTTTTTCGTCAGCTTAGCTGTTGCTGATATTGTTCCATTTGTTTTGGTTAAGACACCTTCAATGTAGATGAAACTCTGACTTGATAAAATACACAAGTTCTCTTGTTACAGGGATATTCTAATTTCATTACTGCAGTTGTATGATGACAAGAATAGAGAGTAACTCTGATATTCAATTTTTACTTTACTATTGTCATAACTGACCTTACGTGTGACAATCAGGATCTCACTCCTTTTTTTTAATTTGAACCGCGATAATTTCAAGTAATGCCTATTTTGTAATGTTATTTGTAGTCTAAGGCACTTCGCACACTTGATCCGCTCAGGTCCGCTCAGCTCCGCGCGTCAGCTCAGCTCCGCCAGAATAAAAGCATTTGCACATTTGATTTCGTTCCGGCATCCGCAAAAACCGATTCCTATCCGAAAAGTGCTGAAACGGCCTGAGCGGAAGCACCGGACCTGAGCTGAGCGGATCAAGTGTGTGGGCCTACACCTGATTGCATAGCTTTCGATTTTTTCTGAAGGCCTGAGCGGAGCTGAGCGGATTAAGTGTGCGAAGTGCCTAACTCGTTTGATTTTCTTGATTGATTGATTGATTTCTGATTGTGTCTATATTATGGGACAGGTATTTATCTTCGTTATACAGGAGCATTCTGCGGTTTCAAATGAAGTCTGATAGTTATTGTTTCCCCCTAAAAGTTTATTATATCTCCGTCTTGGTCAACCAGCTTGAGAGTTAGCGTGTTAATTCGTTTGACGTTCACCAGTAAAAAAATGAAATCACTAGGAACCTCTACTGCTTTATATGAGAATTCGTGCATTGCATGCGATGGAATATTATTATTAAAAAAAATTCGAACTATATTACATTCAATACGTATTAAGTTTACTTTGCTAATGCTGACAGGTAAATCAGGTATGTTTTACATTGATTTCCAATTCTCGTTTACCGCATCCTAGCAATTGGCCAATGGATCTTTCTTTTTCGAAGTAAATGTAACAGTTGATTTTATTTCACTTTTGAAAGTATTATTATTGGCTTGTATTGAAAAATTTATTTTATTATTGATCTTCGCCAGCTCCTTATAAAGATAGTTACCAATATAATCAATTTTGTATGACCCAATGGGTACTTCTATAACGTGCTTTCCAATGTGTAATAAATAAATTTTTTCATTCACTTTAGGTATGTTTGAAATCAACAAGACCGCATACATACCCACCTTGTAAATCTATGGGTGGAAATCATTCTGATGTGACAATGGATGTATTTCCACTTTGAGTTAATGTTAGTGCCATGACAGTATTTAAAAGAATAATTTGTTTTGAGTTTTTCAAAGTATTTATTTACATATATAGAAAATTAGAATGTTTTATATAAAAAATTTAATTATTAATGTTCACAGTTGTATGAGTCACAGCTTTGATATGTATTATAGTTGCATTTTATATTAGTACCTAGATAATCTAATAATTCTATCGGTGGATGTAAATTTCCAAAACTACTGAAATAAAAACTCCTCTGAAGTGTGGTAAGAATCTTGCGAACTGCTTTGAATTATTCTCATTTAAAGCTGTCTTGGGTAACATTTTCAAAACTGTTTTGAAATAGGATTCAAAAACAACACTAATCCTTTTCTATACGGCTTCAAATGCAACCCTCGATCCAAAGTTATCTCCTCCATTTTCTGGCTACGTTGCTTTTTTTAGCTTCCCCGTATATGGGAATTTCTTGTAATCGCCTCGAAAATCGAAATTGAAATTTTCAACTTTTCTTTACGTTTTGAGGTCTATAGAGTATATATAAAGTGTTTTTAGAAAGAAGTATGTATGTATGTATGTGTGTGTGTATGTACGTACGTACGTGCGTTCGCGGGCTGTTTTTCTACGAGCATAACTCACGTAAACAAAGTCGTATCGAATTCGTTGAGGTGTCAATCGAAGCGTCTTTGCAATTTTAAGAGCTGATTAGTTTTTGGGACACTTCGGTTAGGGGGGGTTTGCTGTTTTCACCCCTTGAAGGTCAACCATGTTATGCGCTATATCTCGCGAACCGAACATACGATCTCATTTATCAAGGTGTCAATCGACGCGTATTGACGTTTAAATGATTCTATAAATTTTCAAGAAAAATTCCTGCAGCCGTTTTTTAATTTTTTGAAAAAAGTGCAAAAAATTTGGTTCTTTTCAAAAACAATAAATTTTCTACAATATCTGCATAATATCAGTAGATTTTTATAGTTTTTACGGTCTTTTAATTTAAAAAAACTGCTTAAATTTTGAAAACCATCAAAGTTTCAAACAAATTTTCATTTGTGGTAATCAACGTTTGAATGGTGAAATTTTTTAGTCAATACTTTGCAAGATCATGTGGTTTAAAAAGCTTTCATCGAATAAAAAATTGTAGTTTTTAGTAGATTCATTTTTTAGTAATCGAAAGATTTCAATAACCATTATCATTTGTGATTACATTTTACTTTTTACATGCAATTGAACCTATTTTTGACTGCATATTTAAAATTTATCAAGACCAAATATAGTAATTATTAATTTGATTGATGTAAAATCGTCAAAAAATATTAATTTAGTGACTATGCTGAAGTGATGGCAATTTTGAACGCAACTATTCAAAATGGTCATCACGTGACAAAATCTCTTCCAGGAGTGAATAACAAAAACTGCATTCATTTTTGCTAGCGCTCTTTTGTGCTTCAAGCATCGATGTGAAAATAACAAATACTGTAGAAAAGGTCCCCACCGACTGATTGATCAAGTCAATCTACCCGCATCCACCAAAAGCCTTACGTAATCAATGGATGCTCCCGTAGATGATATGAATAATATTAACTCATTCCTGTCACTGCTATGAATACCTCTCATTGTTATTATTTTAAGTAGTAGTATTAACTTCCCAGTATATGGGAAGTTCTTGTAATCGCCTCGAAAATGGAAATTGAAATTTTCAACATTTCTTTACGTTTTGAGGTCTATAGAGTATATATTAAGTGTTTTTAGAAAAGGAGATGTATGTGTGTGTGTGTTGATGTACGTTCGTGGACACTTTTTTCTACGAGCATAACTCACGTAAACAAACTCGCATCGACTTCGTTTAGGTGTCAATCGAAGCGTCTTTGCAATATTAAGAGATGATTAGTTTTAAGGATACTTCGGTCGGGGGGGTTCGCTGTTTTGCCCATTTGAAGGTCATTTCTGACATGCGCTATATCTCGCGAACCAAACATGCGATTTGCATAGTTTAGAAATCAATGGACGCGCATTAATATTTTTGTGAATCTGTCGAATTTTTCAAAAAATCATTGGAGCCGTTTTTCAATTTAATGAAAAAAGGGCCAAAAATTATGTTTTTTTCATAAACAATAAATTTTTAACCTGATTTGCGAAATATAGTAATCAATGTTTATAAAATTTCTAAACTTCAAACAATGTTTGTAGAAACATCATCAAAACTTTTTCCAATGATTACGTAAAAAATTATAAATAAAAAAATCATTAAAAGTCATCATGATTTTCGAGGTAATTTTTATCATCCACTATATCTCACGATCAGATATCAGATATAATATTTGCATCATTCCGGTGTCAGTTGGCGTGTATTAACATCTTTGTGAAGTTTTTAACATTATAAAAATCCGTTTCAGCCGTTTTTTTAATTTAATAGAAGAAAATGCGAAACATTAGGGTTTTTTTCATAGAAAATATTTTTTCTACCTTATTTGCACAACACAGTAATAAATGTTTATAAAATTTATACATTCTTATCAGTTTTTGAAATAAACCGGCAAAACTATTTTCCATGATGATGAAAAAAGTTAAATTAAAAATAAAAAAATCATTAAAAGTGACCATGTAAAGAGGGTTCATACGAATGATATTACTTTATATCTTTTATTCTAAAAAAAATTGTTGTAAATTCAATCAAAGTTTTAAAATATTTGCACAACTTGAGCAAATTTTTAATAGTTTTTATAGTCTTTTAATTAAAAAAGCAACTTAAATTTTGAAAACCAACCAAATTGCAATAGAATTTGCATTTGCGGTATTAACGCTTTGAATGGTAAAATGTTTTGTAGTCAATACTTTGCAAGATCATATGCTTTAAAAAGATTTTATCGAATAAAAAATTGTAGTTTTTAGTAGATTCATTCTTTAGTAATCGTAAGATTTCAATAACCATCATCATGTGTAATACATTTTACTTTTTAAAAGCAATTGAACCTATTTTAGACTGCACATACAAAATTTTTGAAGACCAAAAAGGTCCCTACCGATTTATCCGCGTAAATATTCAATCTGTCCTCATCGACCAAAAACCTTACGTAATCAATGGACCATCCCATAGACTGCTGTGAATACCTCTCATTGTTATTACTTGAAGTAGTATTATTTCAAAAATTATTATTGTGTTTAATGTTGTTGATGTTTATGTAGATATTACTGGGAAGTTGACCGCGTGGACTTCAAGGATCGCACCTCGCGGCTTGTTATTATTTAAAATAGTGTTATTTTCAAAATTATTATTGTGTTTAATATTTTTAATGTCTATCTAGATATGACTGGGAAGTTGACCGTGTGGACCTCAAGGGTCGCACTTCGCGGCTTATTTTTTGATTATCTTACGGACTTTGAAAACTACTGCTCCAAATTTCGGTTTACCTTTCAATCCCATTCATAATTTTACCTTTGCTTTTATCATGTTGGTTACAAGTAACGCGCTAGCGCGTTCTGATAATCCTGCGTCAGTTGATCGAAATCATTGCCATGCCTTTTCCGTTAGTGTTTTATCTAGTCTATGCTGATCATTGGTTTCTTAGAATTTTGAATAACCAATATCTTTCTCCTCACAGGCTTGATCCAATAAATTTATTCTGGGTTCACCTCTAGCAAGCTGCTTGCTAAGTTTTGTACCCGGACCGCAATATTGATAACCAGGTAGATGCAGTTTAATTGCTAGTTTAATAATTAGCGTACTAATGAGCCACCCCTCCTACACTCACTGCTTTTCGTGATGTAGTAGTATGCTTTTCTTTATGATCGATCATTTTATGCTGATCATTTTTTTATATATGGATCTTGCAGCTCGGTTCACAACTCTCCGCAGACTATAGCACTTGCAGAAAAAGTGCAGCTGGTTTCACTCTTTTAGTCAAATTGAGAATGCAGTTGATAAAACAACACCAAAAGTTGTTGGTGGAAAATACTGACATTTCAAGTAAAAGCCATTTAGCTAAACGAGGCAATTTATCATCCAATCATATTCGGAGTATATTTGCGTCTTCCTCAAACTGCGCAAAAACAAACGTTATGATTTCTCTGTTGAAACATCAAAATGGCGTTGAATTTGAAAATATTTAAATTTACTCAAAATCAGCCCAAATATATATATTTGAAGCAAGCAGTTAAGTTTTTTTTCTTTTCTGCAATTCTATACATTTTCAAACAACAGTGAAGTGATTCCACCTGAAAAATCCAAGATTAACTCTGTTTTCATTTTCGATGATATTGCCAGCGAGAAACAAGATAACGTTCGATCATATTTCTTAATAGAAAGACATCATAACATTGACAGTTTTTATCTATGCCAAACTTATGCAAGAATACCAAAACACCTTATTAGAGATGAAGCAAAATTTTTCACTATATTTAAACAAGATAACATTTACAACGATCACGTGAACACCGACATGACCGATATGTAGAATCATTTGTGCGAAATGTTGGTATGATAAATATGGATTCTGTGTAATTGATGAGGACAGCCCTTCAGATTACGGTCCATATCGAAAGGGATTTGATACATTCATAATACTATAAAATCAGAGTCAAAGTGTGCAAGCAGTTTATAAATAAATAAGACCTGTTAAGAGCACTCAACAGAAGTTGACAAGACCAGATTAACAGTTTAAAGCAGTTTATTAGCAGTTTTCAAGACTTGTTGAACAGATGTAAGGACAGTGGCGGCTCGTGGAAGTTAAGTATGGTGGGGCTACTGGTACAAATTTTCTATCACCAATATAAGTTCTTATGTGAGTTTCCACTCCACCCAAGAGGTACCACATGTGGATCGTTAAGCGATTTTAAGTGATCAGTTTCCCCAAAAGTAGATTCGCTGGCAATCAAAGATATATTCCTATTATCGTGTTTTGAATAACAGTTAAAGCTTTAATAAAAGTTCAGTGCACTCTGAATAAAAAAAAACATTTGAATTCTTCCAACGAAACAACTTTTACGCCTATCGCACTATTCAAAATAAATAATTTCTCTACTAAAATAAATGCAACAAAAACAACAATAACAATCGAAAAAACTAGTAATAAATAAATTCAACTAAAGCAACAATAACAAGATCAAAAACCATCAATAAATAAATTCAGCAAAAACAGTTTTACATTGTATATAGTTCTTCAATCGACATCAACAACAAAAGCAATTTCTTTTATCTAGACGTTTTATTTGTATAAATATTCAGCACGTCGATTTTTTTGTTGAGCAAACAAGTCAATCACCCTTTCCTTCATTTTGGGTATTTCTCTAATGAATTTATTACAAACAGAGAGTACTGCAAGCGAAGACGAACAAAGGTTATTATCTTCAAAAAAACTGAAAAGCTGAACAATGGAAGACATATTTTGAAATATTTCGTTCGAATAGCGTAATATTAATATTAATTATATTTTCTACCGAATTCATATTTTGAAAATACCGAAATTTTTTTACCAAAATTGAAATTCAAACTTCTAGCAAGTTTTAACACATGCAAGGAAAATATTGTTAATTATTTATTTAATCAAAATCATAAATACCATAACCTGAAGAACCCTTTTCTGAAACAAACTTTAAGCACTACAAAACTTTAAAAAAATACTAAACACTACGAAGGCACACTAAGTACTAATACCATGCACTACACTGATGAGACTACTTTTGCATTAACAGTCATCATCTTCACCCACTGCGGCCCGTCGTAAAAAAATGTTGCTCATGCCTGCTCAAAAATATTATCCAGACCATGCCAAGACTAAACGTTGTCGAAAACCTGAACGGGCTGCATATGATTAGCCCGTCCGCCATGTATCCACATGTTATTTCAAACACGCACACTCCCGCCGATTCAGCACAGAATTCACGCAGCCATTCAAATCGAAATTCTCTTAATCAGGGCTTATTTCATGTAGCCCTTCCTCATAGTAAAGGTGGAAAATTGTCAAAGAGAAATAAGTTTGAATTTTACTCTTGGCTTTTACTCAGTGCAGGCACAACGAAGCGAGTCGGAGAGAAAAACAAACTGTTCTTCAGTGCGTGACAAGAAGATTATGTGAAAGTAAACTACAGCATGGGCGAAAAAAATGCTACATTATATTTTGAAATGAAATGAAATTATGAAAACTATATTGAAATCTTTAATGATATTTTTTTACATTTTCACTAATATAGGCTCATCAATAAGTGGTGGGACTGAGCCCCACTAGCCCCAAAGGTAGAGCCGCCACTGTGTTAGGATCACAAAAACAGTTTAAGGCAGGTCAGTTGCAGTTTAGAGCCAGCTCAAAGGAACAATTTAGTGCAACTCGATAGCTGTTCACTACAGAGTTACGTCACCACTCGAGTTTACATGTAACGACTCAAATGTAACAACTACGGCGATAAAGTTTTAACCAATCAACACGACGTTGTTTGTGTTGCATTTTAGACTTTAAAGACATTTGTATTAGATAAGCATTTTGGATTTTGCATTTGAGATAAGCATTTTGGATTTCAGAATTTGTGTTAGAGAGATAAGAATTTGTGCTTCAAATTGCCAAAGCAATTGTATTAGAAATAAGAAATCCATCATAAATACTCTGTTGAAAACAGCAGCGAAGCTAGTGGATATAAGCAGTCTGAAGAAAATAATTGTTTTTCCTTAGTTTTTAAAAACAAAACTTCTCTCGTTTTTATTTTCGTTTCGAGGAAAACAACGCCGTCGTAAAAAGATTGTCATCCAAACTAAAACGGCCCGCAACGAACAGTTAGCTGTCGCAGTCGACATTTTCATTCTCTTAATAGCCGAATTTGCTATCTGACATTACCGTCTGATGTATCAATGAACACGGTAAACTCCCCTGGGTCGTCCCTGCGTAATGAATCCGAGAATTTTCGATTAACAGCCTCAGACGCCTCAATCAACTCCCTGTTGTTCAAGGAACGGTAGAAAACATTACGATAAGATGTTTAATCGGCACTGGCAGCTCTCACTGCCTTCTCAACATCGATACAGTTGCATCATATCACCGTTATTTTCTCTCACAACCCTTAACTTTATCTACAACGGATGATAAAATTCTCTTCGAATACGCTTTGCAGACAGAATTTCCAAAAAAAATTGTCTTAATCACCGTATCGGGTGGAAATTGACAAAAATCCGCTGGCATCATTTTGACGTAATACTTGGTAGTAACTTTCTGCGCGATACCAACGCAAATTTAAATTTTTCGCGAAATTCCATTGAAATCAACGGTGTCGAGATTCCGTTCGATACTGAGCACGGTGCAATTTATACTCTTGAAGCATAAAAGCTCCAAAATAAATCCATCCGAGAATACGAAGATGTACGTACAACCATTTCGAATTTACTCGTATGCCCTTTGGATTGAAAAAATGCTCCAGCCACTTTCCAACGGCTGATGAATTCCATTCTCCATGAGCATATAGGAGAAATATGCATAGTTTACATGAACGATATACTGGTTTACAGTTCATACCCTGAGGAACATGAGCAATCACTACGGAAAGTGCTTCAGACACTCAAAAAGGCGAATCTCAAAACTGAAATATTTAACACCCATTTTTCGCAAAAATCAATAGAATTTCTCGGTCATATAGTAACGGGAATTAATTATTTAAGCAGTTTTTTAAACAGTTAAGCAGATGCACTGAGCAGTTAATAATTCATTTCGGCAGTATGAAATTTTTTGTGCAGTAATTAAATCATTTCTAGCGGTAAAATGAAGCCAGTAATATAGTAGAATTTCGTACGTTATTTATATCAATAATGGCAGTTCGAAAATCACTCCAGCGGTAGAATAAATAAATGTGCAGTGGAATTATTATTTCGGCAGTAAAATCACTGATTGGTCAGTAAAATTATTGATTAGGCAGTTAGATAAATGTCTCTAAAAAAGAAACGCCAGGTTTTTACTTGGATTTTCGTACATAAATTTGACACAGCTATTCAACCTCTTGAAGTTTTCAAGAAAGAAAATATTTGGTCTATCCACTATTCAAATCGACCAGAAGAGGACAAGAATATATAATAAAGTGAATAAACGAAGATCTCAGTGTTCAGCTAAAAGGTATCTCTTGTATGATTCAACCTCAGATGCCGTTTTTTGGATAGAACAAATGTTGATCATGATCATGAAAGTAAAGTCTGTTCAAAGCATGGAATATCTGAAGCAGTAAAATTGGAAATAAATAACCTATTTGCTCTTCATCTGAAACCTGTGGCTACAATAACTACCCTTCAAAAAATAGATGGTATCCAGGTACCAACGATGACTCAATTAAAGAATTACTTAAGTGATCAACGTCGTTCTTTATACGGGAACCATACGATTGGTCTAGGAGAATTAGAGCAATGGCTTCTAGACAATTTAACATTGCCTAAAAATCCGCATGAGACATTTGTTATCGCACACGATATTTCTGAAGAGAATACAACCTTCCGTTTTGTTCTCCCAACTAAATACCTCCTAGGATTAGCTCGTCATGCATACATCTTACATGCAGATGCTACATATAAACTCATTTGGCAGGGATATCCTCTTCTGATTGTGGGGACTACAGACATGTTAAGAAAATTTCATGCATTATGTATGTCTGTTTCTACTACAGAGCAAAAAGATGATTTTCAACTGATTTTCAAGAGCATGAAAGAGAAAATCTATTTACTGTTTTCAAGTCCTTTCAAGCCATCTATATTGGTTGCTGACGGTGCAAAATATATCCCAAAATGCATTTCGAGAAGAATTTGAAGATTCCGTAGTGCGTATGTGCTGGGCCCATACTAAAATCAAAATCAAGTCGCGAATTGAAAGCAATGTAGAGGGAAAACTTCAGAAGCAATTGTTAGAAGATGTAGATACACTACATCACATCACAAACAAGGTTGCTTTCAGTAAAGCTTCTAAATTATTTCTACAAAAGTATGTCCATCAAAAAAAAATTATAAAATTTTTTGAGGAGCAGTGGCTAACGCAGAATCCAAATTGGTATCTAAGTGCAGCTCCAGTGTCACCCTCGACAAATAATGCCTTGTAGGCTTTCAATAGAGTCATAAAAGACAAAAACACGCTTCGTGAACGCTTATAGCTCTCTCGAATTTTCGTGCTGGCAAAAGAAATGATGAATGAATGGTCTACTAAATATAAGAATCCAGAGGAGCATTTCATTTCGAAATGCCCCATAATTAGCTCAAAAGAGTGGACAGACTCTTACAATTGGGCAAAGCAGCCAAACGAAATTCTAGTGATACCTCGGAAAGATGAAAACTTCACACATTATGAAGTACCAGGTGCAGAAGCAAAACAATGCAAAGTGTTTGAAAACCCTCCCGAAAACTTTGATGAGTGCAAGGAACAATTTTTCAGTAAATGGGAAATTAAATTGCCCACGCATCTGATTGTTAAAATTGTCAAAAAAAATGAAAAAAACAATTATGCCTATTAAGTACAAAAACGGCAATACTCAACTCAATAATGCAAACTTAAATACCACTTCGATTGACATCGCACCAAACCCAATACTATTTTATGTTTGCCAGATACCGTGAAAGGCGGAAGTGACCTTGGATTTGCAAAAACAAATAAAAGATCACGCCAAAATATTTCAAAATTCAATCAGCTCATCTAGTTGTTAATATACTTCAATTAATACTATACCAAAGTCAATTCGATCTCTTCCGTAAGTTATCTTCTAAGAAAGAAATAACTACGAATGTATATAAATGCACACACCCACAATATTCATAGAACTACTCATTGCAGCATTTCTTACTGCCCAATTTTGATTTAACAACATCTTGCGCGTAACTGCCCAACTATTCATTTTACTGCCCATTTGGATTTCCACGCACTCAATCATTTATTGAGCTGCTCATATGAAGATATATTACACCTCGTTTGCATATACTTTGCCGCTCATATTTTACTGCCCAAAATGTATTTGAATATCCAATTTGTATATTAATACTGACCAAAATAGTAATATACTACCACCCCTTTAAATCATATTCTATAATAACTAGCGAAGGAATTAATCCTAACCCAAAAAAATTGGAGGCAATTGAAAGTTTCCACTCTCAAAGACGCCAAAGCAAATCAAATCTTTCCTCGGATTAACTGGGTTCTGTAGGAAATGTATAAGAGATTTTTCGAAAATTGCACTCCCAATAACTCGACCTCTTCCGAAAGACACTAAAATCAATATCAACGATGAAGAATCATCGACGCTTTCAAAAAACTTAAATCATATACCACGAATCATCCAATACTTAAACACCCTAATTTCGAGAAAACTTTCACAATGACCACCAACACTTCAAATTTAGCCATAGGCGCTGTTTTGTCTGAAAACGACAAGTCAATTTGTTTCGCCTCTCGAACATTACATAACAGCAAAACCAAATTTTCTGCCATCGAAAAAGAATTACTTGCGATAGTCTTCGAATACCTCAGACCATATATATACGGTCGCAAATTTATTTTGAATACTTATCATAAACCGCTTACGTATCTGGAAAACCTTAAAGTGGATAACTCACGACTCCAACGGTGGAAGCCTAAATTGATGGAGTATGACTCTCCATTAAGCACATCAAAGGAAAAAAAACTCGGTCCATAAAAAACCCCAACAATATTAAGAAAAAACTATCGACAAACGAAATCAGTCACGACATACTGAGAAACTTGATATTCGTTGGGTTAAAACCCATACCGCAACTAAATTGCAACCTCGTTTCAAGAAATCATCAAGTAGCATCAAAGAAAGTTATAATTGGGTATTTCCTATACCTGAACAACTTGCGGAATCTCACAGCCAGTTTCGGGGTAATGCTCATTCACTTTCAAGATGAAATCGCTTACATTCGCACAGAAAATGCTAAGCAAACTATTAATCATCTGAACAACGAAATCTCTACCCTATTCCTTTACACTCGTTGAAAACGAGGCTTACTCAATATCGTCGGTACCCTCAGAAAATACCTTGAAGGCACACTTGACGATCGAAACCGTCAAATTATCAAGGAAAATTTTCATAAAATAGAACAAAATGAAGAGACCCTCCGCCACAACGACAACATACTAAATGAAGCATACAGCGATCTTAGACATGAATTGAAAAAAAATACACAGTAAATTAACTCCCAAATGAGTTCTACCATATACATGGGTAGAACTCATACCGTTACCAAATCATGAAGGCCTCCAGATTCATTCAGAAATCACCAAATTCTTACTTTCAAACAATACTGCATATCAAGTAGATACATTGTAATCGATTCCGGACTCCTGCATTCAATCTATCGCATCTTTAAATCCGCAAGACTGCGCGCTTACCGCATTTACAAATAAAAGATTCAAACAAATAACCCCGCAAATTTTAATATTTATGAATATTTGCGGAACATTCGTATACCATAATTGCACTCCCAACCATAGCAATATCTGAGTAGACACAAATAATTTTTTTGCTGGCTCTCAGTCAATGCACCGTACGCATCAGCAAATTTGAAATTACAAATGAAATTCACGAAAACCTGGTACTCAAATTGCTCATACAAACAGTAACCTAGAAAACTTAACAATCCTGCATGAAATACATTTTAAGCATATCGAATAAATACGTAATAGAACAAGCCGCGAAGTGCGACACTTGAGGTCCACATGGTCAACTTCCCAGTAATATCTAGATAAACATTAAAAATATTGAACACCATAATAATTTTGAAAATAATACTACTTTAAGTAATACTAATGAAAAGTATTCATAGCAGTAACAGGAATGAGTTAATATTAGTCATATCATCTACGGGAGCATCCATTAATTACGTTAGGCTTTTGGTGGATAGGTGATGATGATTGGTTACCACATAAGCAAATTTGATTGACATTTTGATGCTTTTCAAAATTTAAGCATTTTTTTCAATTAAAAGACTGCAAAAACTATTAAAAATCTGCTCAAATCATCGAAATATTTTAAAACATTGATTGACTTTACAACAAAGTCTTTACAATAAAAGATATAAGGTAATATCATTCGTATGAACCCTCTTTACATGGTAACTTTGAAGAATTTTTTTTTAACTGATTTTTTTAGAATCATCAAAAAAAATTTGCTGGTTTCTCTTCAAAAACTGATAGGAATGTATAAATTTTATAAACATTTATTACTTTGCTGTGCAAATCAGGTTAATAAAATATTGTCGCATTGTCTTCTATTAAATTAAAAAAACACTCTGAAACCGATTTTTATAATGTTAAAATAATCAAAAAGATGTCAAAACACAAATATTGTATCTGGTTGGGGAGATATGCTGAATGGAAGAAATGACCTTGAAGATCTGATGATGCCTGTTAATATTGTTTTATTTTTTATTGAACGTTTTACGTAATCATGAGAACAAGTTTTGATGCTGTTTTAACAAGCATTGTCTGGATAATATAAATTTTATAAAAACTGTCATACTGTCTTCCGCAAATCAGGTTAAAAATTTATTGTTTTTAAAAACCCTAATTTTTGGCACTTTTTTTCTTAAATTAAAAAACGGTTCGAACATTTTTTTTCAAAATCTGACAGATTCACAAGAATGTTAATACGCGTCGATTGACACCCTAACTATGCAAATCGTATGTTTGGTTTGCGAGATATAACGCATGACAGAAATGACTTTCAAAGGGAAAAAACAACAAACCCCACCGACCGAAAAATCCCAAAAACTAATTATCTCTTAACATTGCATTGCATTGCATAGACGCTTCGATTGACACCTCAACGAAGTCGATACGACTTTGTTTACGTAAAAAAAGTGTCCACGAACGTACGTACACACACATACAGTGACCAAAATGCAATAAGACCCACTCACTTTGTTGTTTCAGAAGAATCCTGTTATCTGAATTGATTTTATGAGCTTTTTGCCTGTAATTATTACCTGTATGCATTAAATGCCAAGGTCTCGTGAGAATTCCCCATTAATTTTCTGTGGGATTTAAGTCAGGAGACACTGCTGCCCAATCGAAAATTTCTATTTTTTGCTTTGAACCACTCCATTACCATCGATGCCTTATGAATTGCGGCATTGTCTTGCTGGAAAGTCCACGTGTCTGTAGGTTGCTGCTCTCCAAAGTCGATGAGAACCTCTTCCAGCAAGTCAAGGTATTTTCTGCTATTCATTTTGGTCGTTATCCAGCACATTGGTGATTTACCATAAAACGAAAAAGCAGCCCAAACCATCACTGTGCCCCCACCGAAGTTTCCACTCATGGTGACATCTGTTTGTTTCGTCAAATCGTGCCAGTAGAACTTAAAACCATCCGGGCCATCCAAATTAAACTTTTTCTCGTCGAATAAAATCATTGTTTTCCACATTTCTCCACAAGCTTTATACATTTCAGCATACTGAAGACGTTTTGCTCGATGACGATCCATCAACAATGGTTTTTTAGTACGTTTCCTCCATTTAAATCGCTTTGACGCTGTTAAAATTTGCTGGATCCTCCGAACGGAAATTCGTAAATTCAGGTCCCGTTTTATTTCTGGTGCTGTGACTCATCTAGATGATGCGAGCTAGAGATGTGTAAGTAATGACTATAATATCACCCGAGTAATATTACCTAGCCACGTAATGCTTCATCACCCATTACGCGAGCATGGCGAGTATCACGCATTACTTCACTCCGTCGGTCCGCATTCCGCGCAAGTGCGCGAAGCGGCGGCGAAATAACCCGAACTAAACGAAAGAAACGGTTGTAATGCGTAATGCGCAGATAATCACTTCATTTTTAAGTATCACGATCACGTTATACAAATAAGGTTCTTTTTTCGCTGTTTTCTAAATCAGTTTAAAGTGAAAGGCCTATTTTGTTATTTTAGCGACAGTTGACTAATTTTTAATTGTTTTGACGCACTCATTGTTGTTTAAGTAGTTATAATTTTGGATTTTTAGTTTGTAAACCTTGAAATTCGGTAATATTAGGTGGGTTAGCGTTTTTATTTGTTTAAAATGCCACCGAAAAGAAAATTAGGCCCGATGTGGAGCCATTTCAAAACGTGGCAAGTGTATATATTGTTCACAAATAATCTCAATATCGTCCAGTTCAATCGGTAGTTTGAGAAGACACTTAAAAACAAAACATCCTACAATAAATATTACAATGCAGAAACACGATAGCGTGATTGAGAATGAGCAACTGAGCGAGAGCGAGAGATAAGTGCAAGAGCTATCCAGGTCCAGGAATCAATAACAAACCTATTCGTCAAATTATCATTTATTTTAATATTACATATTTATCATCTCATATTATGTTACTCAGCTCAAGACACCGATCCACCCAAACAAAATTATAATACGCCATACCTATATAAAGAAATGACACAAGTATCCAAGTATGTCTGATTCCTTTCATTACAAGTACATGCTACACTCGTATCATAATACGTCATCATCACAGTAGGCACAGATCTAATACTGTAATGTCTGACTAGAACTAGGCAAGGTTACTGAGTGGGTAATGCAAAGTAATGCGTAATGCTTTTTGGTAATATTACTTTAGCGAGTGATGTGATAAACATCACATCACTTTTTGAAGCACTGTTTTGCGCATCTCTAATGCGAGCCTAAAAATGTTCCTTCATTCTCTATTTGATATTTTTACATTTCCTTTTGAACGGTAGTTTTTTCCATAAACCTCTTTGTTTTTTACATAAAACCCAGCGCAGGTGTGAGATCTTCCTATCTTCCTGCCTATTTCCCGATTTGAAAGGCCTTGCTCCTTGGAGGCAACAATTTTTCCACGCTCTTCATTCGTAAGGATTCGGCGCTTGCCCATTGCTCCTTTACGCCAGTTGATCTGTTTGTTTTTGGTTTTAATATTTACTTGTAACTCACAA
Organism: Oxycera nigricornis; assembly: GCA_963942545.1. Classification (NCBI taxonomy): domain Eukaryota; kingdom Metazoa; phylum Arthropoda; class Insecta; order Diptera; family Stratiomyidae; genus Oxycera; species Oxycera nigricornis. The sequence goes on from OZ012660.1 coordinate 76,813,832, forward strand.
GCACTTCAAACGCAAAATTTAAAGGTTAGCTTACGTCCAACTTTTTTGACAACCAGAGAAAATTGAGGGGTTCTAATTGAATTTCGCCTTTTAATACCCAAAATTTTTTCTATTTTTCGAACAAAACAAAACAAGATAAAATTATCTGGCACTTAATGCAATCAGATGGTACTTACAGGTAAGTACCTAGCCGTCAAGGCATTCTTGACATCATCTCAGGTAAAAGGATCCTCTAAGAGTAGAAAAATGATGTGGTTCTAATTGAATTTCGGTCACTGTACATCTTCCTTTCTAAAAACACTTCAGTACTGCAAAAATCATTTTGAAATAAAATAAGAGTTTATTCCGAGAATATTCATTATTTTAGATACTTTCGAATTGAAACTGCTGCTGTTGCACTAAACAATGAAAATGACAATGCACGAAAAGTTACTCCGCGATATAGTAAAGACAACTAATTCTATCAGAAAAAAGTACGAAAGCTAACAAAACCTGAACAGAGGTTCACTTAGCGGAAACTTTTAAGCCAATCACGAATCCTATCAGCGAGTTTGTTAGAAGAGCTAGATTATCATCAGATAGATCCATAAAAAATTATATCAAAAAAGATCCTTCAGTGCTTCAAGTTAAACATGAAAGAGAAGAAGAGGGAATAAAGGAAGATAGTGACTATGAAGAAGAAGAAGACAGTTTTAAAACTCTCACGGCCAAATTTAAGCGAAAATATAACCTCACGAGCACTTCATTCAATTTTTCTACAAAATCCGTTCGCAAGGACAAAATCTTCTTGAAGAATACATGAACCAAAACTATTTTTCAGATGTTTCCATGAAATATCTAGATACACGTATTTATGTAAATCAACCGTCGGTTATTGACAACCAGTGGAAAATAGGAAATTCCATTTTCGTAATCCATAGTAATCATATACTTGTTGATGAAAAACCCTACATTGGAACTCGAGATTTATATGAACTGCTTTTTATGAAGAATCTAGATAACACAATATATACCAACGAAGATTTAGAGAATTATTAAAGTATTCCTATATGCACTATGGCTCACAGACGTTCTTATGACAGTAGTAGTCAAGTGAATGGAAATCGAGCTTAAAGTGTAGTGAAATAATTTCTAAACTGTTAAATAGTAAAGAAGGTAAAGGGTTAAAACGAACTCCTAACATTAAATACAACAGCTACAGTTTAATGGAAACATCTAACAAACAGAAAGACTGTATTTAATGGGATCATCAGAATGACTTAATAAGTCAATTGCAGTTACTCATTGCATCACAGCAAGCAAGACACACTAATCATAACAACGAAATAATATCAATAATAGAAGAACTGGAAGAATCACAAATAATAGAATAAAACACGATAGCTATCATCCTCATTTACCACTTAATAATACTTATAAATGCGCGTAGACAAATTTGGCCGATTTTCAAATGAAAGTGAAGGAAAACGTGACTTGCAAGGACTTCAAGGACCATCAGATCCACAAGGTTCTTAAGGTCAACAAGAACCACCGGGTAAGGAGCGTCTACAAGGTTCACCTTGTGCGGGATTTAATAAAACGGAAATTGGTGAATATATTCTTAATTTGAAACGACTCAAAAATCAAGTGACGACGAGTTATAACAAAAGGTTTAGATGACTTGTGGTAGGCCGATGTAGTCGAAATGGCAGCATATTCTAACGAAAGTACAGGATATCGTTTCATTCTTACGATCATCGATTAATTTTCTAAATTTGCGTGGACGGCTCCGATCAAAACAAAAACTTGCTAAGAAGTTTCTATGGTTATTGAACACACTTTACAAGGGCGAGTTCGATACTTGTTCTTTACGTTTTTTTACTTAATACAATATCTATGGTCTTAGATACTTACGTCTAGGAGTACAAGGAAAGACCGGTTAACACATTTCTTAAAACTAATCTTACACTCTATCTGAAATCGACATACGTCAGGTATTGGCACCAAGCAGCCGGGTTACTTTCATTTTTCGGCAAAAGCCATGTCCTTGCGTTTATGGTTATTACCATTGCTCGACTATCATTGTCGTTTTTGACTATCCTGTTAACTACTCCCCTTCATAAAGCAAAGTCGTCTCGGCTTTGAGTATTTATTTATTTATTTATTTAAGAAGAATTTGTCTTACAGACTAACATAATCCAATTACAAGACAATAAAAGAAAGAAATAAAATGCAAAAATTAAAGAAAAGATAGACATAATATGGATTAAACTAATTAGTTAAAAAACACTTTACCTTCTGCTTATGAATGTAGAGTGATTGAGGAAACGGACCAAGTCGCAGAGTATTATGGTTTCAAGGGAGTCGCAACATCGGCGAATGGTACAAGGTCTCAGTCCTAGCATATGGAACTGTAAATATGGTGTCAGATCTGGCAGGGCGTTTTGAAGTAAGATACTCTAACCAATCAGAGATTTTTGATGGATTTATAACGCCGATAAGCTTGGTTTTTTATTTTTAAGATAGCTAAGACATTACGAGTTAGCCAGGGAAGATTATGTGACGAATTACGACTATGAACGGGAGTGAAGCGAGAGATAAGGTTATAGAGAAGAGAATAGAATTTAACAAGCGAATCTTCACAGTCCAGACTGTCAAAAAAAGATGCCCAGTTAACTGAGTTGAGTTCTTCCGACAAAGCAATGTAATTCGATTTCCAAAAGTTAAATTTAAGTTGTTTGCGCCTATTCTGAGCTTTGGGGAAAGAAAAGGAGAGTTCAAACTGTAGAGCTGGATGATTGGGATCCGAAGGAACATAGGGAAGAGGAGAAATGGTTAAAGTTAAGTTATCAGGAATGATATTCGATATAACAAGGTCAAGAAGTCGACCGTTTAAGTTCAAGGCATGGTTGAATTGGTAAAAACCCGACAATGAGAGAAAATTGGAGAGAAGGTTCGATGATCGATTAGAAGAGATGATTTCAATATGAAAAAAAATGTGCCAATCAATAGAGGGAAGATTGAAATCACCGCAGATGATAACACGAGACGACGGATTAAGAGAGAGACAAAACGACGTAATAGCCTCAAAGAAAGATTCATAAAGTTCAAGAGGAGAGTTACAAGGGAAGTGTGTAGAGGCTATATACAATAGAGTGGAAGGGTCAGCAAGTACTTTGACGAAAACACATTCTATTGGAGGGGGAGGGAGGAAATCTTCACAGAGAGCGCTGGAAAGACAATTTTTCACAGCTATTAAGACTCCACCACCATCGTTTTTATTGGATAGATGATGATCGCGGTCCTTGCGATATGTAGAAAAATTAGGCAAAAGCTCAGAGCTAAAGATGCCAGAGTGAAGCCAGGTTTCTGTCAAACAAATAATAGAGTCATTTGACAACTGACACGAAAGATTGAGATGCTGCAACTTGGTTCGTAAACCCCGTACATTTTGATAATAGACACTAATTTTTCTACTTATATTAGGATAAGAGGCACTTGCAGAATCTTTTGAAGTAGTTGGTGAAACTAATGCTGGGATCGACGAAGACGTGGCTGGTGAAAATTCGTAGAGCGTCGAACGGTAAAGGCTTTGACCAGTGTTCCATTTGGCCAGAAGTCACTCTCAAGTATTGTCTTGTGCTCGGGAGGCACAGTCAATTTAAAGGAGGCAATGACTTTATTTGCAATATTTTCCTTAGTTAGTTTTTTGCAACTAAGGAAGGAGGGAGTAAATCCAAGTCTTGCTACGATATAATTTTGTACGTCTCTGACAGACGTGACGTATGCGAGCCGAGAGACAAAGATTTGGATCGGCGGAGCAACGACATGCAGTGTCGGATTTACAGAAGGCACCGAATCCAAACCTTGTGGCTCCGCAGTAGCAGCAGCGTGCACTGCAGACCGTGGCGCAGCGGTAGCCACAACATGTAGTGCAGGCGTTGGTGACGAAGGTGGCATCAAATGTAGTGGCTTGACTGGAACATCATCACAATTCTTTAAAGCAAGAGGTGTGAGGGGTCGAGGAGCAGGCTTTGTTGATTTGGGTATGGCCCCACGACTTAATATAGGCGAGTTAAGATTATCCATTGACGTGTTTGGGATAGACTCACTATCAAATGCAGGAACGATAGGGGCTGCTGTAGAAGTTGATAATGAAGTAGAGGCAGATGTAGTAGATGCTGGTGTTTTAGGTGCTGGTGGACGATTAGCATCATGAGAAGTTGTTGGCGTTGGCGGTAAAGTGAGAGATGTGGAAATAAATTCCAATCTCTGGTTAAGCGCTGCAAGTGACGTGGAGTGCTGATGCAGGATCTTAATTATGTCACACAAAGTAGAATTCTTACAAGCATCACAGCGATACGATATATTGCTAGGATGCTTAGCTTGAATTTCTATAAAAACATGGTTCACGTTGACACATTTGGCATGAAACGATTTGCCACAGTAACCGTCACAAGCCAGAAAACGCGATCTTGTGGACTCTAGCATGGCACAAATTGCACACGTGGACCCATAAAGAGGCGAATCAAAAGCTATTGTACAAGGGTTAATAAGTGGAAGACACTAATTAAATTGCCTATTTATTGGCGCGAAACAATTAAAGCAAGGATCACAACCGAGTATTTAATTAAACGAGATGTCAAATGATAGCTTAACAAACCGTTATTCAAGTTCAGGTTCAGGTCAAAGTTCAGAGCTCAGATCGCAACAAAGAGAAAACCACTGAGCTCAGAATTTCAAAATTAGAAACTGCTCTACGGAAATGATTCACCACAGATCACTGAAACAGAGTACGAATTTCTGAAAGCACCGCGACCGACATTGCAGAAACGCGAAAAGCAAGACGGAAAACGGCGAAAATATGCAGCGAAAAGCAATTAAATCAGAAAGACCGAAACACTGTGATGCTGATCAGTTGAATTCACGCTCACGATATTGATCGTTGAGCCAAGGATGAGTGTGTTCGTTGATAATCGATGCATTGCAAATCGGTGGCAGCTTTTTGATTCATTGTGATAACATAGAAGGCTTTTTCATTGATGATGGAGAATTTTTGTTTATTTCATTCTCATCGAGCAGTTTTTTTATACTGTCCTACTAACTGACCAATCGCCACCTTTGCTGTTTATATGGGCATTGTTTTGTTTTTCTTTTCAACAGACCGCATTTTTGACGTTATCACAAATAAAGGAGGCAATAGGGGAAAGTGGGGTAATTGCGAACGACGGGTAATTAGGAACAGTTGAATATCAAATATCCCCCCCATACTACACCGCTCGCGCACTTTCAGTAGACGCGCTTGGCGTTCCTCAGAGTGCCCGCAGAAGTGTGTGTGACGCCAACAAGCTGTCACGGTGAGTCAGACAATATTCTACGTACTTTTGTTACAAGTTTTGTGGTATGTAGAAATCGATATAAAAAGCATAACTTCGAGCTTAAAGATGTCATATTTTGTTACTATCTTGCATGTAATATCTGTTTATAAATTCTATGCAGCTTTAAGTTCATCGAAGATAATATTGCCATTAACGACTGTTTTGATTTGAGTTGCCTATTTCGGGTAATTAGGAACGGCGTCAGGCGGGTAAATGTGAACGTTCCTAATTATCCCTATTAGTTGATTGATCCTGTAATAATCTTCTAACATTCGAAATTGTTTAAGATGCCTAGACTTTACAAAAGAACAACTACACCTAGATATGAAATTGAAGATCTTCGCCGTGCCATACAAGATCTAAATTTAATAACTATGACATATTTGAGAACTATTAAAATCAAGACGATAAAATTTACGAAATCGACGACTTAGTATTAAGATTAATCAATTTTATGATTTAAAAAAAAAATTAACAGTAGTGAGGGACAGTTTCATGAATGCTTTTTTTTAAGGATTTTCTTTCCATGTACAATAACCGTCGTATCTAAATCTTCCTGAACAATTTTCTTACCGTAAATAGGGGTGAATTTATTACCCTCAAGCTTATCACGTTTAATATATATTTTTTGCCCTGAGAAAAGGTATCGATCTATCCTGTTTCTATTACATATTTATTTTCGTATGTCGTGGTTCTTTAGTATTAGAGTTTTAATGACTTTTTTCTCGGAATCTGCTTAGTTGTTTATAACGTCTGTGGGTTGCCATTTCGTAACTGAGTGTATTGTATTATTATATTTTATGACCGCAGATATTAAAACTTCTTCTGAGTCGTCTTTCCCTTTTTCGACTTTTACTGCCCTTGAAATTTCGCTCAGAGTCGAATGCAATCTTTCAACTTGGCTACTTACGCTTTGCATGGCAGGTACCGTATGATGAATCATTCCAAAATGGTTTTGAAGAAGGGCTTGGATTGTATGAGAACAGAACGTTGGCTCGTTATCCGTAATCAAATTTTGGGTTTTTTGAAAAATCCTGTAATTTTCAGAATTGGGGTTTTCATGCTTATTATTGAACGCGAGGCAATATATTCAGCCATAATAAATTTGGGAAATTTGTTTTATCATGTGGGAAAATAGAGTCCATCTGTGTGATATATGTCCAAAGGAAGAATTTCACCGGGATAATTAGGCATTGGAGTCGATGAAAGCAATTGTGTTTTGGTTGTCTGACGTATTTAGATTGTGAGTAGAAAATAATATTCCTTACGTTACGATATTACTGCTTGTCGCATTCTCGGCAAAAATAATTTTCCAAAATTTTTTACACATTTTTAGATGCTGCGCGATGAGCTCTATGATGTTCTATTGCAAAAGTTTCCCTTTGTTCATCTTCGTAAATTATATCAATTACGAAATTCTTCGCAAGTTTGTTTTGGATCTTTCCTAGCACATTTAGATCACAGTGTATGCCATTTACAACGTCTGACCTGACTACATTTTTAAGCATCCTATGTAAAGACCAAAACGTTGCAAAACGAATATCATGTCGGCTATTGCCAGAGAAGGGTTTAGTAGGAATTATATCTGCCGTATTTGCTACTGATAGCAATATTTGGTTATTAAAATGGTTCACAAGGGTTTCGATTGTTTTAATGTAATAATTGAAAGAGATTTTGCTATGCGTGCTCTTCTTGAAGAATTATTTGGTTGGATTGTCAGATGCTGCATATACTGTCTGGAAGGAGCACCAGCTACGTTATTTTGAGCACCAGGTTTATAATGGAAAATTGGTGCGAATTCTTCAATAAAACTTTTCCTACGCTTTAATTTAATGCTTGAATTACGATCAGAAATAGAAAGCGTTAGAGGCTGATGATCAGTAAAAATATTAAAATTGCTCACTCCATATACATACATAGTTTCTTAAGGCCTGGAGTGCCCAAACAATGGCAAGCATTTCACGCTCATTAGCAGCGTAATTAATTTCTGTTTTCAGCAAAGTTCGTGAAATAACCGTTATCGGTTTGCCTCCTTGCGAAAGCACTGCATCTAATGCTGTCAAAGATACGTCTGTTGTAAGCTCAAACGCCTTTGAAAGTCTGAGAATAGAAGTGTAACATCTTCTGAAACAAGCATCTGCTTAAGCTTATCAGACGCTTTTTTTGCTTCTGGTGATAAATTAATTTTTTTTCATTTTTAGACTGGTTTGCGCTTATGTGACCATTTTCGCCTTGTAATAATTGGGTAAGTGGTTTAGCTATTTTCGTATATTCCCTTATAAACCACCGATAGTAACCTGATAAACCTAATAATGATCGCAGCGAACGCAGATTTGAAGACTCTTTATAATTTGAAATGGCGCTAACTTTATCTTCTGCTGTTTTCAGACCATTTTGCGAACCATTAAGTCCTAAATATTTTACATTTGTTCTAAGGAATTTCGATTTTTCTGCAGCGATTATCATATTGGCATTCAATAATTTTGAAATTACGAGTACTATGTCCTCGAGATGTTTTTCTGCAGAAGGCAAAAATATAATAACGTCATTTATGTAAACATGCCATCGTATTCCTATATCTTCTCGTAACATATCATCTATTGCTCGTTGAAATATACTAGGTCCATTTTTTACACCAAATGGTAAACGACAAAGTTCATATTTTCCGTTGTTAATAGTAAAGACTGTTTTTCCCTATCTTTTTCTGCAAGAAAAATTTGATGGAATCCCGATTTCAAATCAATCGTTGTGAAATATTTAGACTTCGCTAAATTTGCTAGAATACTTGAGGTATCTGGAATGGGATATCGATCTGCCATAGTTTTTCCATCAAGCTTCCTGAAATCTATAACGTCTTATTTTTGGATGCCCTAGCTCATCTACACCTTTTTTATTTACCACGCATAAAGGGTTGTTGTAGGGTGAACGACTCTTTTGAATTATGCCAGTTTGGAGCATTGATTGAATTTCGTCATTAACAAATTTGTTAGCCGAAATTTGATGCGGATAGCTTCTTGAGTCCCAACCAACATTATTGTTCTTATAAAGCACTTCAAGAGCTTTATAAGAATCAAATCAAGCTTTGGCTAGGAGTATAGCTTTTTGACATTGTTCTTATAGCATTCTTGAAGAATGTTGATAGCGAGAAAGTGGCGTATGAAATTAGCCATATAACGCTCTATAAACATATTTGAATAACTCTTGAAATCCCTTATAAGACTATCTTTAAAGATGTTATAAGAACTTATTCCCATAACAACTTAGGAAGCTGGTATAAGACTTCTGATTCTTATAAAAGAATTAGGCAAGAGCAAGAATAGAAACTAAATCTGTGTGTGTATTTTTTGTATGGAATGGTAGTCGTGTTTATTATGTAGGTGATTGAGTTGAAAAAGACTGCAAAAGTGAAAAGCAATGTGGTGTCTCATATATGTAAAATAATAAAACGAGTTAAATAATGACTATACGAACGTGAAATTTTTCCACGAAAGGGATTTCACTGATAAAGTATATTGTTCTACCCCTTAAATAATTAAAACGCCCTTGAAATGAGACTTGTATATAATTTTCAATACTTCATACAAGAATTTTTTTTTGTAATTTACTTGCTCAAAATAGTTCATAATAAGTAATAAAACGTCGTTTGACAAAATGTATACAAGCAATACCAAATATATAGTATGAAAATTTTGAAAATATCTTTAGATTAGCTTTTTCAACCTGGTTGCATTTCACTTTAATGTTTTCATTTTTTACAAAAGGGGAAAATATGGCCGATGATTTTTATCTGTTCTAAAGCTTTTATAAACCCATTATAGGATAGTTACTTCATTGTGAATTTAATAAGTAAGTTATAAGCCATTATACTTATAAAGCTCTTGTTCAAGATTGTTACAAGTATAAAGTGAGACAAATGTTAAAACTGAGCACAAATTACTCTTGGGAAAAGCTTTTATAAGATTATTATTAGAACTACAATCAGTAGGTTCTATTCAAGAGCATTATTAGGGCATTATACAACCTTTCTCTTGGCTAAATCATGTTGAAGTAACAATAGGAACCAAGTCTTGAAATTACCAAATTAGAAGACATTATAAGCCTCTACTCTTAGAAATAACCTTAATAATCATTTTATACGAAATGTTTCTGATTCGAAGCTGTAATATGAGCTTTATAAGAATATTGCTTCTTTATCCAAGACTAAAATGTTTGTTGGGGTAGATGGGCTCGTTCGTTTTTAACTGATTCCTAACCGATTCGGGAATTTCTTAATATTTTTTTATTAAATTGTTAACTTCCAAGCATGGCAAAAATAAAAATGGTTCAATCCCATCTTTGTACAAGATTTCGTCTGAGTTAGTATTTATGGAAGCACCAATATCTTCAAGGAAATCATAGCCTATGATTGCACCAAACTTCTTAATATTAGGAAGAATAAAAAAATCAACAAGTCTATCAAAAATTTTAATGGAACATTTTTCAGATATAATGTTGGTTCCATTAATATGGTTTTCAAAAAAATAAATCTTTTTATACAGGTTTTGGCAGTTTTCGTGTCAATTAAAATTTTTGATTTGAGTCCATTATATGCACTTTTTTCGATGTATGGCAGCCAAGAATTTGATCCTGAACAAAAAAAAAGATGGTCTCCCTCAAATATTTCTTCATCAGAGCTACATAGTATATGATATAAATTGCTTATCTATTCTGGATATGGAAGCGTGATTGACGCGTTAGGCATTGCGCGAGCTCATATTTTCATCTCCTTTCCGCGTTATAATTTGTTGCGATACTGCTTGAGGTTTTGAGTTATGCGTAGAAATATGATTCAGGTTATTTGAACGCAATTTTGAATAATTTTGTCAAGAAGATTGTGCACGGAAGGCATTAATTGAATTTCGTCTAAAACTTGAGATAGATGGATCTATACCCATAGGTGCTTGTGCAGATTGCGTTTGTCTTTGATTGAGACTCAGGTTTGATAAAATTTGATAGTAAGGATTTTTCTTTCGAATTAAAGGATTAGGATTACTTCTTTCAGCAAATGCGCTAGCGAATTCGGACCTTTGCTGATTCATTTCAAACTCTAGAGCTAAAGCTAAGGCAGATGAGAAGTCTTATGGCCGAATAGAGAATAATATATTGCATATTGGTGATTTCAAACCCAAAACGAATACTAACAAAGCATCATTTCTATATTTTCCGTTAAAAATTTGTAATGCTTCACTGTTATTTGAAAATTCCAGAATGGCTTCATTCGTCATTATAGTCAATTGTTTTTCTATGCTGTCCTAGTAATATATTATAGAAAGTTTTCCCCGTCGCAATGTGGACAATTCGTGTTCTAACAGATAAAGAGATTTTCTGTCCGAATATGTATGATAAAGCTGAGCTATGATTGCTTCGAAATTCATAGGAGTACTAAAAGAAGAAAGAACGGTGTCTGCCGCGTCTGTAATTTTATTGCGAATTATGGCAACCACTTGGTAGTATCGATTGGATCCAAAATGCCGCTCAAAGGGTTTCATTGCAGCTTGCGAAGCTTGTCTCCAAGAAGGATATTTGACTGCGGATCCAGAAAATTCTGGAACAGATTTCACGACATCAAGACTTATGTCACATTTGATGCTCTCATCGATTTGAATATCCTAAAAAAAATTTTATTGCAGAAGAAGGAACAATCGTTTCTTTCTGATTCCCTAGCTCAAGGGTGTCCGGCCTTTTGATCAATGGGAGCTACTTTTATATTTTAAATTTCCCTGGGATCGACTTCTGATAACATGCTTATAGACAATTTAATTGATATTTTATATAATTCTTAAAAGTTAAACTGTACGTTTTGAAGACGGAATATCGTTATATGTATAATAATAAGTAAGAGTATGCCGAAGAATGCTCCGGCCTTAGAGGGTATTTCAAGCTATCTATTCCTAAATGAAACAGTTTTAGTGGGAGAGTAGCTCTGCAATGTACAGTTACTTGGCATTTATGCTCTTCCTCCTAATTGTTCAAAAACCACAAAATCTTCCAGAAATCATGACCTTTAAAGCATGCATTTCTAAGCATCTATTTTGTGGGACACATATTTGTTGTTCATCGACTCATATACGCGCATATAAGTGATTTTTTGCAAATCAATCCAAGACAGACAGACAGACGAACAGACACCAGATCGATTTCAATAGGGTATTTAAATTATTTTGAAATACCTTAAAAATGATCCAATATTGTTATTTGTGTATTTTTTACATTTTATTTAATGTTTTATGAAACAAAACAAAAATTATACAACTTACATTTTTATTTACATTATATTTTTACATCACATTTTTACATTACATTTTTATATTACATTTTTACTTACAACATTATACAAAAATTTAAAATAATACAAAAATATTTAATGAGATATTTGACATTGTTCACTTTTGCCAATCTCCAAATAATTTGGCCGATAATTACTAGATGCAAATCGCATACAATCATCAAGATGATTATCTTTCAAACACTGACCGATATTTAGATTTTATGTAATTCATGTGAGCAAATGCGGATTCACACAAATAAGTACTTCCGAAGCATGATGAAACACGCAAATAAACATCAATCAAAGACGAATATTTATTTGGATTCAATATTTTCCATATATCAGTTTTGAAATTGTCCAATGTAACATCGTTTATTAGCTCAATTAATTGTAATTCTACGTCAGAGCTATCCATTGAAAATAAAATAGCCAAATTTCTAGCAAGATATTCGATTAAATTTTCATTTATATCCAGTGGGGAGGATATGAATCTGCAAATTGTGTTCAAATTTTTAAAATCAGCAAATCTGTTTTCGAGTTCTTCCGATATTCTCTTCAATACAACAGCATACTTCTCATAATCATACATATCAACATTTTCACCAATCTCATCTTTCAAATGGCTGAAATAAGAGATATCCTTTTTCTTCAGCTTAGAAATCCGTAGCTTCAATTTCATTTTGAAAGAATTTACCGATGAAATCATATCTATGATGGTTTTGGATCTTGATTGTAATTTTAAATTAATTTCATTTAACTTCGATGTTAAATCCATTAAAAACGCCAGTTGTAAAAGCCAGTTCTTGTTTTGTAGATAGCTTGACCTGTTATCATTTCTCTCGAGCAGAAAATGTTTTATTTCGGGTAATAATTCTCGAAACCGAGCGAGGTCTAGTCCTTTACTTAATCATCTTATTTCATTATGCAACAGCAAATCAGAGTGATGTTTTTCAAATTCCTCTACTAGTAATCTAAATTTTCTCCTCTACAGAGGTTTGGTTCTGACGGAATTGATGATTTTTATGGCGGTTTCCATCACTTGATCCATGTTTATGAATTTTGCGCATAATGCTTGTTGGTGAATAATGCAATGATATGATAAAAACTTGGGAAAACTTTCATCTTTCTTGTAGAGTGCAATAAAACCATTTTCACTGCCAACCATGGATAGTGCACCGTCTGTCGTAATAGAAACGAGTTTTCGTAGTGGTAATTTTTCTGATGTAATGAAGTCTTTAAAACTGTTATATATATCTTTCTCTAGGACCTAGCTCCATAATATGAGCTTCCAATCTTGTTTTGTTTGTGCTCTTGCAGCATTACTTTGAGATGTCACATTAACAATAAGTTCATTCATTTCTTGTTTAAGCTGCACTACTGTTTGAGACGTGACTCTAGTCAGTAGCTTAGTGATTTCTTCTGCATTGAGAGACATTGTCGAATATATATATATATATATATATATATATATATATATATATATATATATATATATATATATATATATATATATATATTATCCTCTACTCGATTATACGACTAATTTATAAAAATGCATCTTGAAACTTACGTGAAAATTCCCTTTTTTGCAAACAAAATTATTTTTTACACACTGCTACTAAGTGTTCCACTTAGAGTTTATAAGTTTTTCGTCACAATCAAGTTAAATGATTCAGTCGTACACTAGAGAATATGATGTGGATAGACTTTAGTATGAATGGAAATTATAGATGGATCAATCAAGTTGATGATATAGTTAATGCCTATAATACCAAAAAACATCGAACAATAAAAAAGGCTCCATCTGCTGTGAATAATTCCAATGAAAAATTGATTCTGTCTACTGTATATAACTACATTAACGTGATGGGTCCATTCAAATATAATGTGTGTGAATACGTGGGAATCAGTAAATACAAACATACATTTGAAAAGGGTAATACACCAAATTGAACAACGGGAATTTTCAGGATCCGTCAAATCCGTGTAACCAATCAATGGCAACACACACAATTTCATACAAAATTCCCTGGGGGTTAGATTGGGAAGAGCTGTGCCCTACATGCTGAAAGTTTAATAGTAAGGCGACGAAAATATTCTGAAAGTTTAATACAGTGACCGAAATTCAATTAGAACCACATCATTTTTCTAAGCTTAATAGGATTCTTTTACCTGAGCTGATGTCAAGAATACCTTGACGGCTAGGTACTAGCCTGTAATTACTATCTGATTGCATTAAGTGCCAGCTAATTTTATCTTGTTTTGTTTTGTTCGAAAAATAGAAAAAATTTTGGGTATTAAAAGGCGAAATTCAATTAGAACCCCTCAATTTTCTCTGGTTGTCAAAAAAGTTGGACGTAAGCTAACCTTTAAATTTTGCGTTTGAAGTGCTTGTGAGTTACAAGTAAATATTAAAACCAAAAACAAACAGATCAACTGGCGTAAAGGAGCAATGGGCAAGCGCCGAATCCTTACGAATGAAGAGCGTGGAAAAATTGTTGCCTACAAGGAGCAAGGCCTTTCAAATCGGGAAATAGGCAGGAAGATAGGAAGATCTCACACCTGCGTTGGGTTTTATGTAAAAAACGAAGAGATTTATGGAAAAAACTACCGATCAAAAGGAAATGTAACAAGCCGCGAAGTGCGACCCATGAGGTCCACACGGTCAACTTCCCAGTAATATCTACATAGATATTAAAAATATTAAACACAATAAAAGTTATGGAAATAATACTACTTCAAATAATAAAAATGTACCTCTCATAAAAATTATTGGAATGATTTATTATTAATTGTAACATCTACGGGAGCGTCAATTGATTACGTAAGGATTTTGGTGCATTGGTTTAATTGATTGTTCACGCGGATCAATCGGAGGGGGGACAGGTTACAAAGCAGTTTTTTTCATTAAAGTTTAAACATGGTGCTGTGAAGACTATTGAAAATCTTCTCAAATTTTACAAATATTAATAAACTTTGATTGACTTTACAACAATGTCTTTAGAATGAGAGATTTAAGGTATTATGATTCCTGAACCTTTTTTACATGGTGACTTTGAATGATTTTTTATTTTTAATTGTTTTTTTGTAATCATGAGAAAAGTTTTTGCTGGTTTCTCTACAAAAATCGATAAAATTTTATAAATTCTACAAACATTTATTATTACGATGTGCAAATCAGGTTAAAAATGCATTTTTTTATGAAAAAAACACTACTTTTCGAATTTTTTCTTAATAAATTAAAAAAAAACGCTTTAACAATTTTTTTAAAATATAAAAACATCATAAAAATGATAGTACGCGTCGATTGATACATTAATGATGGAAATATTATATTTAGTTCTCGAGATATAATGAATGACGTAAATGACCTTGAACGTTTAATGATTTTTTATTTTTTATTTAATTATTTTTGTAATCATGAAAAAAACTTTTGCTGGTTTTTTTCACAAAAACTATTAGGAGTATGTAAATTATATAAACATTGCTTCCTTAGGTTTGAAAATCAGGTTCAAAATTTCGATTTTTTGAAAAAAATCTAATTTTTTGCACTTTCTTTTAAAAAATTAAAAAACGGCTCCTAGAAATTTTTTAGAAACTTGAAAGAATTACAAAAATGTCAATACGCGTCGATTGACACCTTGTTCAAAAAAATCGTACGTTTGGTTCGCGAGATTTAACGCATGACAGAAATGACCTTCAAAGGGGCAAAACAACACCCCCCCCCCGACCGAAGTATCCCAAAAACTAATCAGCTCTTAAAATTGCAAAGACGCTTCGATTGACACCTCAACAAAGTCGATACGACTTCGTTTACGTGAGTTATGCTCGTAGAAAAAAGTGTCCACGAACGTACATACGTACGTACGTACGTACATACACACACACACACACATACATCTCCCTTTCTGAAAACACTTTATATATACTCTATAGACCTCAAAATGTAAAGAAATGTTGAACATTACAATTTCGATTTTCGAGGCGATTACAAGAACTTCCCATATACTGGGAAGTTAAAAATATCAAATAGAGAACGAAGGAACATTTTTAGGCTCGCATCATCTAGAAGAGTCACAGCACCAGAAATAAAACGGGACCTGAATTTACGAATTTCCGTTCGGAGAATCTAGCAAATTTTAGCAGCGTCAAAGCGATTTAAATGGAGTAAACGTTCTAAAAAAAACCATTGTTGATGGATCGTCATCGAGCAAAACGACTTCAGTTTGCTGAAATGTATATAGCTTTTGGAGAAATGTGGAAAACAATGATTTTATTCGACGAGAAAAAGTTTAATTTGGATGGCCCGGATGGTTTTAAGTTCTACTGGCACGATTTGACGAAACAAACAGATGTCACCATGAGTGGAAACTTCGGTGGGGGCACAGTGATGGTTTGGGCTGCTTTTTCGTTTTATGGTAAATCACCAATGTGCTGGATAACGACCAAAATGAATAGCAGAAAATACCTTGACTTGCTGGAAGAGGAGAGCAGCAACCTACAGACACGTGGACTTTCCAGCAAGACAATGCCGCAATTCATAAGGCATCGATGGTAATGGAGTGGTTCAAAGCAAAAAATAGAAGTTTTCGATTGGCCAACAGTGTTTCCTGACTAAAATCCCAAGGAAATTTATGGGGAATTCTAGTGAGAGCTGTATACGGTGACGGAAACCAATATGAATTTGTACATGAGTTGAAAGATGCTATTTTGGAGGCTTGGCTACAAATCGAGCAGGCTTCACTCGAAAATTCAGTTTTAAGTATGAAAAACAAGCTAATAGAAATAATCAGGCAAAAAGGAGGTCACACCAAATATTAATTTTGTAATTGTGTTACTTTTCATTATAATAAAAAATATTCGCTTTAGGTGGATCTAATTGAATTTCGCCCTTTAAAACTGACTAGTTGTATATTTTTCGAACAAAACAAAACAAAGTCCAATCGCTTGCCATTTAATGCATACAGGTAATAATTACAGGCAAAAGGCTCGCGGTGAAGGCATTCGTGAAAGCAATTCAGATAACTGGATTCTTCTGAAACAAAAAAAGTGAGTGGTTCTAATTGGATTTCGGTCACTGTAGTAAGCCGACTATAGTAAGCCATGTTCAATGGGCTGGAAATATACTAGTAGCGACAGTTAAACCAAGCCAAAGTGTATTACTACATCAAGTGCTGTAGGAGTGAAGGATAGTAGTAAGTGACGTACCACAGAACCGGTTTTTGTATGTGTGTTGGTATCAGGTGTGTGGCGGTAATTGGCGACGTTGGTAGAAGCCTATGGAGGGTCTGGGTTGGGGCTGTGATTTGCAGTGTTGGTAGAAGGGTGTTGTGGTTGGTTGGTTGCGTGAGGTAGTGGTAGGGTGTGGAGGATCAGGTGTGTGGTTGTAATTGGTAGAAGGCTATAGAAGATTGGGTTGTTGCGGTTGTTTGGTTGTGTCAGGCCGTGGTAGGGTGTGGAGGATCAGGTATTTGGTGTTGATTGACGGCGCTGGTAGAAGGCAATAGCAGATCAGGTGGTTGGCGATGATTTTGAACGTTGATGGAAGGCTATAGAGGATCGGGGTGCTGCGGTTGGGTGCGTCAGGAAGTGATAGGTCGTAGAAATAGGGTCAGATGTTTTGGCTGTAGCTGTGGTTTGTGAGATGTGTCATGTGTTGGGAGATGTTGTATTCATAACTGGTTGGTTGTTAGGAGGCTTAGAGTACGTTAGAAAGACTTCTAAAGTCAATTTTTGTAAAATGGTGAAACAGGAGCTCATGAAAACCAGACAGAAAGAACATAAATGTACCTTCATTCGCGAATTCAACTTGAATTTCGTTCGTTGGCGATGTCGTGAATATTAATTAACTCTCTTACGAATCAACAGAGACACTTGCAAAAGAAACTATATTAATGTATGTATGTATGTATGCTGTTCAAACTCAACTTGAATTTCGATCGTACCAGCAGAGGAGTGCATACAATTAACTTGCTTACGATGAGCTCCTTGTAGTATCGATATGTAATAGCTGCAGCTATAGATGTATGTTCAAACTCAACCTGAATTTCGATCGTACTAGCATTGTAAAATGGTGAAACGTGCGCGCAGAAAACCAGCCAGAAAAACATAAATGCACCTTCATGAGCGAATTCAACTTGAATTTCGTTCGTTGGCACTACCGAGCATGTTAATTCAAGTTTTCCTTCAAGCGAATGTATGAAGCACCTGTTTAAGGCAACGAATGATGGTTACAGGTTAAAGCCTTGCACGTACATTTTCTGTGGTTCTGTGTAAAATTTTGCTTAATGTAATACGAACCCATTGATTTCAATACGCCGTATTTCTGTACTTATTTGTGCGAACGAAGGGTGAAAAGAAGTGTGAAATTTTGATGGTAATAGCAATTCATACTGATTCGATCGTATCATTAATGGGTGCATATTAATTAACTCGCTTACGAATCAACAGACTTGCGAATAAAGAAATATTATTGGAAAGATTTCAATATCATCTGCATCTTAAACTGAAATGGAAGGTATTTTTCGACACTATAGATGACGTCAGGGAGGATCCTAAACGGCCGGTTGTGGAGTTGTTGTCGAATGTTACGCGTCTTGAGTTGAATTCAGGTGAAATGGAATGATGTGAATTATTTTTGCTTTGTTATCAAATTAAGTAATTACTCGTTACACTTATTGTGAAATCAAATTTTTTGTCAGAATAAAATATAAGCACCACTACTCTTAACATTTCTTTCATTTCATTGCAAACCGTGTAACAGTGAGACATGGCACAAGTTATTATAGACATCCAGTTTGTGTGGAGGGGAAATGGTCAATATTTTGTAAAAGAACTAGCTGTTTTACCTTTTGAATCAACTTTACCTGTCGTTCATCATTTTGCTCCTCCATAACCTTATCAGGAGTTACACCCGAGAACGCGTCTTCAAATGATTTTGATGTGACTTGGATCAATGGCTTACGATGGTGTGATGGTAATGTGGATTATAATCGACTTGCAGAAAGTTTGACAGAGTTCAACGAAACGACTATATACGTGAAAGGCGCTATTAAGGAAAGTTTTTTAAAAAAATATTTACCAAATGCTAACGTAATACAGAAATGTACCTGTGTTTTACGTGGTGGCCTGACAAGTGTGTCTTAACACCACGAGCTTCTTAAGCTACGAGTTACGATATGTTCGCACCAAAACCCCCCATAAACGTACTAGTCAATAGTCCATATCAAGTATGGGTACTGCTTTTCTGAATACGGGCACCAAATTTAATTCAAAGCTGACAGGGCTCCTGTTTACCCTTGGTCAAGATTTGGACCTATCATCATCCATGCCGCTTTTTGGGCAACGGCACCCCTGTCGTAAACGCAACAGCACGCCGATGCACTACATACAGGAGGGTCTCACAGCAATGTGTTAAGATCCAAACTGTATTGTAATGAAAGTACCCGCTAATGGGTGTACAACCACAGCCCCTAAGTTTCAGCCTCCACAGGCTCCTCACCAACACCGGCAGGGACAAGTCCCTGGGGCCCCGGTTCCCTTAGTTCCAGTATACCGCTGGTAAGGTTTCGAGGAAGCTCAATGCAACCTTTTCAATTGAGCCCCTGCAAGCTCTGGATTGATCGCCGTTTGGTCCATGGGTTACTAGGGGTCAACCACTTCCCCTTTATGTCAGTCAGCAAAGTATAAAACCTACTGTTTTGACACACCATGAGTCTAGGTAGTCATTGAAGTTCCGTGAGGTCGACGAATGCCCCGTAAGTCAATCAGCAAAAGTAGCAAACTCTACTATTTTGACTCCTTCATCCGGTTTTTGGTCCTAATGGGTTACTAGAGGTCAACCACTTCCCCTTGATGCCAGTCAGCAAAGCATTTTACAACCTACTGTTTTGACACACCATGAGTCCTTTTAGTCTGAAGTCCGTGAGGGTGACTATCCCCCCTTAAGCCGGTCAGCAAAAAGTATATTCTACTGTTATGACTCCTCCATCCGGTTTGTCCATGGTTACGTGGGGGCGACAAGCTCCCATTGATGTTGGTCAGCTAAGATATACCTACTAAGATAAACTTACTAAGATACTTACTGTTTCAGACAAATCCATGCGTAAAAGGTCAGAAGTCCGTGAGGGTGACCATGCCCTCTTGAGTACAGTGACTCCTTCATTCGGTTTGGATCATTCGGCGTTACCCGGGGTGCACCGCGAGGAGGCGATCCTTTTTACACCCCGCTAACGTAATACAGATAGAAATACCAAAACTGAGAGAGCTCAAGAATTTTATGACAACCTGTAGAATTCACAACCCACTGCCTACAACAAGATGTGCCGCTCAAAATTTTATCAACCTTTATATGTATTATTTAATGAATAATGTGTATTACTAGTGCGAGAATAAAATATGTTTTATTTTGCAATGTTTCATTGTGTTGTTTTATTTCAAAACGTCAAAAATAAGATTACAACTGCATAAAATTAGAAATTCATAAAAAAGTCTTGAATAGTTGATATTTATATAATATATTCGAGATGGAATGAAAAAGTCCTCATGACTTAGCTTCAACAGATCTTTCTCTTTGCACCTGTTACAGTACAGCTCGTAATATTCCTTAACACATTCCGAAGCCAGGTTGTTGTGGTGCATAACCATATTGAAGAACTCCATCATCTCAAATAGCTTGAATAGTTCTGCATGTTTTAGTGTTATGCTACCAACGCCTACAGGTATCTGGTAACGTTTCAAAGATCCTAATTGGTTCTCTGGGAACTGAACGCCTGCTGTGCCTTTTAAATCGTTTAGGTGTCTGTACAACGTATTCCATTGGCTGTGGTCAACTGCTGGCGGGAGCCGTCCATGATAATGAAAGATGGCCTTTGCTTGTATGTTTGTGGGTCAAATCCTAGTGTTATCCTGCGATTATGGCATCCATTTAGATAGTACTTTTAATTCAAAAGAACATCTTCATCGCACGGCACACTAGACTTGGGGAGTGTTTTTGTCTTGGTTTCCTTGGAGTTGGAGATGATACTAGATAAAGTTTTCGTTGCTTTTCTCTTCTTCTGCACCTCACGTTTAGAAGCTTGTGATTGCTTACTAGTAGACTTGTTAACAGGGGCTGACATCTTTCGTAGCTCGAGAAATAAACTGTGGTGGGTACGTGATTTTAAGTTGCTTTTATATCGCCTTCTCGCATGTAGGTCTGGTTACAAAACTCACCACCATTTTGTGAATTGTCCTTCATATAAATTTTGCGAAATAAATTTATCATTTCACCATCATTGAAATTGTAATCTGTAGTTGAAAACCGTTTTAGGAATTTTTAAGACTTCTGCCACTACAACGAAAATGTAGAAAAACGCAACAATACTGTCCACATGTTTTCGAGAGACCACCTTGTAACCGCTGCTTATTATTCACAAACATTTTTCCATTTTGATGAAGGAATTTTTTAAAGAACTTGTTATCAGGATATATACCAAACGAGTCAAAATACTCAGCCGGACCTTTTTTCGGGTAATAAAATGCAACCCAACTGCGTCCTCTTTTACTGGCCGGATCGGGGTTGGCGATGACACATGCAGGCTTGCTTACTTTTCGAGGTAAACGATTACAGGGGAAACCACCTTTAAAATACCTGTTTGTTTTAATGTTACTCCTCAATGTGCTGATGATCTCTATCGTGTTCATTCCTGTTCATTCAGGAATATGTTTTAAGGCTTACAACTTTTGTGTGTGATGTTACGTAACTCTGTAGGAATCCCCTTGTTGAGTCTCCGTTCACGAAGACTGTTGCGAATTTCGCCAGGGACCTGATAAGATCTTCATCAAGCCTTTCGAGCTCTAAGTTGAAATGCGCCCTTTCGTACATTCGCGCTGGCTTGGATCACGTCACCTCGATCGTGCACGTCGCCATCCAGCGCTATGCAGAAACGACCCACTGGGAAAACTGGTTGCGCACCACAGGGAACCGGTTAGCAACAAGCAGGTTCCAAGTTCCTAGAAGGGGTCGACAGCGCGATTCTGGTTCTGGGAACGGGAAAATGGGCAGTTTAAGCGGGATTCTAGACAAGACCACCGGTGCAATAGGTGAAGCTGGGACTTACAAAAAGTGTTCACGACGTGATTAGAGTGTCTTACATTTATATCGGTTATATAAGGAAGGCTATGTGTGTTCCGAAAGAATCGAACAAAAATACGTGATGTTAAGCGCGAATCCCATTTTCAAAACATTTAATCCTTAACGTCAGGTGTAGTTAGGACGGCAGTGAAGGATCAAGGAAACGCGCTCATTCAGTGGAAGTGTTGTTCAGTCCAAGCCGCTCATGTGCTCGGCTCCGTTCGATCGGAAGAAAGTATCTCTCACGGTGAACTCGGTGCGACATTTTGTCGTTCAACAAAACCCGGTCATCCTTCGTGAGGACAACCATAAGAAGTAGCAATTTCGGTCGAATCATTATTTTTCGAGGCATTCTAAGACACGTGTGTTTTATTTTATTGTAATCTGAACATTTGAAAAGTTGCAAGTTTCTGCCTTTGGTTTTCGTTCGCGTTCACCACTCAACAGAAAAAAATATCTAATTTTGATCTCTGTACGGTGTTGTATTCAACGATACGAGTGACATGTGATTGCTGTGAAGTGGCGCACACTAGGATCCAGCAAAAATGGATGCAATTTAATTGGAAATCATCAACAACAGAACAGACTTTTCAAGAGAATCAATCACAATCTGATTCAACAAACTGCCACAACCCGAATCGTATGAGCTGTCCGCCGTTAAGTCAAATGCTAGTAAGAAACAACGGTTGTTGAAGAAATTCTTAGATCTCTGATGACCTTTATCAAAGTAGTTAATACTAGTGCCCTTGAATAGAGTAAGGTATCCTCTAGTACTAACAGGTTTATCACGCGAATAATCAAACTCTAACGGTTGGTTTGGCACTTGAACGCCGTTAACTGATAGATTGAAATTAGTTATGTTGTTGTGTTTAAAGTTGAATGGATTTTTTGTGCGCTTTCCGGTGTATGAGTCATTATCCACCATACCGAAAACAAGCCGGTTCTGTAATTTTCCGATCACTACGTTATCAAGAGATAGTGTGAATGTGTTGGTGGGTAGTGTATAAGTTGTATGGGTAAACGGCATTTGTGCGTTGTAGTACAGCTTCATGTGCTAACAATATACTAGGGTTGACAGTAACATGATTCATGAACATTGTCGCTTCTAGTAATTTCACACGTGGGTTAAAGTCATTTTCTTTCGAGTACAAATAAAATTCCGGTTTTTACAATGATAAGGTTAAACGTAAGTCCACCCCATTCAATAAAAGTTTATCTTGATTTGACAGATCACTGTGAATTGTGCTCATCAGCTCGACCACGTTACTCTTCCCAATAATTGCAGACCATTTAAGATAGCCTTCATTCAACTCGTTAGGACCACCGCCAGATCTTGAGTCTTCAATCATCTCCATCTCATTCTGATCAAGATACCACCCGGCCGATTCCAAATGAGTGGATGCAGCGTCTTTACCGTAGTTCAGTAGATTTTCACTATAGGCACGATAGTGGCAATTGTTGCCTGTCTGAGCTCTATTCTTCCCATTCAATTGTACAGTGCATTGTCTAAAAAGTGAGTGCATGAGGTGGTTAGCTACACCAACCGGATCAGCTGCACCTTCACCTCCATCAGCTTTCTTAATTTTTTCTTTACCGGTGAAAAGTTCTTCCTTATCATTTATTATTTCAATCAGTTGCACCTTGAGCCGTAAGTAGATGCTGGATGAGTCACGATATGTATCCCCATGACCAAGAGAAACAAATTCCAACACCGAAGAATTGTCCAGTGATGCAATTGGTTTGTAAGCAACTTCTTCGGTTTTCAAAATACTGTTTTGAATTGGTGGGGAGGCAAAAATATCCCATTCAGACTTCATATACTCTTTCTGCATCATGAAGGTATTATCTTTCTGTCAAATATATCCAATGCACGACTCCTAACTCGGCGCTGTCGTTTTAAAAAAAATTTAAACTTCCTCGATGACAGCTTTCTCACCTTCCGCCCTTTTTTACGCTTAGGCACTGATTTCAAATGCTTACTTGTGTAAGGGTTAGCTCTTTTTATAGCCATTCGTATTCCTCTACCCTCCATTTTATCAAAGATTTTATTTATACCTTTTTGGGTTAATTCATGTACTGCAGATTTCCCTTGCTCCTTTAGTACCTGCTTCAGTGGTTTACTCCCTGTCTCTTTAAAAATGGATTTTCTCGTTTCTATGACTTGTTTTCCTATAGTTTTTGCACCGGGCAGAAATAAAGGCTGAAGATAACGTATCAACCCACTGAAAAAACTTCCAACACCCCTTCCACGCTGGTATACAAGTGGCGACCGATATAATTCTCCAATGTATGATAATCTACCTCCACTCTGGACAATGTAGTAACGTGCGAAGTGTGAATTCATTGCATTAGTATAGAGCTGTGTTAAATTCAGTGACCAAACTATGTTTATATTTACAACGTAGGAATATTTATAGATTCTAACTTTCGCTTAAAATGAAGCATGACATATGTTGGAGTAAAGCTAGGCTCAAAGTTGACTAACTCACCGTAATGATCTGTAATTTTGATTGAGATACTTTCAATAAAGCTTTTCTCAAGTGGACAGTACTCCACATGCTCGAATCTAAACACGCTATCACAGCCTTTCAAGGGGATCGCTCGTAGATTTCTTACCAGTATATTTCCTATTATTGTGGGTTTAATGATATCTGTATAAACGTTTATCAATTCGGTTTTTTCACAATCATCAATACCTTTATTGGATGAGTCACAATATGTTCTTTTCTCAAGTGTAGATAATGATTTTTCTAGCTGACTTATACTGTCTAGCATTATTGATTTATCAAACAACTCTTTTATTTCTGTATCGATCGATTTGGGATCGCGCTTTTCAACGGGTGTATTTAAGAAAGCGTCGATGAATAAGCCAGCTATATTGTCGGTTTTATCCACCTCTACTGGGACAGGAGTTGTAGCTTTTGATCCATCGGCTCTTTTGTATGGCATATCAATAATAGTGTGGAAATCGGTTGTTTGGATCCACCCATCGGGTAATATTTCTGTACCGGACTCTTTAACGGCACGGCATACAGACCCATGGATAGCTGAGGCAATTTTGTTAAACACCTGTTTTCGCAGTTGATATGTTGTGGTTTCTTAGTAATAGGGCAATGAAATCTGTTATGTTAATCGATGACGCAATAGGTAGCTCTACATTAACCTTTACACCATAATCTTTTAGATGAAATGTGTGGGTAGTCGGTTTTGCCTCTTTGTTCCGCTTGTTCTTTAAACTATTAGCCGGATGAATATATTGATCTATCATCTGCAATAATTCGGCATAGTTTCGTTTGTTTCTCGGAATCTGCCCAATTATGTAGTCTATAAATCCCCGGAATGATTCAAATTTTACACCTAATTTTAAATAAACCTTTCAGCAATCTTTCCAGACTGATAAACATGTATACAAAAATCTTTTTCTTCTATAATACTTCTTATGTGAGCAATTGCCTTTTCATCTCTATCTTCTACGATACGATCGTGTATTATTTGTATGATTTCGGTTAAGTAATAGTTATAATAGTCAGGTCTAATTGACAAGAAAAAAGATGAAAGGAATGATAAAAAGTTCATATCATCTCCCTTATAACATAACTTTTGCAAATCATTCGCATCTCATCTAAAACGAACATGATATTTACCCAATCCAACAACTTTAGCGATTATTGCTTTTGAATCTTTTTCAATTGGTACAGATTGTGGTGCCTTGGTAACGCTTACGTCTTCAGTGGGTACAAACCGTTTAGAAATACCTCTCTTATCTGATACACTTTTCTCATTTCTTCGTTTTGGTAGAGCGATTTCTGTTATACCAACATACCAATTGCCTGTAAACTTGCACATACTCGGTAATATATTTTCGAAAGATGCTAGTGTATTGTCAGGGTAAATGTCGAGGGAACTGTTACTCAAGAGGCACTCGTAGAACTCTGCATATTTTATGTTAATAGGCATTTCTAGATTCTGTCCCAATTCAGGTTTCGTGCCCTGAAACTAGGCCCGGTCCTGAATCTCAACCGCTCACTTTGTCGCGTAGGCTTCCTTATGGGAGAGTCAGCTTCATCTTGATTAGGGTTTAGCCGCGAAGGTCTTAATATAGACTGCCTGTCTGAGATTGGACCTAAATTAGTCACTATACCTTTATCATTTATTTCATCTAAATCAGTGAATACATCATTCAGCTCGTCCATACTCGTATCCATCGGGATTGTATACTGTGTCATTCCATCATCACTAGTTATTACTTTATACCCTTTTTCAGTTTCTCGAAATGACTCAGCCATACTTTTTCTTATTGCGGGAGCAGGTTTAACACTTTTTGCTATCCCACTTGCTGATAATCGTCGCTTTACAGCTGCAGGAAATTCTTGCTTTAGTGGTGTCATTTCGTTTACCGATTCAAATATCTCTTCCGCCCGTGAAGGTGAAGGTAAAGTTTGTGTGAGCTTCTCATTTTTAATCACAAATCTCGTCTGAGTGGTGTTGTCGCGCAATTTTTTAAATTTTTTATCCATCATACGGTCTTTCGAAGAAACATTTTCAGCTTTCATTTCCATAAATGATTGTGTTGTTCGCCTTGCATTTAAAAATTTCATAAGCACATTCCTATACTGATACCATTTTGCTTTATCATTAAGATTTTTAGTGTTCAATATTTTGCTCATGCGTTTGTCAAACAAACTTTGTGCAGAAGAGCTTTCGATTGTATTTTTTAAGCGTGCATATACTTCTGGAGATAGTAGAAGCATTTTGTTAAGATTGTTATTTCTATGCATATTTTTCAATCAAAGAACCTATCACACCTGAAAGTACACTTTGTAATAAAACAGGTAAAAAGCCACCTTGCTGCACTAACACTTTACGTTGCCGTGTCACAGATTTTCTTGCATCGGCAAGCTTACGCACACCCTTTATATTTACACAACCGCGTGAAACTTCTTCCTGATGGCCTGTGATTACCCTTCAGTGTGTTGTATGTAATTTCACAGAGACTTTTTATTACTTCAGGTTTCACCCTCTTCAGTATAGCTTTTCTTAAACACGGACTTTCTTTTCTAAGAACATGTCCTTCAATCTTTTCATTCTTGACACCATTGTTTTCCTGCAAACTATGTGGGGGGCAATAGCAAGTTAAAAACTTTGTATTAAATATATCTGTGCTGAACCTTAATGTATCATTGATATCCTGTGTTAGGTCTATTAGCAAATAGCTATGAGATTGATAAGTAATTTCTTTATATATTCTCATGAGCTCCGTACTATTTTCAGGATATACCTGTTTAGCGAGGTGCTGGAATTGACTCTTGTCTCGCGGATTCTTGAAACAAATCAGGTATTTACAATTAAGTGAAATATCACGACAAAATTTACCCTGATGAAATACATTCTGAGTCACCAAGATAACAGAAAGATTACGATGATGGGAGCTTTTTGTAAACAGCTCGCAAACCTGTCTTGAAAATGCATTTAACATCATATCATCCAATACAATTAGTATCGGTTCATTTGCAGTATTCGCGAATTCTTCAGGAATTGAATTTAAAAATTCAATATTATTAATAGGTTTGTGTACTGGTATAGCATGCTGTTCGGCATTACACCATATTACCTTTTTTATTTGCGGTTGAATCATCGTCTGGTTTGCAAGAAGATTTTCTATAAAAGTCGTTTTGCCACACCCAGACGGGCCTGCAATCATCATAGTGTAACGGGTGTTTGAAGTGAAGCATATCTTTGATGAAATTGTACGTAAATATGATGGTGTAAAGAATATTTATATCTTTTTGAGTATGATGAGTAGACGACAAGTAGTCAATGAACTCCACAGACCCACTCGTAGACAATTTGCACGTCGAAGGGTCACCATTAGAGGTATAGATGATTTGTGGCAAGCTGGTCTAGTTGATGTGGCTGCCTTCTCATCTGAAAATCATGGAACAAACTTTCTTTTAACTGTGATTGACACATTCTCTAAATATGCGTGGGCTCCACCTATTAAAAATAAAAGTGCAGGTGTAGTAGCAAAGGCTGCGGAATCAATTCTTAACCAGAGGCGCATCCCCCGAAACCTACAAACAGATACCGGCAAGGAATTTTTTTAACGAGGTATTTCGCAAGCTGATGAAATATTATGAAATAAACCATTACTCTACATTCAGCTCATTGAAAGCATCTATTGTTGAGAGGTTTAATCGAACGTTAAAAAATCTTATGTGGAAAGAATTCAGTATGAAGGGTAATTACCGTTGGATTGATATTTTACCAAGACTCATTGATAAGTACAATAGAACCAAGCATCGCACTATTAAAATGAGACCAATAGATGTCAATGCAACTAACGAAGTTCATTTACTTGCAACTTTGCATAGGAAAGTTAAGGCTGTTTCTAAACCTAAATATAAAATCGGTGATTATGTTCGCATAAGCAAGTACAAGCACGTCTTTGAAAAAGGCTACACCCCGAATTGGTCAACAGAGATATTCAAGATAAGGGTCGTAAATAAGACACAACCGCGAACATATATCGTTGAAAATTATTAAGGAAACACTATTCAAGGCGATTTTTATGAGATAAAATTATCAAAAGTAAAGCACCCTGATGCTAACCTTGTCGAGAAAATTTTAAAAAAAGAGAAAAATCGTGTTCTTGTAAAATGGCTCGGGTTTTCTTCAGCGCATAATTCATGGATATATAAAAGATGTCGTGTGAAACCTTGCTAAAAGTCTGTTACAGTCTGCTAAAATGCAAAACAATGTTGAATTCACCAGCGTATTTCACAACTAAATGAAATTATAGCCCGTGTTCTGCTAAAAAATTCAGAGAGAAATTTTTTATTGAGAGGTTTTTGCATTTAACATTGTCAGTTTAGAAACAACCTTTAGACAAACAAGATGTCTTGCACGGTAGAACTCCGTACATTTGAAGGTTTTGTTGCGGATTACGAGGATGTACTTCTGGATGAACATCGTGAGAAGCTGTTAAAGGATATCACACACTAAAGCTGTATTCGACGATACCGAATGGCACATCAATTCACGGATCACATTGCAAATCCTGCCCTTGGTTTTCTGACAACGCCAATTCCAGACCAGATACCTGTGAATGCTGCCATGGGGAAAAAATCTCCGGCAAAATTAGAAAATTAATATGTTTTTATTAGAAAATGTGAAATGAAAAGTTTTGAAAGAGATATTTAAGTAAAATTATAAATTACATTCGAACCAGCCTTTTATTTCTTCTTACACTGATATGAAATTGAAAAATGTGAAAAAGAAATAAAACAATGCTGTATGGCAAAAGCGACTCTTTATTCAAATTCATCGTTGTTATGCTGAACAAATTTTATTTTTAAATATCCACCTCTTGTGTCATCTTTACCTTCGAAAATCATATAGTTTTCCGCAATATCGTTACGATCGTCAATTTGACGCTGTTTCTTTATTTTCTCTGAGAATCTTGGTGGAAGAAAACAAAAAGTTCCAATGGTTAGGTGTACGGTGAGGCGTGATCCATATTGCGTGTTGACCAAACGAAAACATTTAACCCTATATTTCTTTCCGTGTTCCAAAGCAACAAGTGCTACATGTTGATCCGGAATGTCCTCGCATACACTGTTCAACACTTCTACAGTTTTTTCGTAAAAAGAACAAAGGATTAAAAAGAAACATTACCAGTATGTATGTAATATTATTACTCACCATATTTTTCTTGTCCCAACTTCTTCCAAAAGACTTCAAAAACTTCTGCCTGATAATTGACTGCAACCCTTCACTTTTATACTGTCTAGGCACACATAGGGTAATACGGGTGAGTAATTGCAAACTCAATAATAGATGTTTCCACACGAACTAAATATATTCATCCTCAGATAATTTCAATATACAGAATGAATACGCGATCCGCAACACAAAAGCATTCAACCATCAGCCTTGACCTTCACCTATACCACCCGTGTAAAATAATTAAATATGCACTGCTTAAAACAAATTTTTTCCGCAGACACTAATAACATTCACCCTCAGTGGGTTCAATATACAGGTCTTTTCATGTCCAGAGATTCTTGCCTCAAGCGTACCAAGCAAGCGCAAGCAACCATAAAGCATCTTCTAATTGACATACACACAGTTTAATTATGTATTACACCATTTCCTATCATTCCATTCCACCTGAATTCAACTCAAGACGCGTAACATTCGACAACAACTCCACAACCGGCCGTTTATGATCCTCCCTGACGTCATCTATAGTGTCGAAAAATACTTTCCATTTCAGTTTAAGATGCAGGTGATATTGAAATCTTTCCAATAATATTTCTTTATTTGCAAGTCTGTTGATTCGTAAGCGAGTTAATTAATATGCACCCATTGATGATACGATCGAATCAGTATGAATGGCTATTACCATCAAAATTTCACACTTCTTTTCACCCTTCGTTCGCACAAATAAGTACAGAAATACGGCGTATTGAAATCAATGGGTTCGTATTACATTAAGCAAAACTTTATACAGAGTCACAGAAAATGTACGTGCAAGGCTTTAACCTGTAACCATCATCCGTTGCCTTAAACAGGTGCTTCATACATTCGCTTGAAGGAAAACTTGAATTAGCATGCTCGGTAGTGCCAACGAACGAAATTCAAGTTGAATTCGCACATAAAGGTACATTTATGTTCTTTCTGTCTGGTTTTCATGAGCTCCTGTTTCACCATTTTACAAAAATTGACTTTAGAAGCCTTTCTAACGTACTCTAAGCCTCCTAACAACCAACCAGTTATGCATACAACATCTCCCAACACATGACACATCTCACAAACCACAGCTACAGCCAAAACATCTGACCCTATTTCTACGACCTATCACTTCCTGACGCACCCAACCGCAGCACCCCGATCCTCTATAGCCTTCCATCAACGTTCAAAATCATCGCCAACCACCTGATCTGCTATTGCCTTCTACCAGCGCCGTCAATCAACACCACATACCTGATCCTCCACACCCTACCACGGCCTGACGCAACCAAACACCGCAACACACCGATCCTCTATAGCATCGGTTCCCAAAGTGTGGGGCGCGCCCCCCCTGGGGGGCGTGAGGACATGTCAGGGGGGCGCGAGTCAAGTTGAACATTAAATTAAATTTAGGTAGTCTTTCTAAAATTCTAAATTAACCATGATGTTGAACTAAAAGACGAGCATTCCCGAATAGAGCCGATTACCACCGAGTACAGTAAGTGACAAGTATCGTGGCATTGTGGCAGTGTTGCCAAGGTTCCCTCTACGTTTTCCTCACGAAAAACTTTAAATTCCTCAATTTTTCACAAAATTCCCCACACAATACAAAATAGCAAATAACAAGCAAAAATTCTTAGAAAAAACTAGAATATTGTTTATGACCCTAAGGTTTTACTGAGAAAAGAACATCCACAACTGCAAATTTCCAACTAAATCGAGACGAAAGAATATAAAAACCTTAGTCCTGAAATAGTTTTATTAGTTCGAGAAATTTAAACTTCCCACAGCATTCCTCGTATAGGCCAAAAATCCTCGCATTTCGAGGAATTGCCAACACATTGGCAACGCTGCATTGTGGGTGTTTGTTGTGAATATGGCTGGGTGGGGGCCACAGTATATAGAATATGCAGTAGGCAAGCTCGGCCTCCGGGAGCAAATTTTACCGGAAGTATCTGCCGAATACTCCCGAAAATTGACGCCAACTGTACAGAGGGTAAAGCATTTTGGCCAATCTTTTGTTTGCCTGGTGGATGGCTTGCAGATGTTGAGCCGTGATGTATGCAGAGGCGAACATGAAAGAATTTCTTTCATGTTCTTGTATTGTTTACTTAGGAATGTGTTACATTTTGATAATACATACAATGCATTATCTTGTGCACATCTGCATGCCAGACATGGTAATTTTTGTTACTATTTCTAGATTTATGTAAATGGGTTTTAGTTTGTAGTTTGATCATCTTTTCAGTCTTTTCTGACATTCCAAGAGGAAAGGTCAAATTCCATACTATAGTAATATAATATAGTAAAACTTTCTTCGTGCAAATTAATAATAATAAATAAACAATTAATAATAAAAGTAATTGGTTGTGTTTGAATAGTAAAAGTGAAATACAAAGTGTTGTTCCCGTATCCCATTTCCAACAGTTGGTTTCCCCATTACAACTATTTTTCCGACGTTTCATCATTAAATTCAGTGAATTCGGCATTATAAGAGTGTTGACGTGGTTGACTTTCAATATAGCGTGATTTGAGTGAGAGAAGATATTGTTGTCAAGATGAGCTCAGCAAAGAAAAGCAAGTATAATGATGATTATATCAAATACGGGCTTATTTGTATGCTCAAAGATAATGTCGAACACCCTCAGTGTGTAATTTGCTATGAAGTATTAAGCAATGATGCAATGAGACCTAATCGTCTTGAAAGACATTTGTCATCCAAACATAACTCTTTTAAGGACAAACCAAAGGAATTTTTTGCTACAAAATCCGAAAATTTAAAACGCATGAAGTTGGATAGTACTGGTTCTACTTCTCAGTCATCTGAAAAAGTGCTTGAAGCTTCATATGAACTATCACTTCTTTTTGCCAAAAACAAAAAGAGCCATATTATTGGAGAGACGCTTGTTAAACCGTGTCTGTTAAAGGCAGCTGATATTGTTCTTGGAACGCAGAGTAAGCAAAAGTTATCTCAAATACCTCTTTCTGACAACACTGTGAAACGTCGCATTGATGATATGGCCGAAAACATTCAAAACCAGATAGTTGATGCAGTAAAACAATCGCCATTTTTTGCTATTCAGCTAGACGAGAGTACAGACATAGCACAATGTTCTCAGTTGATTGTTTATGTTCGGTATATTGAAAACGAAAGAATGAAAGACGAGCTACTCTTTTCTAAAGAGTTGGAGACCACGACAAAAGCTATTGATGTTATGAGAGCAGTGTCAGACTTTTTTAACAAACATGAACTCTCTTGGCAAAAACTGATCGGTGTATGTACGGATGGCGCGCCTTCAATGCTTGGTTCCCGCTCAGGCTTTGTGCAATTAGTAAGACAGAAAAACGCTGATGTGATTGGGATACATTGTTTTATACATCGACAAGCCTTGGCAGCAAAAACTCTTCCAAAAGAACTCAATGATGTCTTTAAGTTATGTATTAAAGTAGTGAATTACATAAAAAACAGTGCGTTGAATACTCGACTGTTTAAAACTCTTTGTGAAGATTTAGGAAGTGATCACAAAACACTGCTGTTTCATACAGAAGTACGATGGCTCTCAAAAGGAAACATGTTGACAAGATTATTTGACCTTCGAGATGAAGTAATCACCTTCTTGGAACATCAAAAGCAAAATGAACTAAGCGTGGACTTCAAAAAACCTTGTACCCAAGTAATATTGGCTTATTTGTCAGACATCTTTGACTCGTTGAACAGCCTTAACCTAAAACTGCAGGGTGGAGACTCAAATATAGTTACTCATCGTGATGCGATCAAGATGTATATTGAGAAAATGCAACTTTGGAGGCGTAAAATGTCAGCAAACCCCTGCAATTATTCAAATTTCCCTAAAGTACAGTCAATCTCAGAAGAAACACGCTTCAAGGACATGTTTGAAGGATCAAGTTTGAAAATCCAAATATCAAACCATTTGGAGAACCTAACTGAAGAGTTCAAAAAATACTTCCCAAACACTTGTGACGATATTAATTACAGAATGTCAACTGACCCATTCCATGTCAACATAGACTCCCTGCCTGAATCACTTCAAGAAGATGCTTTGGAAATAAAACATGATTCCTCTGCCAAATACAACTTTGATATAATGGACAAACCTTCATTTTGGTTAAAATATTTCAAAGTGTATCCTAATGTATCACGGGAAGCTCTTCGTTTATATTTGCCTTTTTCAAGCACCTATTTGTGCGAAAAAGCATTTTCAACACTTGTGGCAATTATAACAAAGTATCGGAATAAACTTGATGTTGCTAGTGATTTGCGTTGTGCACTTACTAAAACTCAGCCACAAATAGACATACTAGTAAAGAAAATGCAAGCCCATCCATCTCACTAGCCAACCTAATCTATTTTTCTTTTATTAATAATTTTTGTACTTTATGAAAACTGATATTGTTGTATCTTATGGCAGTATAAATAAATGTTTTGTTTTCAATGTAATACTTATTTTTTTGTTTTATTCCTAGGCCCATACAAAATATTGTTAAGGGGGGGCGCGAGATACTTTCATTTCAACAAAAGGGGGCGTGGTACAAAAAAGTTTGGGAACCCCTGCTCTATAGGCTTCTACCAACGCTAAAAATCAACGCCAACCACCTGATCCTCTACACCCTACCACGGCCTGACACAACCAAACAACCGCAACAACCCAATCCTCTATAGCCTTCTACCAATTACAACCACACACCTGATCATCCACACCCTACCACTACCTCACGCAACCAACCAACCACAACACCCTTCTACCAACACTGCAAATCACAGCCCCAACCCAGACCCTCCATAGGCTTCTACCAACTCCGCCAATCACCGCCACACACCTGATACCAACACACAATCACAACCCCCATTCCACACCACACCCAAGACCAAACCACTCTGATTCACCACTTCCCAAACCATCACCGCCACACACCTGATACAAAACCAGAATCTCAGCACCCGTTCTCCGTATACCCAAGACCAAGGCACTCTGATTCACCCTATGTCAGCCATACAAACGTTGTACCCCAAGCCACTCGCTATTCTGATTGAAAAAGATTGAAAATGCCGTTCCCACCCATACAAAAACCGGTTCTGTGGTACGTAACTTACTACTAAGGATGTTTCACAGGTAGTAAGACACATACTTTTAAAGAAAATCGTTCGGCGTTAGTGAGGGACAACATGTGCCTCTACAAATGCTTAAAGTGTGTTACCTCGGCGAGCTGAAAGACACGAAAGTTTATTATAGGATCGATAGCTTTTTATATGAAGATCTGTTTTAGAGTCAGGCTGGCTGCGAGTCAGCAAGCGTGTGTGCTATGCGGCGGATCGTGACATGGGTTTTTGAGAGCGCTGGTTGGCTGAGAGTTGGTTTGAATACGGGAAGAGTGGTTTTGCGAGGTGAAGAGCCCGAGCGTTGTGTTTGAATAGAGATGGATATTGTTCTAGCAAGATCAAAAATCAATAGTTTTGAATGAAAATATCGTGAAAAAACCCCCATAGCAATCGTAGCGTAAAAGAGTATCGTGGAAAAACCAAATGGCAATCGTAACGTCAAAAATCAGAGACTGGTTGTCGAGTTGTTTTGAGTCGACGTCTGTGTGATCGGAGGGCGATGAAATGATGGTTTTTGCTTGAGAGATTTTCTGACGCGCTTCGGGTCTTCAGGCTGATAAATTTCGCTTGAGACGGTTTATCGTGGCGGCTGTCTTGGTCAGCTCATGAATTTGGCTTGAGAAGCTGCTTGATAACTTTCTGTGGAAAGATGAATGGAGAGAGAAGACAGATTGATGGGGAAATGTTGTCTGTAAATTGCAATAACACGTGGATACAGATTTGCATGTTACGACTCTGACAATTATCGAATGCAGAGACAACGAGTGTTTTGTAATTTACGATTTGCGGAAGATGAATGAAAGGAATAGACAGATTGATATGTTCTTATCTGTTAATTGCAACACCTGCTTAAACATCAATATTGTTTACTTATGCTAGTAAAGAAGATTGAAAGACCGGGACTCATGAAAATAATTTATTTTTTATTAATGGAAAAATGTATATGTGCATCAAATTGTCAATTACTATTATACTACTCCTGTAATTATTTCTACATGAAGCAAAAGATATAGGCAAACAAGTCGTGCAAACATCAAAGTCAATTTTTAAAGAGGCAGGAAACAGACTACTGAAGCAGGTACTAAAAACATGGTAAATCTGCAGTACACGAATTAGTCCAAAATGTATAAATAAAATCTTCGATAAAATGGAAGGTCGAGGTAGGAGATTAGCTATAAAATGAGTTAACCCTTACACAAGCAAGCAGTTGAAATCGGTGCCTAACCGTAAAAAAGCGAGAAAAATGAGAAAGCTATCATCGAGCAAAGCTAAAAACCCATCAAAAGACGGCGTCAATTAAGAAAGCGAGCATGGAATATATTTGACAAGTAGATAGTACCATCACGATGCAGAAAGAATGTATGAAGTCTGAATTGGATTTTTCTACCTCACCAGCGTATCAAAACAATATTATGAAGACCGAAGAGGTTGCTTACATACCCATTGCATCACTGGACAATTCTTCGGTGTTGGAATTTGTCTCACTCGGCCATGGGGTTACATATAGTGACTTATCCAGCATTTACTTACGATTCAAGATGCAGTTGATTAATTTAAAGAATGGTAGAGAAGAACTTTTCACCGCGAAAGAGAAACTTAAGAAAGCTGATGGGGGTGAAGTTTTAGATGATCCCATTGGTGTAACTTACAACCTCATGTATTCACTTTTTAGACAATGCACTTTACAATTGAATGCCAAGAATATGGCTCAGACAGACAACAATTACTACTATCGCGCCTATAATGAAAATTTATTGAACTATGGTAAAGATGCTGCATCAACTCATTAAGAAACAGCCGGTTGGTATCTAAATTGGAATGAGATGGAGATGATTGAATACTTAAGACCTGGCGGTGGCTCTACTGTATTGAATGAGGACTACCTTAAAAGGTCTACAATGGTGGAAAAGAGTAACGTTGTTGAACTGATGGGCACGATTCACAGTGATCTGTTAAATGAAGATAACCTGTTAATGAATGGAGTGGACTTTCGTTTAACACTTTCATTGGAAAAACCGGAATGTCATTTGTACTCGAAAGAAGATGACTTTAATCCACGCGTAAAAATTCTAGAAGCGACATCAATTCCTGTATAATAATAGCACATGAAGCTGTACTACAGAGCTTGAATGCACAGTACCCGTACAATCGGGTGGAAGTGAAAACCTATTCACTACCTTCCAACACCTACACTCTATCTCTTGATAAGGTAGTCATTGGGCAGTTACCGAGCCTGCTTGTTTTTGGTATGGGGGATAAAGATTTCTCCACCGTGAAGCGCACAGAGAATCAATTCAACTTCAAGCATAACAATATTACCAACTTCAATCTATCATTAAATTTTGCCGATGTACCAAACCTTTTTCTAGAGTTTGATTATTCGCACGAAAAACCAGTTATCACTAGAGGGTATCTTTCTCTGTTCAAGGGGACTGAAATCAATTATTTTGATAGTAGTCATCAGATAACCAAGAAATTCTTGGATGATGGCTATTTTCTGCTAGCATTTGATTTAAAAGCGGAAAGCTCATACGATTCGCGATGCACTAGTTTGTTAAACCAAAGTGTGGTAAGGATCGAAAGAAAATTCAGAGTAGCTGTGAAGAAAAGCGTCACCTGCATCATTTACGCGGAATATGATGGAAGACTTGACATTGTCAAAAGTCGGAATGTATTTACAAGCTTTTGAAAATGCTTTTATATATATATATATATATGTGTGTGTGTGTGTGTGTGTAAATATATATATATACATATATATATATATATATATATATATATATATATATATACATTACAACGACAATCCGATTTTGGATAGTATTTACTCCCAAGTAATTATACCACACATTATTTACTGAGTATGTTTCCCTTTACAAGAATCGATACAACTTTTTTCAGAATATATTTGAGCTTCTAGTTTCGGCTGTAGGTGGAGATGGTGATTCAATAGTTCCCACTAGCTTCCTAGAGGTCGGGAATGAGCATCGCATAAAGTTTTTCCGCATCGGTAAAACAAAGTATGGAGTTAAGCTAGAGGTTCATCTGGACGGAGGTGTTTTTTGCTTTCCCCCATCCAGATTTTCGGGCAAAATAAAAAAAAAATCGGCAGGTGGACAAACTGAATAATGCTATCAATCCACATCTCGTGTTTGACGGCGTAGATGAAACACGGAGAGGATTTCATAAGTTAGGCTTTTTATAGAAAAAATGAAAATGTATGTTGTACTTTACAAGAATCCAAAAAAATTTGCTACACCGTTTTTGTTGTGTTTTTCTTAATCTTTAATTCCAAAGAGGCTTTAGTAACGAGAAAAACAACAAGAGACATATTTCGCTACATTCTTAAATTAGCAACCAACCTTGATGTTGAATCAGGTATTGAATTTCACACACAACAGCCCATCAATGTGTCGTTACGTTTCATTCATTTACTCAAAATTTTCTCAATCATTTTCGAGCCAGCACAAAAAAGCCGGAAGATACACAATTTCAAAGCGGGTCCACGTCAGTATCTCAAGCCAAATTCGTTAGCCGTCATCGAGTTTTTATCTACACGGCAGAATGTCTCAAGCAAAAGCCATCGGCATTTTCCTTTTTTTTTTCATTTTCCCATCAGTGCCGCATCACCTCAAGCATTTTAAAACCAGCAAAAATATCTCACGCCAAATTCATGAGCCGGCCAAGCCAGCCACCAACTTAATTAAACGTCTCAAACGTAATTTATCAACCTGCATCTACACGCTCTGAAGACCCGCAGCCCGTCTAAAACATCTCAAGCAAAAGTCATCATTATATCGCTCTCCAATCACGCAGACGTAGACTCAAAACAAACCGACAACCAGTCTCTGAATTCTTAACGCTACGATTGCCATGTAGTTTTTCCACGGTACTCTTTTACGCTACGATTGCTATGAGTTTCACGATACTTTCATTCAAAACTATTGATTTTTGATCTTGCTAGAACTATATCCATCTCTATTCAAACACAACGCTTGGGCTCTTCACCTCGCAAAACCACTCTTCCCGTATTCAAACCAACTCTCATCCAACCAGCGCTCTCAAAAACCCAGCTCACGATCCGTCGCAAAGCACACACGCTCGCCGACTCGCAGCCTGACTCTAAAATAGATCTTCTTATAAAAAGCTATCGATTATATAATAAACTTTCGGTCAGGGGCACATGTTGTCTCTCACTCACGCCGAACGATTTTCTTTAAAAGTATGTGTCCTACTACCTGTGAAACATCCTTCACTCTTACAGCACTTGATGTAGTAATACACTTTGGTTTTGGCTTAGTGGTACACTTTGGCTTGGTTTAACTGTCGCTACTAGTATACTTTCAGCCTATTGAAGATGGCTTACTATAGCTGCATGTCGCTACTAGTACACTTTGAGCATATTTACGTCGGCTTACTTTTACACTTTCAGCATATTTACGTTGGTTTACTATTACACTTTCAGCCTGTAGGGTACACCTCTTCCCGATCTAACCTCCATTGAATTTTGTATGAAAGCGTGTGTCTTACTACTCCAATCCCGTTACATATCTATTAGAAGAATATGAAGGAAATAATATTCAAGGTTGTTTACATTAGCTTCAACTATTGAATGCTAAACATCCGTTACTTTATGTTGTGAAGGAAATAATAAAAATGAATGATAATCAAGCGTTTTAAGTGGTTGGGATTCTCAGCAAAACACAATTCCTGGAAAAATGTCATGAATATGATTCTTAAATGTTATGATTCACAATAAATCATTGTAGGTTGAATAAAGTATAAAAATTATTTTTTTATTAATCTTAACCCTTTCATGCCCGAATTAAATTGGGCGGCAGTAAAAAATTTTTGGAAGCATATTCGTGTTTATTATGACCTAAATATTAACTGACGAAATTTTCAGACTCATAGGTTTCTCGGTTTGCTAGTTATTGAATGTTGCCTATAGGCAACATTGGGCAACAATGGTAAATCTAATAAAATATTTTTATGAGATTTAATACTATGTTCATTATATTTTTGTTTTGTTTTTTAGTGTTTTTTTTTATAATAATACATGCCTAGTATGACAGGAAACCCAGTATGACATAGCCTGCATCGACCTTTTGATCCCCATTGAACCCAGTGACTTAAATTGTCTAAGCGAATAGATTTTACAGGCTCTGCAACATACACCTTTATGAGTTGATTTGGATGGTGAAGAGCATATTGAAGAAGAAGTGGACTCCGTTGGTGATATATTTGATGGGCGACCTCTTTTTTTGCGACCGTTGATGGTTGGTTTGCAGTTATCAGCTCATTGGCAATATTTAATTGAAATTTTATCAACGGCATATTCTTCACGCTGCCGTGATTACGTATAAGGTCTCTGTGATACAACAGCCAGCTATTTACTACAGCAGAATTTATGCACCAGTATACAATGCGCATATACCATTTTTTCGAACGTTGGTTGATTTTATACAATTCTAGCAGCATGTTTGCAAGGTCCACGCTCCCATATGCTTTTTATAGCATTCAACTATACCTGGTCGAGGTATTGTAATAAATTTCTTCTCTTTTCGGCACCATCTCTTGCACTCGCTCATTGGATTTTTAGCTGCGTAGTTAGAAACCAGTTGCACACTTTATCAAGTTGTGCGATGACTCATATTTGAAATCGCATGATCCTCGGCCTTTTTTCGAAGATCATGCTCACTTTTTAGAGTACAATGTTTCAAACGATTACTTCGGATTGTACCAATGGATAATATGCCCCTTTGTCTTAGAGCAATCAACAAGCTTATTGACGTGAACCAATTATCAAAAAATAATTTATAATTTTCATTCATAGGAATGCTAGATTCCAAATGTAAGACAATGTCCGATGATATTCCCAAACCAAAATATTCACACGTTCCTTCACCAATGTAGAGGGTGAAATCATAAATAATGCCAGATACACCAGCTCTAGTGCACATTTTGAACCCACATTTATTTGGCTTATTCGGGAGATATTGCTTCAAACTGTGTTTACCTGAATATCAAAATACATTTAAGCAATTGAAAGATATATATTTTTATGTAAAAGTTTATTACCTTTGAATGCAATCATTTGTTCATCGATGCTCTGGTGTTCTTCTTGGGGAATTTCATTGCATTTTTTTAATAGCATCTAGTAATGGGCGAACTTTGTATTACTTATCGTTGCCAGGTTGACCCTTTTGAGGCTGATCAGCGTTATTATTTATGTGAAAATATCGCTTGATTTTATCAAATCTACTTCTTGGCATAGAATTTGCAACATCCGACAACTTGGAATTTTGCATCCATGCCATTCTGCATGTTGGAATTCTTATTATAGCGAGATATAATAATATTCCAACATAATTTTTAATTTCAAAAACTTCACATTTCAACTCTGTTCCATTAGTTTGTGCCGCATACAAGTTTGTTTCAAGACATATCTTCTGCCAAGCTTCATCCGTAAAGAACTGGTTAAAATATTCAATCGGTTGTTTCACCATATTTCTACGCATCTCGCTTTTCCAATCGACATCACATTGCATCAACTCTGTACTTCTCCAGCGCAAACTATTCATATCTTTTTTTCTACTACCTCTTGTTCAATCGCTTCATTTTCTCCGTCTTTTTCTTCGCCAATTATTTCCTCAGTC
The DNA here is from genome assembly GCA_963942545.1 of Oxycera nigricornis. Classification (NCBI taxonomy): domain Eukaryota; kingdom Metazoa; phylum Arthropoda; class Insecta; order Diptera; family Stratiomyidae; genus Oxycera; species Oxycera nigricornis. The sequence continues at coordinate 76,855,119 of OZ012660.1, forward strand.
ATTTCCATATTTTCTTCATTTTCAATCATTCCAATTGAACGATATTATCGTCCTCTTCTTCTTCATCCTCATCCTCGGAATTATTCCAATCAAAGTTGACAATTTTTTCTATATCCTCCACGTTTAAACCTTTTGGACGCATCTTAGAATACATAAAGAAAATTTTTTTTTCGAAAATTGCCATAATTGACCGATGTTGCCTATAGGCAACTGCACTTTAACAAAATTATTATAAACAAAGTAAAGAATTTTACATGCAATTTTTTTTTATATCACACTCTCACCTTTCTTTATTTATGATTTGTACTCGAATTTGGAAATAAATAATTACTTTATCAATTTTAAACACTTTTTATCACGACACTTTTTTCGCGAGGTAAACTTTACAACTTATCTCCACGAACATCGGCTAATAACTGAACACGTGCTTTGTCAATTCTTATGAAAAATGACATAGGTATACTCAAGACACAGGGCTACACAATGCAAAAAATAAAAAATAAAAATAAAAAAATAATAGTGGGACTTATTAGCTTGTAACTTAATGTTGCCTGTAGGCAACATCGGGCATGAGAGGGTTAAGTACACTTGAACAAGGCTTTTAATTTCACGTATTTGTTTACGAACTGGTCCGCATTTTGCTTCATCATATGCTCAAAGGCAACTTACATAATGCTTTCTATATTTGCTAACTTTCTGCGGTATATCCATGTAGGGCATCAAAAATCAATAGCTGCTTATAAATTCGCTAAAGTGTTCCTGTTGAATTAACGCTCTGTTAATACCAAAAAATTGTTTCTAGTCCTCAATAGAGCGTTTAAGGTCGTTGTCCATATCGTTGTTGTTATTCGTGGTCACCGCCATTTCCAGATTGTTGTGTAGTAGTTCATGCTTCATAGTATACGTTTGTTTTATTTTCTTTAAATCCAGAAATTCTTTATTGGTATTCGTGTTTTATATATTCAACTTCGCCATTACTAAGGATTCTTTCAAGTTTAAACTCATGATATTTACAATGTCTGAAAAAAATATTTACAATGTCTGCAAAAAATATTTTTGCTTTCGATTATTCCAGCTATTTCTATTTTTTTCTTTATCAATTCTTTCGGTAATCCTTCTACTGCTTCATTGACTGAAACAAATTTTCTGGATGGTTCTACTGTATTTTTTGTCATGATAATTGTTGACGTTGAGTCTATTTGTGGAAGATCCCTCTGTAGTAACATTTTCATCATCATTTTGAATCGACGTGTCTGTCCTTTTTTGAACTGAGCTAACAGTCAAAAGTCGAAAAGATAATCCCAATTGCACTATATTAATATCAGGTTGCGCAAGATTAAACGCTAAATTGTTAGTTCTTTCATTTTTACTTAGAGTCACCACTGCCAGTGGGTTGCCTTGAAGGAATGGTATTCCGATACACAGCAAAACGAATACTTTCAAAAGTTCCATTCTCTACTTTAAACAATTTTCAAAGACAAACTGATAGTTTGCATGTTACCTTGATTCTATTTATACTGTCTTGTTATGTTTTGAAGAAAGAAATAGAGCTATTATTTTTTATGAAATTCGTTTTTCATTACATGTTATAATAAAAATGGTTTACTACATGTGCTAGCTCCATTTTCTCTTATGTATCGCCTATCATCTTCATAATTTAAACTAATTTCATTTATACATTCGGTATATAAGTTATGCAACTTAGTGCTAAATATAAACATTTTGCCTTTTATCTAAATAAACAATCTCGACAATCAATTCAACTTAAACCATCCATTATAATTTTTTACACCCTTTGCCTTTTAAACATCATTATCACTTTCCACGCTAAATGAGTACATTTTAGAACCTTAGCCCTACAAATTCTGTTATAAGCTTGTCATTGTTTTCATCCTTAATTATATCCAACACTTTGTCTTTTTTCTCTAAAATATTGAAATTGATGGAATACTCTGAATTATCAAAGTGAGCATCAATATCGAACAAAATATTCTCTTAGAAATCATCAGTTTGGATAGTGTAGATGAATGAGTCCGTGTCCATATAGTTGAGAATGATATTTCTATCATACTTGGGTTTCATGAAGCCGTAGTGGAAACCATATATATTAAACTTTGATAATTCGAGCTCTGTGAAACCGAGATAGATCGATTTATTATAAATAGTGTGCACTGGATCCATCTATATAGCGGGCATGTTTTCTGTGAATATTGTTCCGCTATGAAAATGAGGTTTCGATATTAGACTTTGAGCCCCCAAATGTCTCCCCGACTTTGCCGTAACCATTTTCACATCTTTCCTTTTGTCCACGTTTTCCATGTTTTCCTATACACCGCATTACTTAACAATTTAAAAAAGTTTTTTCAAACGAATTTGTGCTTCATTTGCGGTGAAATTTATTTAGATCAATGTACTGCTTCAGCCAAGCTGTTTGCCTAAAGTGCAAAACTCTATGGGCACAGGACAATTTCAACCCATTTGCAATGCATTGTTGTGAATTTCTGTAGTGAATGACATACTTTTGCTTATCCGTTAAATCGACAATCAGTTTTGAAATCTTAGAACCCCGCATTGTTTTGTTCTCCGCACAGAATGGAGAATCATTATGTTTATCATGTATCGCAGATGGATATTTCAAATCGACTTCGAGAATGTAGCTAATATCCGAGTCTGCTGGAATACCATGAATATCAATGACCTCTGGATTTTCAACAATTTGAGGAAGTGGTTGCGACATAGCCCACCCATATAAATTGTTCGCATCCAAGAAGAGTAGATACTTGGATGGATCTTGCCTCGTATAATTTGTCATGTACATAATATTGGCAATTAAATGGCGGTTCAAGCATTGAATGATACCACTTCTAATTCCTCGCTTGACGAAATAGTACATGGTAATGTCAGTCAGCAACTGAAGTTGAAAGGATATTGTTTTCAACACTGTATCCCAAGATAGCCCAAGAGTTGTGTAATACTGACACGGATCCAAACCATATATATATCGACACACTTTCCTGAAAATCTCAAATACATCGGTCAGTAGTAGCACATAAATAGAATTACAAATAGTCCGACATCACAGTGCAATAGAACGCTTTCCAAACAAGGTATATAAACTAGACATGGTAAACCCGCACGCATCTTTTCTTCCATCTCGCTCACACATCAGGCCTTACGTGCGTCATTTTCCCCCAAAAATTTGGGCTGCCAAAGAAACAAGACATAGGCTGCACATTTGGCAAGGCGAAAGAAAACGAGATGCCACAATTCAAAATGTATGAATGGCGGAAACCGGCGGCGGATAGTCGGTACATTGCGTGGGAAACGAGTAAACGAAAGACAAGTTAAGTGACGATGGTGACTTGTTC